>OY776675.1:153576613-153896949 GCA_963675555.1 Leptura quadrifasciata
TTTCGTGTCCATTTTTCATTATTAATAAAAAACCTTATGTATTTTCCTTTAATTTCAAGTCGCTAGGTTGATTAAGGGGGAAGGGTAAACGTGAATGAAATTAAAACTGCTCTGACTTCCGCAATATTTTCCGCAAATCACGCAACAAACGTGAGGTTGCATACTAATTTGCCTACTTTGAATTCCGCTCATGCATTTTCAATTTTCGCCATAAATAAACAAATTGTTGCGAAATTACCAATTCATTGTTGTTATTATTTTTAGGAAAAGTCATTTTTCGCCAGGAAGGAAAGGGGGGAGATTCTTTTTTGCCATCGAATGTGGATTTTTCTCTCTTTGATTTGAGCCCAGTCAGATTGCGATCGGATGATTAGGAGGGGAGAGGGGACCCGCAAAGTTTTTGCCCTGTAGAAGGGCAAGGGAAAGAGTTAGGGACTTCGGGCCGGGCTCATTTTCAAGTGCAATCAATTTCCTTTCAAGATTTTTTTTACCCCGAAGCTCTAACTTCATTAGAGCCTGCACGCGCGCATGATACATTTATAAAAACAATATTTGTGTATTTTTGAGAGAGAAGGGAGAGAAGTGGGAGCACCAGGCTCCTCCCTCGGCATCTCGCTGCACGGCTGCTGAATTGTCGCCCTCGTTTTTATAAGTATTTGTTGTTACCGTTATTGTTGTTGTTAATAGATATTGTTGTTGTTTTACTAAATTTCAATACATGAGCGTAATAAAATAGATGATTTGTTCGATGATCTGTAACATTTATGTTTTTATTTATTTCTCCCCCTCCCTAATATCACACAAGTGATTAATGTTTAAAATTGTTAATTACAACATAATATTTACTGTTGAAAAAAATTATTAACTTCAATTGTGGAAGCAATTTTAGCAAGTGTTATTCATCTATATTTTGATAAGTCTCATATTGTGGTATTTAGTGGAATGTATTTCGAGAACGATTAAAGTGTGCCAAAAAAATTAATTTAGTGTAGTATAATTAATATGAAGTGGAGCCGTATATGCATTGTTTGGCCTAGTCCTTGTTTCATATTGGTGTTTAAAAGCAAATACAATATTCTTCTTTTTTGCTATGTGCATAGACTATGGCAGCATGCATGTATAGCCATATCAAGTAGCTGATTCTCGAGAAAAATGCTTATGGAAACGTTCTCCACCTTCTTTGTTTACAATTATTTTTAAAATATAGTTCTGAGTTGCCTGCATTGGTCGTAAAATTATTTTATATGCCATATGCGAAACCCTATACTGTGATACTATATCTAATTATGGACTCGCCTAAACGCCTGGACATGACTAGGAGAGTTATTTTTTAGTATACTCTTTAGGCTATACAATGTATTAACCAGTTTTCGTTAATTAATCGATATGTTTACTTCATTTCTAGTAAGGGCCTAGGATCACCCCTAGATTTTACGGTGGTGGCGCACTGTACACAGCTGTTATCCGATTCATTTATCAATATGGGTTCTAGTACATGGGCCATTCTAACTTTTGTTCAGGAGAAGGACATATAGTTTGTCGATTAACCAAGAACTGCTATCGCTGTCCCTGGTAGGTATATTAATTTGTGAGCGAAAACCACTATAGCCGTTTGACCCTATATTTAAACTCATATGTTACGATATAAGGGCAACAAGGTATAATAATACTTTGATCAAAAAGGTACACAATTTAGAGCATAAAATTAGAATTAATATTTTCATGTTTAGTAGAAACATGTTTATTTGTTTATTTTAAATCTCTGCTCTTATTTATGCAAATAATGTAGTACATTTCTGCGTTTCAGGAAAGCAAGCTCTGGCGTGGGCTGAATATTAAGTGCTCGGCTTTGATTTTACTGCTTTTTTATTTTAAGTAGACAGAAAAATATGGATATATAATAAAACGGGATCTTATATGAATCTTTCGCTGTGTTGCAAAAGTATCACATTCTAACAATTATGCGACGTTGTCAGCACCTAATAGAAATATATGCCTGAATTAAAATTCAAACAGTAATTTCAGCAACTGGCTCTAATTTTTAAATAATATTCATTCCAGTAGATTATGTTACATGATATAGAGAAGTCGTTAAAACTACAAGCTACAAACTTTCATAATATAACAAACATAAAATCTAGATGACAAAATTATAATTAACATTAATGACAAAAGTCCCATATATAAACTTACACATTATAATAATACTAAATTAGACTAATAATACAGAAGCACAAATAAAAGATAATACATAAGGAGAAATAAAAGAACAGATACATACTTCACTCATTTAGATATTCCTGAACACTGTAGTAACATTTGTTAATTAACAAATTTTTTACATTTTTATTGTATTAAAGCATATTTATAATAATTTTTATTTCATCAGGTAATTTGTTGTACAATTTTATACCAATATAATTCAAGAATATCCAACTTTGTTTTTGGAACCCGTTGCTGAATCAGAGATTTTCAACATAATAACAAACTTGAAAAATAGCAATTCCTCCGGTGTAGATAAATTAAGCCTAAATCTAATTAAAAAATCTGTTGTGTATATAATAGCTGCTCCGTTTTAATTAATCTTTCTTTAGCTGAAGGTCATTTTCCCCCCCGTCTTAAAAACTGCAAAAGTTTTTCCTTTGTATAAAAAAGGGGACAACACATTACCTGAAAACTATAGACCAGTTGCAATCTTATCAACAATTTCTAAAATAATAGAAATAATTATTTTTAACATAATTGTCACATTTGCAATAAAGCATAAAATCCTTTCAAATTCGCAACGTGACTTTAGAAAAGGCGGTTCAACCGAAACTACTATAATGTCGTTTTTGAATAAATTTTACAACCACCTGGATAAAAACGATAGTTGTGTTGGTATATTCATGGATCTAAGCAAAGCTTTTGATTTAACAATTCCCAATTAAGGGGAAAAGCGAATGATTGGTTATTGACTTATCTATCGAGTAGAGTTCAAGTGGTTGAGGTAAATGGAGTCAAATCAGACAAATTATATTTAAATTTTGGAGTTCCACAAGGATCGGTCCTCGACTCATTGCTTTTCCTATTTTATGTGAATAACTTACCAAAATATTTTCTAATTATATTCACAGATGATAATTCGTATCTATGCTGTAAAAATACTTTTTCTGAAGTATAAATAGTGCGCGTACTAACATAACAAAATTTTCAAATTGTTTTGAAGCAGATAAATTACTTCTAAATATCTCTAAAACTGTTTTTATAATCTTTTCACCAAGAACTTCTACGTACAATGAAAGTCACCTCATGAAAGTTAATGGAGAATCAGTGGAACAAGTAACATCGACAAAATTTCTTGGTGTATACATAGACAATGCACTCAGTTGGGAACCTCACATAGATTTAACAGCAAAAAACTTGCTCCTGTTTGTTATGCATTATATAGATTAACACAGATCTCTGGTAGGTCCACGGTTATGTCAAATTGTTATGCACATTTTGTATCTAGAGCATCGTATGGGAATATATTTTGGGGATGTTCTCCTCACTTTGACAGAATTTTTAGGCTTCAAAAGAAAGCAGTTCGTTATATAGCTGGTGTTTCTAAATACTCATCTTGTCGAAATATTTTTAAAGATTTTCATATATAAAATCTGGCATATATTTATGTCTTAGAAATAGTTCTTTATATTAAGAAAAATTTAAATGCATTTCCAACAAACAATTTTAACCATACATACAGTACTCCTGAAAGAAATTATTTGAACACGCTACTACATAATTTATCTAAGTTTGAGAAAAATCCGAATTATATGGGAATTAAACTATACAACAAAATTCCAAACTGTATTAAAAACATAAGTAATGTGAATCATTCAAAAGAAAAATGTTTAATTGTTTAAGTGATATGGGTTTCTATTCTGTTGAAGAGTATTTAAATGTGTAGAATCTAAATGGTCTTTAATTTTATTGTGTAATTTTTGTATTTTATACGTTTTTTGTATGTAATGATTAAGTTTCTGCAGCAATTGCTATTGAAGCCATGGCTTTTATTTGTGACTAGTCCTATACCTTTCTGTATGATCTTTTGGACAATAAATTATTATTATACAGGGTTTTTCATATATTGCCAAGCTATGGATAGGTAAGCTGTAATTTTCTCCTCCCTGGGTATTATAAGCATGATAAGATTATTCTGTAAAAAATTTTCATAATTTGATTTTACAGGCATTAAAGTTTCCATTATATAAATACATGGCATGGTTAATAAATTATATTCCTTAAAAATAGTGCGACATGATGTGAGTTTAGGAACGCCAGCAATTATTCGAATAGCTCTTTTTTGTAGACGAAAGATTCTTATGTTAAATGTGAATAATCCCAAAATGGTAATGCATATTTAATTCTAGAGCACATAGCTGTGTAATAATAATACATCATAATATTCCTATTACCTACTTGTTTTAGTCTATATAAAGCAAACTGAAGACATATTTTTAGAAAGTTTATCTATATAAGATTCCCAGCTGAGGGGATTGTCGATATATATACCTAGAAATTTGGTATTAGTCACTTGCTCGATACTTGTACCATTACATTTTAGAAGGTAGCTATTATCAAGATGTTTAATCCTGGATGTAAAACGAATAAATACAGTTTTATGGTAGTTCAAATCTGCCTTAGAGGGAGGAATATTAAAACATAATATTTTTAGTCGCAAACTCCTCTATAAAATCCTTATTTTACTATAAGGAACGTAACCAGACTGGAACCAACAGCTACCCTCCGAGCTATGTGCCCCACCGAGCGCTGAATTACAAGTTACAAGCCTGGGACGTTAAGGCTGGACCAATAAGTAAGCGGCAAAGCGGCATTAGGCATAACATTTTTTTTTACCATGGTCAAAAACTTATTTATAATTTACGCCTTTCTTTTTCTCTATACGCTTATGAGTTGGAATCCATGCTGGTGGATACATACACTGTTCTTTCTTGCACATATTGTATATAGTATTTTTAAGTACGCTGCATACTATACAGGTAGGACGCGATAAACTGTTGTATATACAGGGTGTTGCATCATGAGAGGGACATAGCTTAATAGGAGGTAGAGAACATCAGTGGTAACCGGAACCTCCCATAGAAATGTCTCGTTGGGCCTTCACTACGAAGTTACAGGGCGTTTTATAATTTTTGGCCAAACCTGTTTTTTGTCATAACTTTGACAGGGAATGAAATAACGGATTCATATTTGGTACGGCTAATGTACTAACGAGCCCCAAGAGGTACATGTATAAAAAAAAATATATCCAGGTCCGGACTCACTATAATATATGTTTCTTCTTTGCATCAATAAAACATCACCCTGTATATATTTTTTTGAAATTTCTATACGATATTCGAAAAGAGCAAGAAAAAACAAACAAAATGGCCTATTTCATTTTTTTGTTACACCTTCGTGGTTATTTAAATACGTTGTTAAATGTGCAAGAAAATGGATTACAGAACCCTATTAAATGAGAGGCACGTGAAATAAATAGTTTTATAACTAAAATTTGCAAAAATTCTATTGAGCCTAGGTGGTCTGGGTGATTCCTAATTCCGGCACGTTTTAAAGGTCCATTTTGGTAAAAAACTGTGGTCCTAATAAATAATCGGGTATGAAATAACAAAAATTTTAATCAATCACAGTAGGCTTGTTCAAAGAATAAAAGTGACAGATAATTTAAACCATTTAGGCCTAAGCAACCAGTTACTTTGGTCAAGAAAATCATCAACATTTTATACTTAATAAAAATTGGAAAAGAGAACAAACTAAAATCTAAATAAATAAAATATTTTCCATTCAATTAACAATAAATAACAAAACAATAACTAAATGTGTTTAAAAATAAAACGTAATTGACACTAAAGTAAATTTTCAAAATGTCCTCCCCCACATTCTGTGCATTTTCTTGCGCGTTTAGAAAGGTCACCAATTGCTCGACGTATCATTTCTGGATTATTCCGTATTTCGTCGCAGGTTGTAACGATGCGCTGGATTAAATGTTGTCTACTTTCAATTTCAATGCTATAAACCTCGTTTTTTAAGTAGCCCCATAAAAAGTAATCACAAGGGTTACAATCAGGAGATCTTGGTGGCCATTCATGTGGACCCCCGCGTCCAATCCATCTATTAGGATACACATTGTTTAAGTGTTCTCTTACATGAAGGTTAAAATGTGGTGGGGCCCCATCATGCTGAAACAACATGCCTCTTATACCGATATTTTCTAACATATTCGGTAAAATGTTTTGAAGAAAATCAAAGTAAATTTCACCATTCAATCTTTCTTCAAAAAAATGTGGCCCTATCAAATGTCTATTCACAAGTCCGACCCAAACATTTACAGAAAACCTGTGTTGCGAACGGCGTTGGCGTACCGCATGTGGGTATTCCTGTGCCCATTTATGATTATTTCGTGAATTGTTTACTCCATCCCTTGTAAATTGTGCCTCGTCCGTAAATAAGGTTCTGTAAATGACTGGGCGATGGTTAGACAACCAATGACAAAATGCCAGGCGGGGGATATCGTCGCCTTGTTGAAGACGCTGTACCTGCTGGATATGATATGGATGGTAACGTTCTCTTTTTAGGGTTCTCCGTACTCGCCAATGAGGAATACCAGTTGCCAAACTGATTCGTCTAGTGCTCATATTTGGGTTTTCTTGAACTACGTTTATAATATTGTTTTGTTCCTGCACACCTTGTTGTAAAACACGCTCCACAACTGCAGAATTAGGAAACTTTCCGTGTTGTCTTGCATACTGGAACACCGTACTAAAGGTTTTATGATTAGGGCATCGACGACCAGGAAAACGCAGCCGATATTCTCTTTCCGCCGACCTACCATTTCCATTACAGAAACCATAGATGAATATTATGTCAGCATATTCCACGTTTGTAAATTTTACTGGCATAGTTAAAATATTTTCACAAGTTTTCACTAACTAAATGCGGATTATTGACACATTAAATTACTAACAAACAATTATTCAACTGTTTAGGAGATTTCTTTTTATTATCTGTCACTTTGAACAAGCCTACTGTGATTGATTAAAAATTTTGTTATTTCATAACCGATTACTTATTAGGACCACAGTTTTTTACCAAAATGGACCTTTAAAACGTGCCGGAATTAGGATTCACCCAGACCACCTAGACCCAATAGAATTTTTGCAAATTTTAGTTATAAAACTATTTATTTCACGTGCCTCTCATTTAATAGGGTTCTGTAATCCATTTTCTTGCACATTTAACAACGTATTTAAATAACCACGAAGGTGTAACAAAAAAATGAAATAGGCCATTTTGTTTGTTTTTTCTTGCTCTTTTCGAATATCGTATCGAAATTTCAAAAAAATATATACAGGGTGGTTTTATTGATGCAAAGAAGAAACATAAATTATAGTGAGTCCGGACCTGGATATATTTTTTTTATACATGTACTTCTTGGGGCTCGTTAGTACATTAGCCGTACCAAATATGAATCCGTTATTTCATTCCCTGTCAAAGTTATGACAAAAAACAGGTTTGGCCAAAAATTATAAAACGCCCTGTAACTTCGGAGTGAAGGCCCAATGAGACATTTCTATGGGAGGTTCCGGTTACCACTGATGTTCTCTACCTCCTATTAAGCTATGTCCCTCTCATGATGCAACACCCTGTATATTTCTATTATTATTGTTCTACAATTGCTCACGGTCTGGATTATTACAATAAACTTAATATACTTAGATTGGCTGTCGTTTCATTGTAATTATCATGGTAAGTTTGGGAGTTACATACTCAAATATTTGATTTGAATTATAAATTTACCTGGCGCCCAGATTTATTTGCCCACTAGGGCATATATATTTAAATTTGTCAACATATGAAAGGAACTCCGCCCGTCTCCTCTGTTGCCTAGTCGGATCATACCCGCTGACATCACGGCAGCTGGTTTAATATGTAACTTAATTTTGAGTAACCGTAAAGGTAAGTTGTACGTTACAAATTTACTTTACAAATTTAATTTAAAATATTGAAATTTTGCAATACACAAAACATCAGTTCTTGATGAATTCAAATTGTCTTTTACTTTTAAATGAGTTTGCAGTGAGAACGGAAATTGCGCGAGAAAAAAAGTTAATTTTTCTACAGACAGAAATTACTCTACCGGGTAAGCACAACGTTGTGGGACTTGTTCGCTCAGGATTTTTTTTATATAATCTAACGATTAGTTATCGAGTTGGGCATGGCGTGATGAAACGGAATTTTGGTAACGGGCTGCCGTACTATAACTGTTGTCCGTAAATGCAATATATTATAATAAAAGTACATTCGCCATGACTAAAATTTTTAGAATCTCAAATGTCACCCAAGAGATGATAATGATAGGATGTTAGAGGAAGATTAATGAATTGTCATTTTATTCTTTATTGATAAAATTTGGTTTATAAAGTGTATTTACGAAAAATAGTCGTTAAAGAAACTATCAGGAATATCTACACATATGCCCTAAATTGATAAGTGAACCCACAACTTGGGGCGAGCGTAGGTGCGTCTTTACTATGTACATACTTCGGTATGCGATGTAAAGCAACGACAGGCGCGGTTAGTACTTGGATTGGTGACCATTCCAACGGAAACTGCGTTCTCGCCTCACACATCTTCCAGCGGCTTGTATATCAGTGTATGCGCGGAAGCTATACAACCTTAGGCGAGGGTTGTATAGGAGATATACCATCCTTCGGAGGGGATGTAAAGCCGTCGGTCCCTTGTCTATTAAATGTTAGGCAAGTAAAAGATCCCTACTCTTCTTAAGGGAAGAGGTTCGGCAAAATTCCTGGTTGGGGGTAGCTCGTCTACAGGCGTCGGTGTTAGGCCTCAGTAGCGGAAATAGGCCGACGTTAAATAAATGTATAAAAAAAAAAAACAAAAAACCACAACTTCAATAGTAAGTATTTTAACCAAATTATAATCATGCTTGTACTATACTTTTAAAGTTCTGCTCAACCTAAACTGCAGAGGTTGCATTAATTTGGTTACGTACAAATTTGACATAATTAACTTTTCCACACATGTCTAGTTAATGACGTTTATGAATTATATCCACATTTCTGGCAGTACTGTAATTTAACTTTCATGAAGGAATAATTCCCTCTCTCATACTAATATCTTGTGTGAACAAGAAAATAGATCGTGTTTAAATTGCACTAGAAATATTGAATTTCTTAAATATATGGTAGTCAGCATAATATCTCTCAAAGTATAGACTTATTACTCCAAGCTGAACTGGAGAAATCTTCCGGGAAATAGTTTTGATATCCTTATACAAGTAGATAGTAAATTATGACTGGCGCGTTCACCATAAATTTGAATATTTGTATACATTTGTTGAAGTCAGTAAAACATGACCTTCCGCGTTCAGGGATAGCCAGGTAACTTTCCTGGATATTTAGAAGGAAATTTTAAAAAGGCCAACACTATTTTATTTTACCTAACATTAAATAATTACCAAATAACTTTAGGTAAAACGCAATAAATAATTTATATGCGGCGTGTCTCACTATTCACCACTATACTCCAATATCTCGGCCATTTGTTGATCAGTTTAGATCAAATTTGGTATACTTCTTGTGTTTCAGATTGTGATAAAAAGTTATTTAAAATTTTTTTGGAAATTAAATACCCCTACTATGATCAAAAGAAATTGGCAAAAATTAGGAATTTATATAAGCGATTGAGATAGGGTATTTGTTTTTACAGAATCTTGTTCTGGCTTAATCTTCGTAGTACCGTGCTAAAAAGAATACACGAAATACTGTGCGGGGTACAAAGGTACCCCAAGCCACAATTTATTTTTTTTGTGAAAATTATGTAAGAAATTTTGGGAAATCAGCCAGAAATATATTAAGCAGGTGTTAATTGAGGATAACTTAGATGGACGAATCAGAATATTCAGATTTTCCAAAAATATCCTGAAAATTATGACTGGGGTGCGTTTGTACCCCGCTCGGTACGACGAAGAAAACCTTCGTAGTACCGCGCTAAAAAAAATACACAAAATACTGTGTGGGGTACAAATGTACCCCAAGCCACAATTCATTTTTTTTGTGAAAATTATGTAAAAAAATTTGGGAAATCAGCCAGAAATATATTAAGCAGGTGTTAATTGAGGATAACTTAGATGGACGAATCAGAATATTCAAATTTTCCAAAAATATCCTGAAAATTATGACTCTGGGGTGCGTTTGTACCCCGCTCGGTACTACGAAGGTTAAAACCTCCGTATACCAAATTTCGATAAAAAATATTCATTCCTTTACAAAATAATCATATCTAAGATTTCAATAATAATAACCCTACTATTCGAGTTATTTATTGTAGGATATTATCATATCTTGGCATTCGTGTAATAATGAAGCTAATTAAGCATTAGCACATATTTTTTCTCTAAAGAAAATATCAAATAACGAAACTTTTATTTTTGTAAAGTCATTGTAACTTAAACAACACTTAAAGTTATTACTTTAAACAAAAATATAATTTTAAAAAGTAAATATGAAATAATATAATCTTTCTCTACTAATCCTCCATAAATTCTGATACATTTTTCGATTTTGTTCTTATTATTTTTAACAACTTTTCTTAATTCTTCAACTGTTACTTCATTACATGCTTCTCCAATTCTGTCACATATAGTTCCGCTCTATTTCGCGGCCTATTTTTATAGACTTTATTTTTATGATACCCTAAAAATAAAAATCCAGAGAGGTGACGTCTGATGATCTAGGTGGCCACTCAATTAAAGGACAATTTCTTCCAATCCAACGCATAGGGAAGTTGTTGTTATTCGGCTAATTTTGAACTATTACTGCATTATGAATAGAAGGCCCATCTAGTTGGAAATAGAGGTTTTGTTGTACGGCTAAGTGTAAATTTTTAACGGCGAAATTCTCTTGAAATTCATGTGTTAAAATATGTAGGAATCTCACACTATTTAAAGTGCCATCAAAGAAAAATGGTCCAATCAAGGTTTCATTTAATATTCCACACCAGACATTTACTTTTTCGGAGTATTCCCGTTTATAATCTATAGGCCAGTGTGGGTTTTCCTGTTGATCAATACCTTGAATTTTGCGATGAGACCACGCCATTTGTTGTAAAAGTAGCCTCATCACTGAAAATAATTTTTTTCAAAAAATTTCTGTCATTTAAGAACAAATCATGTTCCCAGTGGCAATATTCCAATCTCCTCCCTGCGTCTCCTTCTTCCATAGTGTGTAATAACTTGGGCTTATATGGTTTTGAATTATGAAGTCTAAGGCACCTCCACACTTTAGTTCTGTCTACATTTAGATAAATCTTTGACATTGTTCAGCATTAACAGCATCTAATAAACAGAAAATATATCAGATATCTCCCCAGCTGAATTTAATTTACATTTTGCAAATGTCGCTGAGAAAGTGTTAAACAATCTACCAGTTACTGATATAGATCATAAGGATTTTTTAAATAGAGGGGTATCACGGAATAATAATCATTTCTGTTTTAGGGAAGTTACTTACATTGAGGTGAACGATATTATCTCCAATTTAAAAAAAACCAACCAAAACCAATAACATGAAAATTTTAAAAGCCATAAGGTATATAATATTAATACAACTTACAAATTTAATAAATATTTGTATTCGTACTAGTACGTTTCCGGATATACTCAAACTCTCAAAAGCGATTCCATTGCACAAAAAAGATTCTATTCATGACGTAGAAAATTATAGACCGATATCTATTCTGTCTTTATTTTCAAAAATACTGGAAACCATTATAAAAATTCAGTTAACTCAACATTTTGATTCAAACAATCTTTTCAGCACAAGTCAATTTGGTTTCAGAGCTAAATTGTCAACAACTCTAGCCATAAATAAATTATCTGAAACAATAAGTAAAGGATATGAAGATTGTAAATATATACATGCTCAGACTCTAGACCTTTCTAAAGCTTTTGACTGTGTGTCACATGACGTTTTAATAAGTAAATTAGGTTTTTATAATTTCGATATAAGTAGCATAAATTTAATAAAATCCTACCTTAACAATCGCTACCAGTATGTGAGTTATAAATTCTGATTTGCAACAAATGAAACATGGAGTGCCGCAAGGGTCCATACTTGGCCCCATATTATTTCTCATTTACATCAATGACTTAAGTAATATATCTTCCTCAACTTTTGTTTTGCTTGCTGATGATACCACTATCATCAATTCACATAAAAAAATAGAGAGTTTGTACTCTAAGGTGAATGACACACAGTCGAAAGCTCAGAACTGGTTTGTAGCTAACCGTCTAAGCTTAAATCAGTCTAAAACCGAAACAATAATTTTTAGTTTAAGAAATGTTGCTGAAAATAACAATAAAGATAGTATTAAATTCCTTGGGGTCTATCTAGACAGTAAACTATCGTGGGAGCATCACGTAAATTATGTCTGTAAGAAAATTTCGACCAAAATATATATTCTTAGAAATATTGCGAATAATGTATGCCAAAAAGTACTTATCACAGCATATCATGGTCTAATCCACTCATCTTTATCCTATGCTATTATGGTCTGGGGCCATTCGAACCACTCTATCAGAGTATTTGCATTACAGAAAAGAGCCATACGAATTGTTTACGGTTTGAAATATAGAGACGATTGCAGGGATGCTTTTAAAAAGCTATCTATTTTAACCTTTCCCTGTACATATATACTTCAATGTCTACTGTACATTAAGCAAAATCAGGTAAAGTATTCTCCTCACAGTGATGTTCATAAATATCACACGAGGAATAGTAGTAATATATGTACAAATTTTTTACGTCTATCAAAATCTCGTTCCAGAACCAATTATTATGCCATTAGATTTTTTAATTCGTTACCCATACATATTAGCGAGCTAGAATATAACTTGTTTAAGAAAACTGTGAGATCATTTTTGATAGCCAATGCTTTTTATACATTTGAGGAGTATTGTTTGTCAAATTTTAATAATTTGTAATATATATAAATTCACTATCATAATATTAATATATTTATTATATGCATTTGTTCAAAATGGCATTGTTTACAATCACATTTTATAGTGTTTTTTGTTATATTTTTTATGCATTTGTGTATCTCGTTGTTTTTTTTTTCCTGACTTGTGTAAATACTGTTTTTTGTATGTTAACACTAATAAATTATTATTATTATATTATTATTATTATTATTATTATTATATTGCCTGATCCAATGGACCATCAGCAACGTTGTATTTTTTTACTCTGAGTTTGGATACATATCCAGTTCTATTAAATATTCTATTAATTGAACCAACCGCGGTGTAGTGAATCTGTGGGCGTTCTGGATGTTTCAAATTGAAGATACTAGCTGCATCTCGATAATAGTAATATTCTATTAATTGAACCAACCGCAGTGTAGTGAATCTGTGGGCGTTCTGGATGTCTCAAATTGAAGATACTAGCTGCATCTCGATAATAGTGCACACTGTCACAAACAATTCTTATTATTTCAATTTTATCAGCAATACTTAATTGTTATGCAGTCATGTTCAAGTTTAATTTGACATTTAATACAATTGTCAAATCCATTCCAAAGCACTCTATGTTAACAAAGATATTGGTATGCCGAATTCTAAGCGGGCACGGACACAGACCTAAATTAAGGGGGGGTGGGGGGTGGGCATACAAAATATTGAGAGAAACATACAAACAGAATACGCCAAAAATGGGACAATAACCTTATTAAAACAATTTTTAGGAAGAATAACATAATATATATTCTTGTTATGCTTCATAAAGTAAAATATTATTTCTTCTTATTAAAAAAATGAAAAAAAGAATGGCCATATAGTACTATATCTACCTACATAGATTATAATTATAGGTGTTATAACAAATTAATTTCAATAGGTACCTGTCTAAGTAATTTAAAGGACAAAATAAATTATATTCTCCGCATCTTTTTGTTTGCAAATCGTTTAATTACATTGATAATTTCAATGTCATGAAACACAACTCGGTGAATGTGCATTAAAGCCAGTCCATTAAACAGTCTTTAGGCATTTTAGATCTAATCCACATTTTTAATCTTCTTAGAATCGAAAAACACCCTTCTGAAGTAGCAACGATTATAGGTAAAGTAGATGCAAATAATTTTTCAAATTTTACAACTTACACGGAATATGGTTTTATCGCACAGTTGTAAAGTTTCCAAATCGTCAGCAAGTAATTCCTTCTTTACGAAGTTTGAGTAAGCAATCCAATTCAACTTCCAAATATCAAATTCTTCTTTAAATTTGTCCAAAACTATTTTTGCATCTTCTTTTCCAAAATAACTGCGTACATATCTGTCATCATCTTCCTAGCTGTCATAATTTCTGTTTCAGTTGCTTTCATTGCATTCGTTGGCAAACAAATATTGAAGATAAATAGATTGAGTGTTTCCACTGGAAATCTGCTTTCTAGATCATTTATAACAATCATCCAGTAGTGGGATAAATCGGGAAATTTAGTAATAATTTTCAGGAAAATTTGAGGATAAGTTAGGGTTGGGATGATTTCTGATTTTGTTAGTAAGTCTAGGTAGAGTTAATTCAACATCAAGTTCTTTCAACATAGTTTCCGTCAATATAGCATTGAAATATTCCAAATCAGCTTCTCTTTTATTTTTAAGGGTTGAAAGACTACAAGGTATTATTGCGTTCTCTGTTTATTGTATGTAGGCTTACGAGGTTCCTGTGTATCGCGATGTAAATAAACAATCTTTTAAGATACCCCATATAGTCTGGGGTCCCACGCCCCTTTTTTAAAAGTGATTACTAACAAGCTGAATTTTCGTGAGTGGCTTCATTTTGACGAGTCTTCCAACTTGTTCCTCTGCGAGAATTCTCAGTAGAGGTAGATAATAGTAGTTTGTGCAACAAGAGTGGATTTGATAGCCATATCGCACGAGAAAGAAGTTTGAGCACGACGCCGTAGGCGGAGTGCTTCAATCTTTCGAGTGCGATATGGATAATCCACTCGAGTTGTACAGTATACTTTTTCTACGACCGGATTAAGAAAAAACTACAAATAATAGTTTTAATCAAATTTTAATATACAAACTTAGCTGCTGCTAAATCTTATGCTCTAGGTGCAAACATTTTATAAAAGCTTCAGTAGCCTAGCGGTTATATGCACGCTTCGAAATAAAAGAGATCATAGGTTCAATCCCCCGTTTGCTGTTCCTTCGTTTCTGTTTGTACATTTTTGTCTGTTAATTCATTCTTCCGTCACTAATATTGCAACAGAATCCAAATTTTATCTTAGAACAATCAAAATTTTTAGAATCACAGTTTAGGCCTGCCTTGCGCAACCCGCAGTTGAAGCAATTCGCGGATGGCACTTCGTGCAAGTTATGGTGTCAGCGTCAGTGCCAAAATTAAAAACAGTGAAAGTGCGCATAAACGGCGGAAGCCAAAGTGTTCGTATTTCCATTTTTAATGTTAAGCTTTCTTTTTTAAGCAATGTTTTGTCAGATTACCTATTTTTATTTTAGTACTGTTAAAAAGGAGTTTAGGTGTTTTTTAGTTCGTCCTAATTTTTATACAATTGTTGCTAACGCCAAACCGGTCCCGTCTCGGCCCGGCCTTGTGACGCACCGCTGCGTTAACTCGGCGGTCGCAGGGTCGGTCCCGGGATGGGTGCCGGGGAGGCAGCTTATACATTTTTACATGTTTACCCCCTTTAATTTCAATAAATTTGTTTTGAATTTGAATTGGTTCAATCCCCACATATAGCTGCTTTTTTTTGTCATAATATATCTCTAAAATTTTGTCTATATAATAATTTCAATAAAATTTCAGGTGGTATACCGTTTACCGATTCTTCACTGGAATCACTCATTTCTAGCTCAAACTGCGCGAATACACACTGACAATTACTTTGACAGCTTATGCACTAACTTGAATTTTTTAAAACGAATAGTTGCCTGCGTACTTAATACACGAACTGTGATTGGTCGATTTCATATCCATCCTAGAACGTATATGAAATATATCCGTTCAGTTAACTGGAATGGCCCACTTATCCATTCTACAGACTGTACGGAAAACAGCAAATTTACATAAGGGAGTAGAAAAAGTTTTATGCAGCCGCTAAACATGTTGATTAGGCAACTGACACTTTCATAGCGTAGGACTGGAAATTTGATCATTCGATTTCAAAAATATTAGTTATACAATAGTGTAAAAATCAGCCCGTTAGTGTAAAAAAACAGGGAGCTGCGCTTGTTTTACAAAAGCGATGTGAATATGTAAAAAATATATAATGAGGTCCGAAATTTTATTACTAACGGACTGATTTTTCCACTACTGTTTAATTAATGTTTTTTTAATCGAATGGTCAAATTGTCCTACAAATGAAAGTGTCAGTTGTACGATCAACATGTTTAGCGGCTGCGTATAACTTTATCTACCTCTACCGAGAATTTTCGCAGAGGAAGACTCGTCAAAACGAAGAAACTCACAAAAATTCAGTCTGTTAGTAATCACTTAAAAAAAAGGGGCGTGGGACCTCGGACCAATATTTGCGATGCTGGGCGCCGGAAAAATTGATCATTTTAATGTATTTTTTTGCGATCTAGGGGAGGGGCATGGCCCTCATCGCATGGCCCTCATCGCCCCTCCCTGGATCCGCGCCTGGTTCTATGTATTTTTAAAAATAGCTACCAATTTTCAAATATTCATTTCATAATAGTGTTTTGGATAAAACATTTGTCCTAATACTTACTTAGCGCCATTATTACACGACTACCAAGTTATGTAAATATCCGACAATAAATAATTCGAATAGTAGGATAACTTCCTATATTTATAACAGCTTGGATAAAAACAAACCGTCTCTATGTATATTTGTGGACCTCGCCAAAACCTTCGATACGGTATGTCATAAAAGGCTCCTAAGCAAATTAAATTCATATGGGTTAAGAGGTAAAGTCTTAGATCTTCTGGAAAGTTATTTATCCGACAGAACGCAATGTGTAAAAATTGATAACGCCATAAGTGATGGTAGAACAGTTAAGTACGGTGTCCCTCAAGGTACGGTATTAGGTCATCTATTATTTATAATATACATCAACAGCTTATTGTCATTAAATATATCAGGTACCATATTATCTTTTACAGATGACACAGCCATTATATTTGAGGCAAATTGGAAAGAGTTAAAAAACCCAGGTAGAACACTAATATTGAACCAATATTGGTTTAATATTACAAAAACGTTAGCTCAATGTAAAAAAACGCAACATTGAATCAATAAAAAATGTGAACATTTTTGTATATAGACTCAATATTGGGTAAGCTATATTCAACAAATATTTAAAAATCATATCATATAATGTTTTATTCCAATATAAATTATTATTTGAAATCATATATTGGCCCAATATTTAATGAAAATTTAGCCTAATGCCCAAAGATGGTAAAGCTATTTCTTGTAATTTTCATAAAGTACAAATTTTTAATAATTATTATCATTTTAAGAACCTTACTAACAAGATCTAGAAGTGATTGTAGTAAAACCTCCAGCTGAAATATTTAACCTGTGTATGGTAGGTACAACTACATCATCTGTATAAAATTACTAAAGGCGTCTTGAGCCTTTGTTAGTACAGATTACGTGAGCATCACCACGGTGAATTTCTCTTTGTCATTATTGAATCACATTGCCTGGAGATCCTAAGTCAGAAATTGTACGCTTGTACAAGCATATTGCTAGGAGAGCCATCTATGCAGCTTATTGCAATCAGCCTAGGCGCAGCATGACTATCCAATATAGATAATAATCGATTAAATAATATTATTTAAAAGAGAGTTTAACAATATAATCTCAATATGAATATCTCGATATTTCAAAATTAATATTTGTCATTATCAGCCGATGTTTGTTATGCAATATTACTAAAAAGTTCAATAGCAACAGAATAACATATACACTTTCCAATATTGGAAAATCAATATTTATTGGCATTAGAAAATATTTCCTAAACAATATAATTTTACATGTAGTTGACAAATATGAGTTAAATATGAGTTTCCCAATATTTTAGAATCAATATTTATTTTTATCAATCGATATTTTTTGTACAATATTATCAAAAAATGTAATAACAATATAACGCGAATATAGACTTTTCAATGTTGTGAAATTAATATTCATATATATTTATCAATATTGTCAGCCCTATATCTGGATAGGAATGTGTTAAAACAATATACTACCAACATAGGCACACCGATATTTTAATACCAGTGTATATTAATATTAGTTCAATATTTTTGTTACAATTTCAGTGTATCTATATTGACCCAATATTGAACCACGGTCCAGCCAATATTATGTTCTACCTGGGAAAATGGCAGAAAATGATTTTAGAGTAATTAAAAAATGGTTCCAATTAAACACACTCACTTTAAACTGTAAAAAAACGTATTATTTACCCTTTACCTCATACGCCAATAATTTGCCAAATATGGGCCCACTACATATTGACAAAGATATAAATATACCAGAAGCTGAATCCATAAGCTACCTTGGGATCATTATTGACAGACATCTGAGATGGGACCTAGCATATTACAAAAAAAATTAGAGGTCTACTCTCTAGATTTAAATACCTAAAAAATTTCTTGGATATAGCTCACCTTAAAACACTCTATTATGCATTAGTACAATCTCATCTGTCATACGGCATTATGGGGTGGGGAATAGTTAGCGATTGCCATTTGAATAATCTAAATGTTCTCCAAAAATGGGTACTGAATATAATATATGGTAAAAACATTACTTACCCTAGTAATGCAATATTTAAGGACAGTGGAATTCTTGACATTAGACAATTGTTCTGTTTCACTATTCTCAAGAACATATTTAAAAATAAAATTAAAATACAAAAAATCTCGCATTTTCATGAAACGAGATGGAAGCAGAGCGGTTGCCAGGTGCCGAGAAGTCACAAGGCCATTGGTCAGAGAAACTTCAGTTACCTCGCAACCAGATTATTTAAGATTATACCGAATGAGCTTAAAGATATAGATAGTTTCGGAAAATTCAAACAGAAAACCAAAAAATATGGCTTCTAGATATAATATATATATATATATATATATATATATATATATATATATATAAAGAAGAAGGGTAGTCTTGACTGACTAGTTAAGAAAACCAAAATTAAACACACGTGGTGTATCTTGAGGTTGCAGTCATATATATATATATTAAAAAATACCAATAGAAGACAAATACCTAAATAGACATATTCACTTACCTAATTGAACAAAACTAAATATTCATAATTATTACCAAATGCGATATTCTAATATATTATTATGATACATATACATATATTTCTTTGCCCCCCCCCTTCCCATCACATACAAGTAGGTTATTACCTACTTCTGTGATTATTTGTTTTATTTGTTTATATAATAAATTTTTGTATGTTTTGTATTATGTAAACCTAAGTAAATAAACATTATTATTATTATTATTATTGAAATTTTTGATATGATTTTTTTTTGTAAAGCAATGACTATTTTTTAACGAAATTTGGTATACAGAGGTTTTAGGCAATGCCGAACAAGATTCTGTAAAAACAAAAACCCTCCCAATCGCTAATATAAATTCCTAATTTTTACCAATTTCTTTTGATGATAGTAGGCGTATTTAATTTCGAAAAAAAACATTTTAAGTAACTTTTTAATCACAATCTGAAACACAAGAAGTATGCGAAGTTTGCTCTAGATCGATCAACAAATGACCGAGATATTGGCGTGTAGTGGAGAAAAGTGAGACACACTGTATTAGTCAAATGTCAACAATTTTTCTCATTTGTGAAACATATTGACCCATTTGATATCATAATTAATAAACCAAATTGAACAAGCGGCAAAAAAATGGCCACCGATAAAGTATGTCAGCGTCACAGATATAATTGAATAATCCTCGTTTAATTCGATTTAACCCTTGTATCGTTTTCCATAACGCAAATATAACATATTTCGTGTATTGAGGTCCATGCGTTTTGCTAATAGAATAAGGGTTACGACGTGGTGGTCAGTAGATTGACCATATTAAGCTGGATTTGTAATCTAAATGCTAATCGTGAATTTCGTATATTGCTGGTATATTTGCAGAACGAGATAAATAATACACCAATTAAAATATCATGTTATGGTTTTAGCTACGTTTTTGGCCAATGTTACGTTGTTTTTTGCAACAGTGGGTTATATCCAGCTGAAATCAAGTAGGTTAAAGTAGACATCTTTTTATTCAGTCAGAGGCATATTCATTGCATTTTCGATCATAGGAACAAGAATAACTTTTTTATTATACAAATATATAAAAAAAATAATAAAAGTGTAGTAAAGTAAAAAATATCTACTACGATTCCAGTATTCCACTATTTCCTATGAAAGGAAGTCGATTCATTGCCACCAATCAAGGTGCACAATGTGCGTTTCCAAATCAATTGAAAATAATGTCCTATAGCTTCCGACATACTACGTCTTCAATCGGAAAACGCAGATTTCCAATGCAGTGCTGTTGTGCATCGCCAGCCGTAGATTAGTTTCGAGCTTGTTAGCTCTCATCAGTGCGACATAGGCAAATGTACAACATCACTTCACTGGCCTTCTATAGTCATCAAATTACAGACACGAGGTGTCCGCAACTTGCGAATAGCTCCATCTGGTGACGACTTATTGCAATTAAGTTGGCGACAAACTCGGGCCGAGTATATATATCTCAGAAATCCCAATGTAATATTTTATTCCCTTTAATAATAGAGTGAGAATGGTAGAGGGGGTGGCTAATGTAAAATAAATTTTAGAAGTCCTTGGTTCTCGTATACACACTAAACCCCAATTTAACTTTTTATTCCCTTAAACAATAAGGAGGGGGTGGAAATGGGAATGGTAGAGGGAGTAACTAATGCCAAAATAAATTTTAGAGGCCCTTGGTTCAAATCCCAATTAAATTTTTACTCCCGTTAATAATAGGGTGGGGCTGGCAATGGGGGTGGTAGAGGGGGTAGCTAACGCCAAAAAATTCTTTTAGACATTTCGTTCTTGTATAAGTACATACTAAATCACATTTTAATTTTTTTACCCCCATTAATAATAGGGTGAGAGTGGCAATGGGGGTAGTAGAGGGGGTAGTTAACGCTAAAAAATTCTTTTAGACGTTTCGTTCTTGTATACACACTAAATCACATTTTAATTTTTTTACTCCCTTTAATAATAGAGTGGGGGTGACAATGAGGTGGTAGAGGGGGTAACTAACGCCAAAAATTTTTTTTTAGACGTTTATATGGTGGGGGTTGTAATGGAGGTGATAGAAAAAACGTTAAAAGATTTTTTCGACGTTTCGTTTTTGTATATACACTAAATCACATTTTAAATGTTTTTCTCCTTTTCATAATAGTGTGGGGTGGTATTGGTGGTGATAGTGGGGGGGGGTGGCTGATGCCAAAAAAAAATTTGAGACCATAACTTTTCATACATGCCCTATATTGCAATTTTATGGTCTCTTAATTGCTTGTCTTGCCTATTTACCCTTATTTACCCCATTTACCCCCGAACCCTTCAACGGAATTAGATCAAAATAAAATCTAGTTCCAGATCTCGTTACAGTACATAAGTGTACCAAATTTCAAGTCAATATCATGAACGGTTCCATAATAAATGTGCGCACAAAAAGTTACAGACAGACAGATCGACAGAGAGGAAATTTTTTTCGCTAAAATTTAAACTCTCGACGTTTCATGACATTTTAAGCCTATTTCAATAAAAAAAAAAAAAAAAAAATTGCGTTACTATACTTCCACTGGACGTGAAGCAAAAATTTGTGTTTTCAATAACATGAACAACATCAAATAATACAATAACAGTCAACATTAATTTTAAAATAAAATAACATAAACAAATGATTAGAGAAAATCGGAATTCGATCAACAAACATTTTACATCCGCAATAAGTAAAAATTCTGCTTTTGATCCAGTCTTTTTAAGCACCAATGTGCCTTTTTTTGAACGATCACTTTTTTTTAAACCAGTTTTATGATCCGATATATTATCTTTAATAAATAAGCTGAAATCATCTAACTTTTGTGGATACGATAATATTTCCAATAATTTAATTAAACATTCTAAATTGAGTATCGGTCAGCCATTGGCTTTCTTGATAAACCTATCTTTTAACACCGGAAATTTTCCAGACATTTTCAGGCTAGCTATTGTCCAATCTTTATATAAAAAAGGTGATCCTAATGATTACGAAAATTACAGAGCCATCAGTTTGCTTTGTAGTTTTTCTAAACTTTTTGAACTTGCTATCAAAGATCAGTTGTCTTCATTTTTGTATCAGAATAATTTACTATATGTCTGTCAACATGGTTTCTTTGAAAACAAGAGCACCCAATTAGCACTCTGTGAGTTCCAAGACTTAATTGTTAATGCCCTCGATAACAAGCAATATGCTTTAAGGTTATTTATCGATTTCTCCCGCGCGTTTGATGTTGTTGACCATGACATTTTATAGAATAAGCTAAGCAGGTACGGAGTTAGAGGAGTTGCTTTAAACCTCTTTTCCTCTTACCTAAACAATAGAACACAGAATTAAACTATGATACCAGTGCTGTATACAATATAACTCATGATGTTCCTCAGGAATCTGTTTTGGGGCCTCTATTTTTTTATATTTTTGCTAATGATTTAATAACATATTTAAATAAAATGCCAAATATTCACTGTGTCTGTTATGCGGATGATACAAATATTTTAATCATTGATAATGACTTAAACTCCGCTGAGTTAGCGTACTCACAAGTAGTTCATTGGTCTGAAGAAAACGAGCTTACTTTAAATAAAAATAAAACTAATATGTTGTTGTTTACTTTACACAGAAATCTGGATGTCAAGTTTTAATGGAAGTGATATAACTTTCTGTGAATCGGTCAAAATGCTAGGCATGACATTTGATAAATATTTGGATTGGGAAAACCATATAGGCTTTGTGTAATAAATTGCGAGCAACTGTTGTGGTTGAGGTTTATGTCATTACACTGTAGTCGTGATGTACTCATGAGCCTCTATTATGCAAATTTCCACTCACATTTGAAATATGGTATAACGAACTGGGGCAACAGTGTGCATATAAGTCGAGTATTTATTCTGCAGAAGTATGCTATACGAATTATTGCTGGCTTATATTTTTGTGAGAGCTGTCGTACTACTTTCAAAAACTTGAGAATATTAAATGTCAGGGGTCTATATTCTGGAGGTCTGTGCATTTGTTTACAAGAATCAGCATAGGTTTTTTGCCAATTAAGTTAGCCATAACCACAATACAAGGTTTAAAGAATTATTACTGCCACAATCTCACCTAACAGCTTTGTACCAAAGAAGCTTTTACTACATTGGTTTCAATTTTTTTAATGCTCTAAGCAAGGAGATAAAACTTTCTCTGAATTTACATGTTTTTAAAATAAAATTGAAAAAAATTGTTATGAGATTGATGATTTCTTTCTTTAAATAAGTACTGGTTCGATTAGGTACCCTTAATTTTATGTGTTTTTTTATTAAAACTTCGCTGCACCCGCAGTTTTGAACCTTTTATCTATATTTTACCCAATTTTTTTAGTGTATATATTGTTTTATTGACTTAGTATATGTTATAATTTAATGTTTTGTTTTCTTAACAAAATATTTCTTTTTGTGTTTCTATAAATATTTACACTTTTTATGAAATATGTTTGATATTTGTGTGTTTGACTTGTGTAAAACAATTTCTGTTCTATACACCAATAAATATTATTATTATTATTATTGTCAATTAAATAGCACAACATTTACAAAGAGAAACAGTGGTTATTTTATATTACGGGCAGTCAGAAGGTGAAGTTTAGCCAACAATATTGATTTTATTCTTCAATATAATGTACATAATATAATGTACCTTCACTGCTGATTCAGAAGGCATATCTTTTTATTGTTTATTTAAAAATAAATAAATATGGAGTCTTTGCAAGTAATACCATGCAAGAATTCAGGTGTAGATTCGCAAAAATTAGAAAATAATCAAATTTTACTAATTTAACTCTTTACTAACTTTTGCGAATCTACACTTGAATTCTATTTATTATAAAAATACATCAAAGTAATTTCGAGGGCACAGGCATGGCAATTTTAACCCACACCGTATAACATAGTTATTGCGGTTCCCTTACTTCGCTGTCTATTTCGGGATAATTCTTTATTTGGCCCTTTGATCTTTGACTCGATTTTTGCGCCCCCTTTCGACATCACTCAGTGAAAATATATAACTGCCAATCTGATATACTGAGAAAACCGCACAACATTCTCGAGCTGATAACCCCATGTATGCAGAGTAGCTGAGATAAAACTTCTCCTTTGGTCCTTTCTGGATTTATGGTATAGGTGGCAAGATTTACATCGTCCGAGAGCAATATAACGGCGTGACGTAATTACAGTCTCGGGGATATTCGGAATCGTTCGCGAAAAGGGTGAGAGGAGCTTCTTGAGTTCTAAAAATAGATTCGGGGCTTCTGTTTCCGCATCTCCGCCGATCCAGGATTCGTGGACATCCTTAGAGCAAGGATCACACTGTCACATACTGAAATGTGAATAAATATTTAATAGAAAGTAAACTAAATGGGGTATCAATTTGATGGCAATTCTAAAGGTGGTTGCTATTATAATACGAGGAATGTAAAACTTCCAAAAGCGATTTTATCCAGTAATATTTACTTAGTTCTTTAAATCTAATACTTCGGTCAGTCTAATGTATAAAAATACTGATCATAATAATTATAAAGTGTATATGTATTAAAATTAACCAAACCCTGAGGAAAGATAATGTACGATACAAAACTGTGAACATATACAGGGTGGGGCAAAGTGCATCGGACCTCGATATAACTGGATAAAAAAAGTCTATAACTGAAAATTATTTTCGAACATACAGGGCGAGCCAAGATGAAATTACAA
This sequence comes from Leptura quadrifasciata, assembly GCA_963675555.1. Taxonomy (NCBI): domain Eukaryota; kingdom Metazoa; phylum Arthropoda; class Insecta; order Coleoptera; family Cerambycidae; genus Leptura; species Leptura quadrifasciata. The sequence continues at coordinate 153,601,716 of OY776675.1, forward strand.
GATCAAGTGCCTTTTTTTAAATGGGATGCTTTGTATATGAGTACATTTCTTGAAGCCCCTTTTCTAGGCTCTATTCATTCCCATATTAACATTGAATATCTCCCAACCACTTGGATGTAATGAATTTTTTTGTTGAAATGCAATCTGCACATGGATATTTAAAAAATCACCACAGTCACAATTATGGGCTTTAAGAAAAACTTATACGAATTCCAGTTACGAGACGTCTAATTAATGTTTTTAAATCATTTTCATTTCCTAAAAATTTACAGGGTGCCCTAAAATTATTTTTCAATTAAGAACATTTTAAATTGAATTTTCTCAATTTTTTCAAATGGAACACCCTGTATATTTTTCGACGACGTGATGTAGAAATGAAAAACAAACATTTTGTGTAAAAACTTCACTGTGGCTAATTGCAACATTTTCGTTTTATAAATAAATAAGTGTCAAATTGAAGAATAAATTTTAAAAAAGAGGTTCCCTCAAATAATTCATTAGTAAAATGTATAACACATGTTCGACGTGTTGCCCATTTTGATTGATACACGTCTTTATGTAATTTTGAAATGAGGCCATTTAGTGGGACCATTTCTTCTAATCCATTGGAATGAGTAAATAGTATTTAACCGGTCCTATATTGTAATGTTTTTTTGTAAGTTTTTTTGCTGTTTTCGTTATTCGACAAGCAATAAAACCTCAGTTTGGTATAAATTGTCGTGTACAAAGGAGCATTTATACACTTATCGGTCGTTAAAATTTGTATTGAATTTAAAATATTTGGAATATTACAATGAATTTTAATAAAGCGGAACTTGTAGACATGACTTTTGTTTTGGGCGAGACAGACAGAAATTGTTTACTTGCCAATAGAATTCATCACCAACGTTATCCTGAAAGAAGGATTCCTGATGTTAGCAGCTTCCAAAACCTTCTCGGTAGATTCCTGGAAGCTGGAAATGTCGAATATAAAAAAGGTGAAAGAATAAAACGTGTTGTGAACGAAGAAAATGAGTTTTCTGTGGTGCTGGCAACGGTTGAGAATCCCCATGTTAGTGAAAGAGAAGCGAGCTCATTAGTAGGAATAAGTAGACGGTCTGTGGGTCGAATCTTAAAAACAAATAAGTTGCACGTATATCATATTCAACCAGGAATTATCTGATGACGATTTTCAAAAGCGCCTACAATTTTGTAATTGGGCCAGAGGTAAAATGTAACATGATGTCAACTTCTTCAATACTGTTTTATTCAGTGATAAGGCAACTTTCATAAAAATGGATTTTTTAATAGGCACAATTTCCATTATTATGCTTCGGAAAATCCTCACTTTTTCATGCAAGTTGATAACCAACACAGATGATCTATAAACGTTTGGGGAAGAATTATTGGAGGACATGTAATAGGGCCACGTTTCTTTGATGGTACATCGACTGGATATTTATCTTCATTTTTTTGAAAACTATCTGCCACAATTATTGGTCTAAAAAATTTTTTTTGGCGTTAACTACCCCCTCTACCACCCCCGTTGCCATCCCCACACTATTATTGATGGGGTAAAAAAAATTAAATTGTGATTTAGTGTGTATACAAGAACGAAATGTCAAAAAAAATTTACCACCACCGCCCTATTATTAATGGGACTAAAGAATTAAATTGGTATTTAAACCAAGGGCCTCTAAAATGTATTTTGGCATTAGTTACCCCCTCTACCACCCCCATTTCTACCCCCACCTTATTGTTTAAGGGAATAAAAAATTAAATTGGAATTTAGTGTGTATACGAGAACCAATCACTTCCAATTTTTTTTTACATTAGCCACCTTCTTACCACCCCCACTCTATTATTAAGGGGAATAAAATATTACATTGGGATTTAGTGTGTATGAGACTTGGATACATACAAAATCTGGATGTGGAAGTAGTGATTCCTTAGGCAGCTTTTATTTTTCTTATATCTATATAAATCTACAAAATTGTGTTTTATATATTTTCCGGTGTATATTTTGTTTATACAATTATTTCATATTTATATTCTTATATTTTATACTCATATTTTATATTTTATATGTAAATTATATTCTGTATGTATATTTCCTAAAATCTTTATCTGACTTACCATATGTACGTTCAAATGTATCCAAAATGGTCAATAAACATTATCTCATCTTATCTTATGTTAGTATCATCGGCCGATCATTAAAACTGGCATTTCTATTTAATATATAAGAAGTGAAAATGTTATTGTACTGTTATAAAATTAATATTCTATTCCTTCTTTAGACCCTAATAAGCTCCGAAATATGCGTTAATCAGGGTATATGATTATGTATTAGACAGCAACTGAAAAGGTCAAATTAATTATTTCGTTACACCACCTACGTATAATGTTCACTGGTACAGCAGGCTAGTTTCTTTTACAAGGAATAATTATTACGGAGTTGAAGTTCCCAACCTTTATGAAATATATATAATATAAAATTATAATTTTCGTTAAAACCCCCGAGGCATTCTCACAAACAAACGCGTCGTTGGCTCTGCTGGTTGTCTGAATGTAACTAAGCAAAATTTATTAGCATGCCTCTCATTGAAAATGTAAAGTATCTGCAATGTGTTCAAAAATATATTCACGTTTAATAAGAGGTGTATTGAACAAAATGGTTGGTGATGTAACAAATGAATAGAATGACATTTGCGTGTGCTGGCGTTTGAGACACAACTAGTTTGATTTTTTCGAAGCTATTCACATTGAAATAGTGATTAGTATGCGTTTGTTAATTTATCATTAATTGTTTTTTCTACATACGACAACTAAAATTTCTATGAGTAGTACTTTATTTTATATAAACCCCGACTCCAAAATGATGTATCTTTAAGAAGGGTGATATAATGTCAGAGGTATGTACCTAATATTTGTGGAGTCGAGTTGCTATTACTAAACATTACTTAAAAATCCAAAAAATGCATCATACGCTTCATTCGCATTAGTTTTTTTAATCACTAATACCCAATAAGTTTTTCTAATTTTTCTAAATTTTGGTTTAATTTATTATAATTTAATATTGTTTTAGTGTAACTTTTAGGATTATTTTTAATTTCATTTTGGTGTACTGAAATGTAAAATATTATACGTAGGTAATTGAAGTTTGTATCATGGCAGTTTGGCTATTTAAAAGATTTTGTGGTTATATATATATATATATATATATATATATATATATATATATATTCACTTACCTCTCACCACTACACCATTTACATTAGTCTGTATAAGACTAGCAGGTTGGCCACTGTCATTTGTCTGCTCCATGACCTATGGCATACTGAGGAGAACTAATAAGTTCGAAACCGGTCTATGTCTGGTCAGGGAGTTGACAAATGACATTGGCTACCAATTTTTCATGATTTGTAAGGTGTAATTCAATGCAGGTCGGGGTATTTGCCCGCTGAGTAGTTGTTTCCTGCAAATCATGTATAATAACAATATATATATATATATATATATGAAGTGTTGTTGTACTTCCGAGTACTCTCCCGCGTCGATGGTCGACTCCTCCAGGAGTCACGGTTGTCTAAACGGCGATCTGCCATCTTCAGGTTCTCACTGAAAGCTGCCTATTGCTGCTCCTCGTTGCTCGAACTCTACTACAAACAAATGGATATTATATACTTAAATTAATTGGTAAAGATATTTTAACTTTCTGAGCAAGGAGTGACGCTTTTATGGAGGACCTCTATATATAGGCATAACTGCGAATACTCTTTCCATAATTGCTCCATGTTGCTTTCTTGATTATTATTTTGTTTTTGTTTCCTGAATTTACTTTATTCTTCGTAATTGTGTTATTGTATAGTTTTATTTAATCATACTTCTCCACGGCAAGTATAATGCTTGTTAAAAAAAAATTTATTGGTTTAAAAAAAATGTTTTTATAATTACTAACGTAGTACCAATGAATAAATATGACATGTGATATATCGTTGAAAAGGGAGGAAAATACTCTATTTAATGGCGCCATTTCCCGCCCGTTTTAATATAATTTTTTTAACAGCCTGAAGAGTAAATCTCAAAATACAGCGGTTTAGAAAAAAATTAGATAAAACCTCGTTGAAATACTCTGTTTTGCAAAAAATTTTTGCCTTAAAATTTTTCTCGTATCTCTTCAAATAACGGAGATATTTGGCCTAGACTTTTCCGCATTTTCGATATTTTCCGCCATAACTCTTAAAGTAGGCCATGGATTTCAAATGTCTTTAAACCATTTTGTAGGTTATATAAATCGGCACAATTTTCGTAAAAATATTTTTTTTTGTACGACCGATATTAAGTGAGATATTCTCGAGGGTCCTGATAAAACGGACAGCCTGTATATATCAAGTGTGCTTCTAGAGGGCAAAAATATTAAAACATAATATTTCAGTCGCAAGCTCCTCTATAAAATCCTTATTTTACTATAAGGAATGTAACCAGACTGCAACCAACAGCTACTCTCCGGGCTATGTGCCCCGCCGAGCACTGAATTACAATTTACAAGCCTGGCGCGTTAAGTATAATAATCGTATATTACCAACAAACGCTAATGCTTCGATTGCAACAAACACCTGCTGAAAGACTGATCCTACTTAAAGAAGCTCTCGTGCCAGTCGTCCCATACCACTTGCAGACTGCAGTTTCGAGCTGTTGGCTCTCGTCAGTGCAAGGTAGGCATGTGACGAACGACACGAGGATCCCTTGACCATTTGGTATATCTCGGAATCTTTACGATAGCGACATGTAAAATAGTAATCGGGCGCCATCTAGCGGTTCACTGCCTGTTGCAATCGAAAAATAATTAGCCTGACTGGACTTAGATGGGGAGTGAGTACTAGTTTTATTTATAATTATTAAGATTAGATTTGACGAATATTACAATTCCATCACATTTGTTTAATACTGGCAATATTATATAAGTATTATAATCATTTATTTTAAATGTAATTGCTGCATCAAGATTAATCCATGATTCTGTATGAACAACTACGTGTTTACACCCTGTAGTAATCACCCCAAGCATAGGTTCAATAATTGTAACAAGGATTGTCACGAACCACTGATTTATTAGTCATTCAACTGCTTACAATAATTAGTCCTTATAATAACATAATAATGATAACTTTTATCTACTATAGACTCCTAAATATAATTCACAACTTACTGTTCTTCATCACTTGGCTCATCTCAGAACTGTACTAAACTGACGTGCTGGTCCCGCTTATTATATGCACCGTGGCGGTCATTCTGGATTCACCCATTTCACTCTAGGCTCTTCCGGACGAATTCTCCTCCCTTCTAGTACACTCTATGGGGAAGCGCTATCTAAAAATAATATGCATAAAAGAAATACTCATCTCTGAATGATGCGATAAAAAGTAATACTTTTGCTTCAGCAAAAAATATATACTTCTTATCTGCACATATCCCTTTATTACATTTAATATGCCTGAGCAATCTAAGCAGTAATCCTTGTGTATTTTTCCTGTAATTTCTTGTTGTGCGTGTAAATAAAGTAATAACCCAAAAAAAAATTCAAAGTGTTCACTGATCAAATAATGAAGGGAAAGAATAATAGTACATGCTCGATTGAGTCGAAGGCTTTTGGCAAACAAGGGAATTGCCTACAACGTACCCTTTCTAAATAACGTCAAATTAGCTCGGTGAACCGTATAGATGGATATTCTGATATAATTTATAGAAATAGAAAACTGTGAATGAAAAAAACAACGATTTGGGATTACTAAGCATAAGATAAAATTTACAAAGTAAGTATTTGCGGGCTCGTAGGAAACTAATCTAAATTTTTATCTAAATCTCTGCATAATAATAATTATTATTTAAAAAAACCGATACCGTTTGTTAGATTAAAATAATCTAAAAAAAATATTTTTTGACTGGTTATCATTTCAACGGTAATGTTTTATAATATAATAATTTTATAGAGAGTATAAAAGTATAAATTCTCAAATAATATAAGAAAACTAATTTAACATTCTCATTAGTTAGAAAATTAACAAAGCTCCTGTAAACAAAATTACAACCGGTGAATCGCTCCATGATAAGAACTGCACACCATCTATATTTTTTTCTGTAATAAAGAGTGTTTTAAGGAAGAATAGAAGAGTTTGATCACCATATATGTATATCAGACAACTTAAATGTAAGTTTTTATTTTCCATCACTTAATATTTAGAAATAAATAATCGGTCTGACACAACTCAGACAAACTTTCCCATAAGTATTTGTCTAGTATATCCGCGTAACCAGATTGAGATACCAATACACAGAAAGTAGGTACTTCCATATTAAATATGGGGGTTGTGATTAATGCATAAATAATGTTCTCTACTCACTTTACCGCTCGAGGGTTTAAAACACGTTGGCGCAGTGTTAAGCATTTTACCTTGTAATACTGGGATCGTGGGTTCGAAAACAGGAGAGGTGCAATTTTACTTCCACGTCCAGTGGAAGTATAGTAGCGCAAAAAAAAATTATATATTGTCGTTTGAATTCCCTTGATCGTGACAACTCGGCAACAATAACAAATATTAATTTTATAAATAATTTTTTACCAAATAATATCGGCTTCATCAACCATGTCATCAATATCATTATTCGAGGTAAATTCCCCAAGTACACATTAAACAATCCGATACTGCATGTATCTATCCTTGAGTGTGTGGAACAACAACCACTCCATCATGGCGTATATGAGTAAAGTATAGTTTATAATTACCCTAATTAATATTAATATTGTTAGAAGTTACACAGTAAAGTACGCCAGTATTTATTATGAAAATAGATGCATTGTACATTAGCAAATGATATGTGTCGTCGCTTGCATACAGGTTACTGTTTCCCGACCGAAGTGGTGGGATCCCACAATCTGATAGTGGCTTCAATCAAAAGATCAGCCAATGCTTATATGAAATATCTAAAAATATACAGGGCGATGGCGATTCAGAACTTATTCTTAGAAATTTAAGGGGATACGCACCGTTAATAATAGAGTTCAAACCATAAAAAGTTATAACGACATGCTAATATTAAACATAATATTTTTAGTCGCAACCTCCTCTATAAATCCTTATTTTACTATAAGGAACCTAACCAGACTGCAACCAACAGCTACTCTCCGGGCTATGTGCCCCGCCGAGCGCTGAATTACAAGTTACAAGCCTGGCGCGTTAAGTGTAATAATTGCATATTACCATCAAAACGCTAATGCTTCGATTGCAACAAACACCAGCCGAAAGACTGATCCTACTTAAAGGAGCTCCCTTGCCAGTCGTCACACACCACTTGCAGACTGCAGTTTCGAGCTGTTGGCTCTCGTCAGTGCAAGGTAGGTATGCGACGACCGACATGAGAATCCTTTGACTATAGTACATCCCGGTATTTTTACAATAGCGACATGTAAAACAGCCAGCAGGCGCCATCCAGCGGTCCAGTGTCTGTTGCAATCGAAAAATAAATAGCCTGACTTGGCTTAGCATAGTTCAAATGCGCTTTTAGAGGGCGGAATATTAAACATAATATTTTTAGTCGCAACCTCCTCTATAAATCCTTATTTTACTATAAGGAACCTAACCAGACTGCAACCAACAGCTACTCTCCGGGCTATGTGCCCCGCCGAGCGCTGAATTACAAGTTACAAGCCTGGCGCGTTAAGTGTAATAATTGCATATTACCATCAAAACGCTAATGCTTCGATTGCAACAAACACCAGCCGAAAGACTGATCCTACTTAAAGGAGCTCCCTTGCCAGTCGTCACACACCACTTGCAGACTGCAGTTTCGAGCTGTTGGCTCTCGTCAGTGCAAGGTAGGTATGCGACGACCGACATGAGAATCCTTTGACTATAGTACATCCCGGTATTTTTACAATAGCGACATGTAAAACAGCCAGCAGGCGCCATCCAGCGGTCCAGTGTCTGTTGCAATCGAAAAATAAATAGCCTGACTTGGCTTAGCATAGTTCAAATGCGCTTTTAGAGGGCGGAATATTAAACATAATATTTTTAGTCGCAACCTCCTCTATAAATCCTTATTTTACTATAAGGAACCTAACCAGACTGCAACCAACAGCTACTCTCCGGGCTATGTGCCCCGCCGAGCGCTGAATTACAAGTTACAAGCCTGGCGCGTTAAGTGTAATAATTGCATATTACCATCAAAACGCTAATGCTTCGATTGCAACAAACACCAGCCGAAAGACTGATCCTACTTAAAGGAGCTCCCTTGCCAGTCGTCACACACCACTTGCAGACTGCAGTTTCGAGCTGTTGGCTCTCGTCAGTGCAAGGTAGGTATGCGACGACCGACATGAGAATCCTTTGACTATAGTACATCCCGGTATTTTTACAATAGCGACATGTAAAACAGCCAGCAGGCGCCATCCAGCGGTCCAGTGTCTGTTGCAATCGAAAAATAAATAGCCTGACTTGGCTTAGCATAGTTCAAATGCGCTTTTAGAGGGCGGAATATTAAACATAATATTTTTAGTTGCAACCTCCTCTATAAATCCTTATTTTACTATAAGGAACCTAACCAGACTGCAACCAACAGCTACTCTCCGGGCTATGTGCCCCGCCGAGCGCTGAATTACAAGTTACAAGCCTGGCGCGTTAAGTGTAATAATTGCATATTACCATCAAAACGCTAATGCTTCGATTGCAACAAACACCAGCCGAAAGACTGATCCTACTTAAAGGAGCTCCCTTGCCAGTCGTCACACACCACTTGCAGACTGCAGTTTCGAGCTGTTTTCGGCTGGTGTTTGTTGCAATCGAAGCATTAGCGTTTTGATGGTAATATGCAATTATTACACTTAACGCGCCAGGCTTGTAACTTGTAATTCAGCGCTCGGCGGGGCACATAGCCCGGAGAGTAGCTGTTGGTTGCAGTCTGGTTAGGTTCCTTATAGTAAAATAAGGATTTATAGAGGAGGTTGCGACTAAAAATATTATGTTTAATATTCCGCCCTCTAAAAGCGCATTTGAACGAGACATGCTAATAGGACATTATTGATATTGTGGTATTATTAAATGCTGTATAGTTGGACGACTGCAGTACTGACCTACCTTTTAAAATTATATGCGTGAAGTCGTTCCACTCCTCCGTTTATACGTAGGTCTCGGACGTTTAGACACAACAATTTATTTACATCAGTTTTTTTATACATTTATTTAACGTCGGCCTATTTCCGCTACTGAGGTCTAACACCGACGCCTGTAGACGAGCTAACCCCAACCAGGAATTTTGCCGAACCTCTTCCCTTAAGAAGAGTAGGGATCTTTTACTTGCCTAACATTTAATAGACAAGGGACCGACGGCTTTACATCCCCTCCGAAGGATGGTATATCCCCTATACAACCCTCGCTTAAGGATGTATAGCTTCCGCGCATACACTGATATACAAGCCGCTGGAAGATGTGTGAGGTGAGGACGTGGTCTTCGTTGTGAACACGGAAACAACCCTCCGTTTGTTAAATAAAGAATCTGGAGTGGTGGGGGTTTAGAGCTGAGACCCCGGAGGGCGTTCGTGCACTTATTTTTCGATGTGTAGAGTCTCAGGGTTCGATTTCTGGAAGTGCTTGATCGGGTCGAATGCTACACCCTGTATATTGTGGTTTGCACTATTTGTTATCACTTTATTTAAATTGGCACTGGTTTGATTTTTATAGCTATTGTAGGGTCAACGGCTACACCCTGTATATTATTATTCTTAAAAAAAAATAATACTATGGTTTAAAGGAAATACAAAATTATTTATTGAAGGATGTTGAACAGAGTTGAGAAGAATTTATTTTATTTTACGTTTCCTTTGAATTTGAAACTAATCGACAACAGAAATTCTGTCTTTAAGTTGTGTTTAAAATATATTTAAAAAATGTTGAAAATTAATTTATTTGAAAAAATTCACTAACTCTTTTTAACCAAGTTTCGGCCTGGGAAGCTAGAATTGAACAGCTTGTCAGGAAAAGATTGCAGGGACTGGGAATAAGAAAGCCTAGCTAGACGGGAGTATCTACAACATAAGTTAAATAGTAACCGGACCCGTTTAATAACGTCAACAGCTATTACACAAAAATTCACTTTTGAAACTTATATTTTTTCCACATGAACACTACGCGAATATTTAACACAAGAGTCTGTCAAAACTGAACTTAACTTCGGCTTGTTGCACGCCGGTATTTATACTGTTTCGAGAAAGTTTCGTTTGTCGCGCCCCATCGAGTCTCGCATCCCATTATAAAGATCTGGAAAGGCTTGGAATCGCCCCGTGCGGGCGAGGATGAGTCATCGATTGCGACATGTTGCGCAATACTGGAAATTTTAAGATTTCGAAGATAAAAGTTATATAGAAAAATCGGCAATGAAAATAGGAATTTACTAAAATTAGAATGAAAGTCGGATCTATTTCGGTTTAGAAATTATTTGAGTTTTTATTAGCAAAATCTGACGCGGCCTCGTAAAGTATTAACGGAGGTCCGATGTTTAAAAGTTGAAACTATATGATAATGTTCCCGATAGGTGCGTAGTGTCTGAAGATAAGATATTAAAATGTTCCTAACGGGTACGAATCGAGTTGAACCGAGACATTGTATGCCTGTATGTTTATTATACAAGGAGTATTCAAAATTGGGGAAATTTAAAATAGCAATCGAGTTGCGGAAATTTGATGAAACGAAGTTTGAACTTTTAAGACTCGAGGTACGGAACGTTATTTGAAGTATACAGGGGGTGATCGAAAAGTAATAAGTTTAAAATTTGAAATGGATGCAAGAATTGAATGAATTGAAGTTGAATGGTGGGTTTGAAGATAAGTTGACGTAAACGAGGGGTGATCAAGAAATTTTGAAATTTTGAAAATGAAATTGTTTATAGAAAATTGAGGGATTGAAGTAAGATGATGAAAATTTGGGTTTAGATAGTGATTTAGGTTAGGTTGATGAATATACGGGGGCTATATTTTTAAAGGACAAACAGACAGACCGGCAAACAGACGGGAATTTTTTTTTCGCTCAAATTTAAAATCTCGACGTTTCATGACATTTAAAGCCTATTTTAACAAACAAAAAAAATATATTTTTTTTGCGTTACTATACTTCCACTGGACGTGGAAGTAATATGTGCTAGCGGTGCAACCAATATACTTGAGCAGTCTTTTAAGAAGAAAGTCAGTAAGCCATCGAGTCCGCTCGTAAATTTTAGTTTAATATTTTTGAAGGCATTAATTACATCCGTTTCAGTTATCTTAGACATTGCTATATTAATATCGTCACTAGTTACTGCCGATAAGTTTATATTGCAACCTGACGGGATGTATGCTGAACTGAAAAAGTCAGCAAAAGAATACACCATACTTTCGGGATTTTGTAAGACACTGTCATTATTAGTGAAAGCCTTCGGCATTGAACTGGAGATTTTTTTTACTGTTGACATATGCCCAGAAACTTTTTGGGTTTGAGGACAGATTGTTTTAAATCAATTGTAAGTAATTTTTGTAAGATGTGTCGATATCTATTTACAACCTAGCTCCTAAAAGTTTAAAAGTTCTCAAGATCGGCAGAATTATTAGATTTTTATATATATATACGCTAGGTCATCGCTTTGCGCCTTATGTAAGGTATAAACTGTATATTGTTCGAAAATGATCTTTTTTAAACTACAATTCGTCCATTAAATCTCCCCTCATTAACAAACTTTTAGCCTTTAGTTAATAATTTGAAAACTACACAATACTACACATGTTCCCCGTAAATCACTATAGTGAAATTATAGACACAATCAAAGGCTTTTTTCCTCTACTGCCAATAATTATTATCTGGGTTTTGGCGTTGGGTTCGGGGTTTCTCTCTTCTCTTCTCTTTCTAGCTCTCTCATTCTATTTATTCGCTCTATACCTTCTCTCTATTTCCTTTTTATTTATTTTTTCTCTCTTGAGAAAATTATTAGTCTTTATTTAAACTTTTTGCCAGTACTAAATTTTAAGTTCTAAATTATATGGCCTTATCAGCATCTGATTCTCATCAGTAAGCTGCCAAAATAGCTCTTTATCTTTAACAAAATTCTGTGTATTCGCATAACTCACCTTGTAATTATGTGGAAAATAATAAACTGGTTATTATTAATATTCTATGAGGATAGATTTCATTCCTACATTTTCGGAGAAAACATGAATTGTTTTTATGCAGCTACTTAGAATTTAGTTTTCCTTGAATGAAGTCATACGACGTTATCCAACCTGTTGTGATATTGCCAACTGTAAGGAATGTTTTTTTTAATGTATATTAACTTAAACTCTAAAATTAATTCAAAATTATTTCCAATATGAAAGGTGTAAACAAAAAGAGTATCTCAGTTTTATATATATACATAGAAGTCTGTATAGTCTGTATGTGGAATGATCTTTCTTAACGGTGCCGTCTTCAAAGGATATTCCATTTCAGTTAAACCTTGTGTAGTTTACAGGCCTAACCTGTTTATGGCAAACCTTTGCAGTTAGCTAATTATGGAGTGTGTTATTAAAGTCCAACTGTTTCTGAAAACAAAGCCTAAACAATTATTATCTTCTGTAGTTGTATTTTAAAAAATCGCGTAGGATGAAATTTTAATTAATTTAACAGAATGATCACAACCTTTGAACTGAACATAAATTAATTGAACAAAGATGATTGTTCAACAGCAGCCAATTATAAAGTAATATTCTGGCTTTCAAACCCTTTGTTTTTGTGTAGGTATACATTAAAAAATATTTTTCGTGTAGGGGCTACATCTCTAGCTTAAGCTTTGGTATAAAGAATAATTACCACATGAATGTTTGATCTCGAACTGGAAGTGAAATGTTAATGGAAGGAAATATTCAATTATTTTCTTTGAAAAAGATTAAAACTGCAAAAGCAACTTCTACTATTATCTGGAAATTCAGACAAATTTGGATTAGTAAAGGCGATATAAATGCATGAAAATTCGAAATTTTATACTATGTCGACTTTCCATTTATTTTTCAATCTTCTTCAGGACTAAAATGGACAAATATTGATGTAAAATTGTGACAAACATGAAGTTTAAGTGCAAAGTAGCTCAAGTTCAAATACAACTCTAATTAAAAAATCAAAAGATGATTCCAACTAAATAAATTGAATAAATAACCAACTTATAAACAGAAAGACAAACAAACAAATGGACATCCTTACCTAGCATAAAATATTCTTAGCAAAGAACATAGTCATTATAGACCATGGGATGTTATAGTACATTCCCTGTACTACAAGAAAATGAATTCTGAATTAATGAATGAAAATCCTAAAAAATCACGTTCTGATCTAATCTGTCACCTCGCAAAGTCAAACTATGAAAAAAAAAAGTAACGATCATTTTTGTTTCATCAAAAACCGTATTTTCCAAAGATAAAATCTGAAAAAATTCATAGACACTCGATAATTCTCAAATAATCACATTCTATCAGCAAAGTCACCAAAAAGTTCCAAACAGTAATTTTACAGTCCCAACATTAAAATTTCACCGCCTTAATAATACCAGCTTCATATATCATAAGATCACCTTCAATACTCTCCAAACCACCGGTCAGAATATTTTTACTTCTTTTCATAAATACTTTACTTTCTCATCGCCCCTCGTATATAACATTCACTACTTCATTTTCATGAGCCATACTTTCTCGTCGCCCCCTGTATATGACAATCGTCGATTTTCCCCCGTTCTTAGACAACGTTTCTCTTCAGAACGTTCTCATCATCCCCTGTATACAACTTTCACAACCTTTTCAATCCTTTGATAACTTCTTATTGCTCCCTGTATACGACTTTCGCATCTATTCTAATTAATCTTTATGTCTTTAACTTTCTCATCGCCCCTGTATACGGCAATCATGGTCAATTCTTGTTATTATTACTTTCTCTTCGCCCCCCGTATATAGTACCCACGAACTTTCAAACATCTAAACAGATTTCGTTTCCCCTTACTTTCTCATCGCTCCCCGTATACAACATCTGTAACCTTTCTTAATACATTATTTCCGTTAGCTTCGTCCCGCCTGCCTACACGGTTACGCAAATTGTATCCACTTAATACTACGTGCGTGGACTTAACGCTACACTACGGGGTCATGCAATATGTTCTTCAATTTATTCACATTAAAACATTCAATAGCTTTTTAATTCAAATCGATTAGGGCATAAACTATATATATCAAGAAAATTCGTTTTTTATGCCCTACACAGTCGTATAGGTTTCAATTCGAAATTTAGATTGTTTCAAAAGGTTGCACAATGTTGGGCAACATTACGCAATCGATGACTCATCCTCGTCCGCACGGAGCGATTTCCAGCCTTTTTAAAACGGAATGCGTAACTCACGGGGCGCGAAAAACGCAACCATTCTGAACCATATAAAAGCCGCCTCGTACAAACCCAACGCAAGTTCTGTTCCGGAAATTATTTAAGTGTCTAAAAAGTATCGCGAGTGAAATAGTTTCTCTTTGAACAGATTAGTGTTTATACAGTTGTAATTAGTGACCTGCGAGTTAACTTTCTATTTTTCAAACTTTATTTTTTATTCCAAAACTCTCCGTTATAATTTCCTTGGCGTCACCAAGTAAAAAATCATATGTCTTTCTCGCACCTAGTGCCCAAATTTTTATAAATTCATTCTACCCTCGTGCATCAAATCAAATCCGAACCTAGTGCCCTAATTTTAATAAAATTCTACAAGCAATCTACCCTGCCTCCGCGCATTAAATAAAAAGTGATTTTTTAAACAAAACTACGAACCCAAAAGATAATTCTGCCAGCCAGAATTATTATTGTCGAAAAGTTACCAGCTGCAGTCTGCAAGTGTGTGTGTGTGTGATGACTGGTACGAGAGCTCGTTTAAGTAGGATCAGTCTTTCGGCTGGTGCTTGTTGCAATCGAAGCATTATCGCTTTGATGGTAATATGCTATTATTACACTTAACGCGCCAGGCTTGTAACTTGTAATTCAGCGCTCGGCGAGACACAAAGCCCGGAGAGTAGCTCTTGGTTTCAGTCTGGTTACGTTTCTTATAGTAAAATAAGGATTTTATAGAGGAGTTTGCTACTAAAAATATTATGTTTTAACGAAGTCATTATGTTGTGTAATACAATCATGTTATATGATAATTAAAAATTTGGTAATCTTATTAGTATTTCCATAATCTCAACATTTTTCTTAGCACTTAATAAATCTGTTTTTGCTTCCATTTATAACCATTTATTGAATATAATATATCATACTTGGTTATGTTATGGGTTATTGTGACTCATAAATAATTTTGAGTAATTCTTAATTAGTGATGTTATATTTTATGCTTTTGTTTACTTATATTTAAAATGTGAGCGCATTTATACATTAATTTGTTTTTCTCGAAACAAGTGTTCTATACACTTATTGAGTAATTTTATTTATTTACTATTATTAATTATATTACGTATAAGCACTATATTTGTATTATGCAATTTCTCTAGTTTATATTTATGTACATTGTCACTGTTATTTATTTATATATTTATGTGCTTACCTATATGTACTTACCTTGTAAATAAATAAAGCATTATTATTATTATATTATATTTAGTCAGAGCATCAATGATCAATAAAAAACTTAACCAGAGCTTCTTCGAACTTGTTATTGCGAAGCTCTTTCAAAAAGTCAGCCAGTCTGTCCAGATTTTCTATGATCTTATGGGGACGATTTATTCAAGTTACGTTTCTCATTGACGTTCGTAGCCTTTAAACGATGGAGTTGGATATTGACAAAAAATAATGTGTACTTCTCTTACTTTTTCTGCCGTAATTACTGATATGATTTGTTTAGATAATTTTTTGTACTGTCGTACGAATAAACTGGGACTCGGCAAAAATTTTAACAAAAGAAGCAGATACCAAAAAAAGAAAAATTAAAGAATCAGCAATAATCTTATTAAATGAAGATAAGTGCGTATCGAATTGTTTTGTAGATATTTGTACAACCTGGCTACCAATGTTAAAAGAAGAACTTAACAAACTCAACATTATCTAAAAGAAAATGTCATCAGTTCTGTGTAAGTAGTAAGTATCTATGGAAATAACATAAACATAATCTTAAAGCTGTGTATTTGACATACACAGCAAAATAAAAGTTCTTCCAAGAAAAGCTTTGAAAACGGAAAGAGACTACTTTCCGAAACGTGAGCAAAATACATTATTTCTGTGTTTATTCCGATTTATATTATTTGCAAAACATAACCTCTAACTGTTCCTTTGATGTAAATGTCACGGGCGCAGAGGCTTTTTTCCAATAATTGTATTATTTTGTAGATTCAGTGATTTGTTTTCGAAGAGGATAATAATACATGTGGTAGAACACCCAAATAACAGGATAGAATATAGTGGTACATTATCAATATAGAAATTAAAAAATGAGACAAGAAACATTGATCTATTTTTCAAATTTCACAATTTTTAGTATTTGTTGTAAAAAATAGTTTTCTCTTGAATTTAGTTAAATTTATGAATACATAAAATACGAAAATAAATTAATTTTATTGCATTTTGAATATGGAAAGTAAATATATGTTAATGTTTTGAATTTAGTTTTTTTCAGTGATTTTGAGAAGGTCCGATGACAATTCCTTAGTAGTTGAAGATAGCAGTTTTTCGATGTAAGATAAAGTAGTTTTGGGTCCATCTTTTTATATTTCATATAACGGAGATATGATTGTGAAGGAAATTTTGCGATAGCCTGTATGGCAATGCGCAATGAACGATAATTTATAATTTCCCTTCGATCCCCGCTTTTAACACAGGAGCAATTCGTCCTATTTTCATTTTCCCAGAATCTTTTATTTGTAAGAGCAAACGGGGATCATTGCTTGAGCTATAATTAAGAAAATGCTACTGCTATAAATTTTTATGTCTAATAACTTTATCACTGTTCCATCAGAAGTAGATTTAATCAAATAAATCTTATGACCTGCCGGTAGGTAGTGCACTATGTAGCTCTGTTCTAGTAATTTATCTTCCGCCTGCTGCCTTTCCCTAGAGCTTTGTAAACTAAATTAAGAATAGCTGATTGGGTATTTCAAAGTCCGCCCACGTTATACACCTATATCATTTTTACATATCTGAGCTTTGACAAAAACCCAAATAAAGATGATGTTCTTGAAACGAACTTACTGACAAAATCTCTCTACGCGTATAAAAAATAATTCAGGGGAAAATTCAGAAGTTACATTTAATAATTTCATAATTGCTTCAAAAGCACAATTCTTCACATGGTCTAACTCAACAATATTGTTTGAATATCAATTTAACTATTAGTAAGTATTGCAAAATAGTTTACAAATAAATTACTTTTAAAATCGTAGATTTATATATAGTATTGTAGTAAAATAAGGATCTTATAGGTGCGTGACGGCTGGCAAGAGAGCTCCTTTAAGTAGGAACAGCTTTTCGGCTGGTGTTTGTTGCAATCGAAGCATTAGCGTTTTGATGGTAATATGCAATTATTACACTTAACGCGCCAGACTTGTAACTTGTAATTCAGCGCTCGGCGGGGCACATAGCCCGGAGAGTAGCTGCTGGTTGCAGTCTGGTTACGTTTCTTATAGTAAAATAAGAATTTTATAGAGGAGTTTGCGACTACAAATATTATGTATTAATATTCCGCCCTCTAAAAGCACATTTGAACTATGCTAAGCCCAGTCAGGCTATTTATTTTTCGATTGCAACAGACACTGGACCGCTAGATGGCGCCTGCTGACTATTTTACATGTCGCTATTGTAAAAATACCGGGATGTACCAAATAGTCAAAGGATACTCGTGCCGGTTGTCACATGCCTACCTTGCACTCACGAGAGCCAACAGCTCGAAACTGCAGTCTGCAAGTGGTGTGTGACGGCTGGCAAGAGAGCACCTTTAAGTAGGATCAGTATTTCGGCTGGTGTTTGTTGCAATCGAAGCATTAGCGTTTTGATGGTAATATGCAATTATTACACTTAACGCGCCAGACTTGTAACTTGTAATTCAGCGCTCGGCGGGGCACATAGCCCGGAGAGTAACTGTTGGTTGCAGTCTGGTTACGTTCCTTATAGTAAAATAAGGATTTTATAGAGGAGTTTGCGACTAAAAATATTATGAATTAACACTGTTAGATAGTTACGTCAATATTTATTTATTTATTAATCACAAGACTCGTTCAAATCAATTCAATTCAACATAACTTCATTCAAATTATAATATAATAAGTACCTCCCCAGAACGGGTCTGGTTCGGTTAAAAAACAATTAAAAACTAATAAACTCCTTCTAAGACAAATTAAAAAGGTATTAAATTTACCAGTGGAAGTGGAAGTATAACGCAAAAAATATTTTTTTTTTGTTGTTGAAATAGGCTTAAAATGTCATGAAGCGTCGAGATTTTAAATTTGAGCGAAAAAAAATCCTGTCTGTCGGTCTGTCTGTCTGTCTGTAACTTTTTTGTGCGCACGTTTACTCTGGAACCGTTTATGATATTAACTTGAAATTTGGTACACTTATGTATTGTAACGAGATTTGGAACTAGATTATATTTTGATCTAATTCCGTTGAAGGGTTCGGGGGTAAATGGGGTAAATAAGGGTAAATAAGAGTCCATAAAATTGCAATTTAGGGCATGTACGAAAAGTTACGGTCTCAAAATTTTTTTTGGCATCAGCCAGCGTTAGCTACCCCCTTTACCACACTATTACTACTACCAGCCTATTATTAAAGGGGGTAAAAAAATTTTTTAATGTGATTAAGTGTGTATACAAGAACGAAACGTTTTTTTTTTACGTTAGCTACCCCTCTACCACCCCCATTGCCACTCCCACCCTATTATTAAAGGGAGTAAAAAATTAAATTAGGATTTGAACCAAGGGCCCCTAAAATTTATTTTGGCATTAGTTACTCCCTCTGCCACCAGCTTTTCTATCTCCACCCTATTGTTTAAGGGAATAAGAAATTAAATTGGGATTTACTGTGTATACGAGAACTAAGGACTAAGGAATTTTTTTTTAAATTAGCCACCCCCTCTACCACCCCCACTCTATTACTAAAGGGAATAAAATATTACATTGGGATTTACTGTGCATGACTTGGATACAAAATCTGGACGTGGAAGTAGTGATTCCTTAGGTAGCAGTTTTTTTTTAAAGAACTTGTTTTAAAATTTTCGCAGCTGACGCAGACACCTCATCCATATGAAGAGTCTGCGCGAGGTGTATAAATCCGGACTGCGAAAAGGCTGACCGAAACTTTGATTTCAAAGGTTTTGATTTCACAAGATTTTGATTTTGTAAAAATGTGCGATGAGAAATGAATTTAGAGAAAAAATGTACAAATAGAAAGCAAGAAAAACAAACATAACAGAAAGATTACAAACAGAAAGGAAGAGGGGGACACGAAAGATTTAAAGAGACGTAAGGTATGAAATATTAGTAAAGGTGGATAGCGTAAGCTGAGGTTATTGTTGGTGAACAGCTACAGGGGTTTCCGGAAAATCTGTAACGTCTGGTACGGTAAGGGGTTATGTGTCTTGTTAGCGAACTATCGCGTGAATGCGCATAAATGACCTTGTCATCAGAGTACATGCCCAGTTTCGTATTCGGGAACTCTGGGAAGTCGGAGACGTACGGGCTGTACAACTTTGGCGACAGGCACGACCCTTGCGGGACTCCCGCGCGAATGACGACCTCCTACACCGTGCCTCTGTCCCTCCTGAAGCCAAACTGGAACTCATCGTCGACGTGGAGCTCCTCCTGAACAGCATCTAATCTGGTAAGGATATTTTTAACAAATTTACCAATCCTAATTGCTAAAATTAACTCACCACTTCGAAAGTAAACAACTTTTGTCAGTACGCAAAAAATACGTCGCGCGTCGGTTAAAAAACACAAATAAAGCACTAGGTTTAAGTTAGCTCAACAAATCACCAAACATATAACAGAAGGAAACACTTATAATTAATTTTACTCAAAAAAAGTTTTTAAGCTCTTGGGACAATTAAATAACCTCAAATTCAACAAAAAAAATTTGGCGCCTACAGATCCAAAATTGCAGCTTGATATGACGTCAGCTGCTGCTACTCCATAGATAAATATAAGACAAAAGAAACGAAAATGAATAGAGAATAACTAAATGGTAATGTGTATCCTAATTATTTATCAAGGGTTATACAAAATACATTGTTTTAACTTGCTAATACTATAATTAATAATATCAAGATTTGACTGATAGTCTAAACAATTTAAACATATACTATATATAGGCGGGAATTGTAATCAAGTCGTTCCAGAAGTAGCCTGATGATGAGCGAATTAGAAAAGACAGGACATTAAAATTTATAAAGCTGATAACATCCGGGCAATCCACCTGATTTGTTAGAACTTTATGTAAAAATAATACAGGAAAGTAAACCCACCGTGATACTAAGTCATTCAAATCGATTCTGATTAACAAATTAGATTGTGGAGTAGGTACACCTAGGTAGATAAACACCCATCAGCGATAAACATGAATCCATTCCCAATTAAAAATATCAATTATGGATTCCAAGCGATACCACGATGGCCTAACAAGTTTGACCTAACAAAAGCATTAAACGCTAGAGAAAGTATGGAAAATGTTCTTAAAATACCTTGAATATCTCACAATAAAATTTACATTTTTGTAGACATTAGCGGTAATAGAGCAGGTGTGAACTGAATGAAAAATGGCTCCCCGGTCTCTAAATTAATTGCATCTAACAACTGTTCCATTACCTATTGCTACGCTCTACACGCTTGAGTAACATTCAATAAATTATAAAACAATAGTAACCACTGACTTATTTACTAACCAATTAACTAAAATAAATTGGTACAACAGTAATTACTATTTTTTACTATATAACCACTTAATTATACTACTTTAATCGCTTAGTTCACTTTTCTATACCGAAATAACTCGAGTGCATCGGGTCCGCTCTTTTGTACCTGTTGAGTGGCATTCCAAATACTTTTGTAGTATTCTGGTCTATGATTCTTAAACAGAACCAATTCCTCCTTGTAATCTAGAATCAGTAGCGCCATCTTTAGCCCGATAACCGAATCAGCATTCTAACAGTGTGATTCAATTACATAGGCACCTACTCTGAGAGATATACTACAAACTTCTATATACTTGTCATACTACCATTTCAGTGTCTCCGATATACTTCGTCAGTCGATCCAGGTGCACAATTTTCGTCTTCGACGTTTTACTTCGTTGAAATACGACACTGATTAACCTAGAGACTCGCCTAGTTTCTTCGTCTGCTATGCTATCGATGATAAAGATTCCAACCGGGGGTTGCCACATCTTAAGTCTAATGTAGCTTCTAAAACTCTAAGGTCATATTGTTGCACAACTGGAATCGTTTGAAGCAATTCTGATGCTTGACCTCTTAGTGTTAGAAACTGGTCTTTTTTCGTTATTCTAGTTATTTGCACACGTGTTGCCCCAAATTTTCTCTTATATATTGACCATGAAGTTTGGCTGGGGGACGGAGATTGTAACCGAGGATCTAATGATAGTTACTGTTGCTGACCTTCTGTTCCCTCAACTGCCGTTTAACTCGCTCAACATCTTTTGCGACCACGCTTACTTTCCCCTGAACTTCTCTTAACTTCGGCCTTTACAATGGCCACGTCCACCTTGATTTCATTTTTTTAGTTATTCAGTGGCTGAATGTAGGATACGATTGTATCTCTATAGATTTCCTTCGATCGATAAGAATTTTTCTTAATTCTTATTGACGTGTCCTTTTTTCCCGCTTTTCGTCACGACGTTTTATTTCAAGATCTTCCATCATTTTCAGTTGTTCCTGACGTCGTTGCTCTTGGTATTCTTTTGCTTCTTGTCGTCTCTATTTTTTTTCCTTTTGACGCCTTTTTTCTTGGTCTTCTTCTTGATGTCTCTTTTATTGATCTAAGATTATTTTGTTCAGTTCATTTTGTCTTCTTTACGTCGTTTCTCCTGCTCTACTGTTCTTCCTGACGCTTCCTTTATTGATCTACCATCACTTTTCTTAGCTCTGAAATCATGTCTTGTTTGTTTTCCGGCGGCTGTACTTCTTATTTCCATTCGAATATTCTACAAAGTTCTTGAAATAGCACCATTCAGCGGCTGGGTGATAGTATCCGCTTGTATCTCTATAATTTTCCTTTGATCGTCAAGACATTTTCTTAATTCTTCTTGGCGTGTATCTTTTTCCTGCTTTTCCTCACGAAGCTTTATTTCAAGGTCTTCCATCATTTTCAGTTGACGTCTTTGCTCTTGATATTCTTTTGCTTCTTGACGCCTCTCTTTTTATTTTTCCTTTTGACGTCTTTTTTCTTGGTATTCTTCTCTTTTACGTCTCTTTTTTTTTATCTAAGATTACTTTGTACAGTTCATTTTTGTCTTCTTTACTTACGTCGTCCCTCTAGCTCTTCTTTTTCTTCCTGACGCTTCCTTTATTGAACTAGCATCATTTTCTCAGCTCTGAAATCATGTCTTATTCTTTTTTCAGCAGCCATACTTCTTGTTTCCATTCGAATACTGTCAGGTTCTTGAAACAGCACCATAAATTCTAATTTAAAATCCAAATTTGAAGAAATTTTGTGGTCTGACGGAATTTACCATCGGACCCCGTGTAAGTTTATTTTAAAATGTCTTTAATGCTTTTAGAACATCTGGTTCAGTAATGATTGTAATTCTGAGGGACATAAGGTACAGTCGCGGATCAATTTTATCACATATACAGGGTCTCCCAATAGTGCGTCAAAGTCCAATATCAGCCTTATTAGAAGACTTTGGAAAATTATTTTATTATGCAAGTGGTATAGTGTCAAAAGGCGCACATTTTAAAAATATTTTGAAATATACAGGGTGACTCGCTACAGCGGAGCATCTTCGAGGTCAATTTTTTTTAATGGAACATCCTATATATTTTTACATTTATGAATTCACCATAAAATTATCTTTCCGTCAACCTCCAGGTTTTTTGTTTTTGACGTAGCGTTTTTCAAATGTCAAATTTTGAGATATACAGGCTGTCCATTTTATCAGGGTTTAAAGACATTTGAAATCCATGGCCTACTTTAAGAGTTATGGCGGAAAATATCGAAAATGCGGAAAACGTCTAGGCCAAATATCTCCGTTATTTGAAGAGATACAAGAAAAATTATAAGGCGAAAATTTGTTGCAAAATAGAGTGTTTCGACGAGGTTTTATCTAATTTGTTTCAAAACCGCTGTATTTTGAGATTTACTCTTCAGGCTGTTAAAAAAATTAAAAACATTAACACAATTAAGAAGAATAAAGTAAATTCAGATAACAAAAACGAAATAAGAATCAAGAAAGCAACATGGAGCAATTATGGAAAGAGTATTCGCAGTTATGCCAATGTATAAAGGTCTTCCATAAAAGCGTCACTCCTTGCTTAGAAAGTTAAAATGTCTTTACCAATTAATTTAATTATAATATCCATTTGTTTGTGTTTCATGATTTCACTATTATTTCAATTATTTTTAAATAGTTGGCTATGGATAAACTTGACATTTTAATTTTTTGACAGATCATCTCAATTAATACTTAAACTCTCACTCAATCACACTCGTTTAAGAATTTAGAATTTTCAAAAAAGATTTTCACTCACAATGATCGTTATAATATGTTCGTTACATATTGCCAATGCAATTTTAACTCTGGATTAGCTCAAGTAGAATATAGGAACAGATTTCCACAAGCACTACAGCCGAATAAAACTCTGTTCAGAAAATTAGCTACGAAACTGAAAAATAATTGTTCATTTTTAAAGAAGAAGACAAGGTTGAGCAGTGTTACTGATAACGTAAATAAGGTAAACCGAGTTATTAATTATGTAAGAAATAAAAATACAGAAAATTTGGAAACATCATTAAGAGAAATTCAAATTGCTTGTCATATAAATAAAACAAGTGCTAGAAAAATTTTAAAGAAAAATGGTTACCGGTGCTATAAAGTCAAAAAAGTTCACAATTTACAGGGGACAAACCAAAGAGGAGGTAGCTGTTGGAAAAGAAGCGTGCCGATCCATTAATATGTAGTAAAATACTTTGGTCCGACGAGGCAAATTTTTCCAATAATGGATTTTTTAATCGCAATATTCATTACAAATGGACTTTTTCGTTTTTCAATAAATGTGTGGATAGGTATTTTAGGCACCAATTTAATAGGCCCTTATTTTTATGATGGTCACCTCAGTGGTCAAAGGTACCTAAACTTTGTGAGAAATGAATTTAATGAATTCTTAGATGACCTACCTTTAGGGAATCGACACAACTTTCATATTTACAACAAGATGGAGCTCCTCCCCACAATTCCCAGATTTGTCTAGATTATTTAGACGAAATTTTGCCTCAACATTGGATAGGTATCAATGGATTTAATCGATGGCCCCCTCATTCTCCAGATATAACCCCAATGGATTTTTTTCTATGGGGTATATTAAAGATAAGGTGTCTTCGACGACACCGCAAAATGTAGAGGATCTAAAAGCTCGAATTCAACAGGCATGTATTACAGTTACCCCCCAAATGCTGAGTAATGTTTTAAATGCAGTGGCCTCGCCGCGCTCGATTGTGCATAAGAAATCGCGGTGGACACTTGCTTTATGATATGATATGATATCTTAAAAATTATTTTGAGGATTAGATAAATATTAATGTTCTGTGTGCTAGATTCCTTTTATTATTAATTTGTTTTTGTTACCTGAATTCACTTTATTCTTCTTAATTGTGTTAATATTTTATTATAGCAAAGATTTGAACAATTTATTGAATTATTTTATCGTTTTATTTAATCATACTTCTCCACGGCAAGTATAATACTTTTTTAAAAAAATGTTTTTATAATTACTAACGTAGTACCAATGAATAAATAATATGACATGTGAATATCGTTGAAAAGGGAGGAAATACTCTATTTAATGGCGCCATTTCCCGCCCGTTTCAAAATAATTTTTTTAACAGCCTGAAGAGTAAATCTCAAAATACAGCGATTTTGAAAGAAATTAGATAAAACCTCGTTGGAACACTCTGTTTTGCAAAATATTTTTGCCTTAAAATTTTTCTCCTATCTCTTCAAATAACGGAGATATTTGGCCGAGATGTTTTCCGCATTTTCGATATTTTCCGCCATAACTCTTAAAGTAGGCCATGGATTTCGAATGTCTTTAAACCATTTTGTAGGTTATATAAATCGGCACAATTTTCGTAAAAATATTTTTTTTTGTATGACCGATATTAAGTGAGATATTCTCGAGGGCCCTGATAAAATGAACAGTCTGTATGTCAAATTTAAAATGCATTTATATAACGTAAAATAAATATGATGTTTTAATCAGTGAGAACTACAAAATCATAGACACCCTTGCAACAAAGTATCCACTCTATCAAAGTAAATAGCAATTAAATTCGTGCAAACAGGTAGGATGTAAAAAGACGTACGAAAATGGAACTTTACAACTGATTCGAGTTAATTCAGTTGATGGATTATGTTACCTTTGATGAACGTTTATTTTAGGAAGATCAAACTGCCGCGTCGTTTAAGATCAGGAACAAAGAGGAATACATACAAAGGGCGTTAGTACAAAGGGAATATACGTGATATGCTTGCGGGAAGGGTTAACTTCCCACAAAATATTAGTTATATTTAATTATACCCAAATATGGTCTTTAACAAAAAAATTTTAATTGGAAAACGCGTCAATGGCATATTTACAGACAAAATTATGTACAGTCCAAGTTCATTGAAGTGATGATAATTCATGGAAATGTGTAAATATTTTTAAATGGAGAATGCGCAGAAAATTTTTTTAGGGTATTCTAAAGATACCTCCATTTTGTTTGTGTTTGTGGTACAATACTTAACTATAGATAGTAGGAGTCAAAATATTAAGATTTAGCCAATAATTCCTTAATGAAATGTTTATAAGTAAAAAGGTACAGGGTGTTAGAGTTAAAATTAAATTTTCTATTTCTCGGTTTTTCTTTAACATTTTTTCATAAAATTAGTGTGTGGGGGGTTATCTGTGTTGGGAAATGATAACACACCTTTTGTCTAGCTCCTAGAGTGCGCTATGTACGCTGTGTTAAAAGGACCATAATTTTTTTCACCCGCACCTTTATCGCAGATTTCACATAAAGCTTGTATTCCTCTATCATTTCTTAATAAAAAGGTATACTTATTTCAAGTCTCTAAATACAATAGGTTTAGAGAAAAATGCAAATCAATAGCTGTATATAAATTTTTTAAAAGCCTTTTCAAATAATAATTTTTAAAAGTAGGCGTTCTGACAGCATTATCACAGTAAATAAAGAAGCATAATTATCAAGTAGGCATAAAGACAAAAATACCTGCCAAACAATTAATTTTTCAAACAATAATTAGTGGTTGCGGAGAGTTTTATTTAACTAATTGTCATGTTTTCCATTTATTTTTAATATCTTTTTCATTTCATTTTTTTCGGCTTCTGAAATGAGAGACATGGTTTGTGTATACTCGCAAGTAAATTTTTGTGGTCGTGCTGCAGCTCGAAGGTACTTAGAACTGTATCGAAACAGAAGGCAGCCTGATCATAGGTTTTATACATTTCTGATCGTTTGGGAGAAACGTGATATTGCTGGTCCTCCAAGAAGGATATCTGTGGATCAAGAAGAAGACGTTTTAGTTCGTGTGGCAGAAAATCCGCAAGTACGTACGCAGCGGTGCTCGGCAGCAACTGGTTGTAGTCAGTCTTAAATTCGCGGATTATTAAAGAAAGAAAAACTTAAACTGCATCACTTTACTCCAGTGCAAAATTCGTTACCTCATAATCGGTCGCAGTTTTCATTATTCTTGAATAACAAACAACATAATGACCCTACGTTTATGAAACGAATACTGTTTACGGATGAGGCCACTTTTACTAGGTGTGGGGTATTTAATGGAAGAAATAGTCATTCGTGGGAACTTCAGAGTCCCTATTTATCCAAGGAAAAACACTGTCAGCACGAATTTAAAATAAACGTCTGGTGTGCTATCACTTTAGACTGCATACTAGGACCAATTGAGTTACCACCAAATTTAAATGGTGCATCCTATCTGGAGTTTTAAGAAAACATTCTTCCTGAAATCTTATATGATAAATTTAAGAAACAATATGTGCTACATGCAGGATGGGGCCCTAGCACATTATTCGGTAGAAGTACGTAATCATTTAAATATGAACTATCCACATCACTGAACCGGTAGAATTATGGGAAAACCTAACAGAAAACCATTATTTAAAGTTAGACAGTCTCTAAATAAACGTGTAAAAATGTATTGAGGTTAATGCTGGTGGTCATGCTGAACATTTATTGTAGTAGATATTATACATTTATAGTTGTTCTTATTAATGTTCTACTTCTTATTATTTGTGATATATTATTTACCATTTTTAATTAAATTATTTATGCCTACTAGTTAAAAGTGTATTATTATTTGTTTTGGTTTAATGTCTGAAATTTTGAAGTTGTTAAACGACATACAAACAATTAGCGCATAAGCGATAATTGTAGAGTGATTTTGCATGCAACTTTTCATTTGCACTTTTCTCAAAATCTGTTGTACGGTCGTGAGCAAAAAAAATAGGACATGTCTTATAGCGGTATTTTGCTAAAATCTAGTTGTATACATCTGACTTAAATTTTTGTGACATTGTCAGTTAGTTGTCATAATTTATTGCAAGTGTGCAAAAACTAATATGCCTCATATAAGCGATTTTGTTAAAGTTATTGCTAAAGCAGAAAATAGATGGTCAATGAGACAAATTGCACTGCATTATAATATTGACAAAAATTCGGTGTGTAACATTTTAAGAAAGTGGAGAATAAACGGTACGATTAGTAGAAGTTCTGGATCAAGGCGACGAAGGATATCAACTCAACAACAAGATTTGCAATTGGTAAACGCTTTAGTAGAAAATCCATTTTACTCAGTTATTCAGGCTGTTGAAGAAACGAATTTTCCTGTATCGAGTAGTACCGGTCTCCGGCGAGTAAGGGAATCGTCATGCAGTAGCACAGAAATACTGAAAGCTGAGCATAAAGAAGCTAGAATAGGATTTGCGCTTGAATTTTTAGCGCATGATGTAAATTTTTGGAACAATGTAATCTTTACAGACGAAAAAACTTTCCAGTCAACACACATCGGTCGTATTTGTGTTTACCGCCCTCCGAATACTCGATTCGGTGAGAAATATATATCTAACAATGATAAAAGTGGTAGATTTGCCGTCAATATGTGGGCTTGGATATCGGCACGTGGTCCTGGTGTTTTGTGGCATATTGAGGAACGATTTAATAGTGAAACGTATATTAGGATTTTAGACAATATTATGCTCCCTTCTGTGTCACAATTATTTCCTAATAATGACAATTGTCCCGTTCATACTGCTTATGCCGTAACTAACTGGTTTCAAGATAACATCAATGATCTTAACTGGCTCAGTCATAGTCCAGATCTTAACCCTGTGGAAGAAGTATGGGGACTGTTCGTAAGAAATATCCAAAAACGAAATGTGAGACCACGGAATGCCGAAGAATTACTGGAAATAGTAAATAATGCGTGGGAAAATATTATTACTAATGATTATTGTATAAGTTTATTTAATTCTATGCCAAACAGACTTATAGAAGTTATAATTAGAAATGATGCAATAACGATATATTAATAGTTAGTTTGTTGTTAAGTAGGATATCATTTGTCCTTTGATCCAGGATTTCTACTAATCGTACAGTTTATTCTCCACTTTCTTAAAATGTTACACACCAATTTTTTGTTAATGTTATAACGCAGTGCAATTAACCATCCATCATTTACTATAGCAATAACTACAGCATTAAAATAAAAAATAAATTAAAAGTAATATCTGTTTTATTTCGGCTACTCATTACATATTCAAATGGAGACAGATTTGCATTAAAAAAAAACAGTTGTCTTATTTTTTTCTGCCCACGACAGTACCTAGAGACTTGAAACAAGAATCGACAGGGGAATACAAACTTTATGCAAAATCTGTGATAAAGGTGCGGGTGGAAAAATTCCGGCCCATTTAACACATTAAACATAGCGTACGTAGCGCCCTCTAGGAGCTAGATGAATGTTGAAGGTGTGCTATGATTTCCCACCACAAATAACCCCCACCCACAAATTTTCATGATAAAATGTTAAAAAATTATTAAACTACAAAGAAAAATAAAAAATTTAATCTTAACTCTAACACAGGGTGTTTTAGCTATAAACATTTCATTAAGGCGTTATTGGCTAAATTTTAAAATTTTGACTCTTACTATCTACAGTTAAGTGTTGTACCATTACTTATGAATCATGTGTATACATACATGTAGAGTACACTCCCCGTCTTGATCGAGCCCCTACCAGTCAACCTCAACTTGCGCATTCAATTACCTACAGTACTGTATTCTAAACCTTTTACTCATTGTTTTTTAACGCTGAATGTAAAATGTTTAATTTATTTGCGCTGCGTTAACATATCTATAACATAGGAAATTAAAGGTTGTGTACTTAGAAATAATAATAATAATAATAATAATAATATTTATTTCACCATGTTGGATACAAATAATGTACATATGGTAGGTCAGAAGTACAATAGTAACATTTTAAAATAACAATAAAATTTATATATATTTCACAAATATTATAGTACTAATAATACTATTATTATTGGTCCAATTATTTGATTATTGTACAATAAGTCGTCAGGTCAGAATGAAAATATATAGAATATAATAAAGTAAAACAAAGTAAACTGGTACTAACAAAAATTTTAAAATCTATATACAGTTATAAATATATATTAGTATAACAAATATGACATGAATGCAAAGCAAAAGAAGAAGAAAAAAAAAAAAAAATGTGAATTTATCATCAAATCAAAAATTATCATTTAAGAACTCCCTGACCGAATAATACGCCTTTCCTAAGAGTAGCTCTTTGACGTGTTTTTTAAAAATATTAATATTTAAAGATTTTAGGTCATCTGGTAATTTATTGAAAGACTTTATGGCCAGATATTTGGGGCAGTGTGAACGGAAGCTCGGCCAACAAAACATGTTTCATTAATACACAAATTTATGTCTTCAATTTTTCTCAGAGCGGCCTTTTGTTCACTTTTCATGCTTTGCGTCTTTGCACATAGTAGACTTCGCGAAGTCATTATCTCGTGAGATGGCAAGTTAAGACATTCTAGAATAATTAATTCGTCCCAAAGGGAAGTGTTGTCTTATTTTATTTAATAATAAATTACGCCTTGAGTGTGATACCGCACAGTGGCATAACCACATTTATTTTAGACGAGAAATATTAATTTAGGGATCGAATAAGATAGGATTCATATTAAATAATATTCAGGATATTAAGGTAGCGTAAATGCTTTAAGTACTCCAACAGAGATTATCCTAGAAATAATTCGCTTTGTGAACAAAGATCTCACTCTCTACGAAATAAAGTTGATAAGATTTGTTAATATCATACAAGTGGCAAATTGTATTCTTCAGCGAAATTAACAGAGATATTTTTATACGCGTAGCTACCCTATGTCTACCTATTTTGCAAGTAGCCTTTTATAATCTTTTTGACTTAATATTTATTTGTTTGTTTAAGATAGTATATCAATCAAAGCTCTCGAGCGCGCCAACAAGACGATAACAAGAACCGAACAGTAATATCGACTGCATACGTTATTTTGCATAGGTGCAAGTTGATAGATTGTTTACTTAGAGCATCATCGATCAAGCTTGACCACCTCATTGAGTCGGATTTATACAATGGCAAAATGTTTTCTAAGCGCGCCTGAAACTATTTCCGTAGTAAAGTTTTACAGAAATAAGAAATAAATATACCAGGTGCCAGAAAGTAGTGGCTCACCAAATAACTTTTTTATTTTTGAACATATCGAAATGAAACTAGGGGTCTAGAGCCTCTCAGAAAACTGCATTTTTTGACATATGAAGTACCTAATTTGGTACTACTTCTGATTTCGTCGGAAATGACTCTAACTTTAGATTTTCAAATGGAGCACCCTCTATACAATAACATAAAAGTTGGCTTATAGTGTCTGCAATATTTTTTAAAGTCTCAGATTTGATTTGGTCGCCGCCAGGGGCTTCATGATCTTTTAAAATTAGAATGATTTTTCTGATCTCTTCTTCATTAGTTTGCGCTAAACAAAATGAATACGGATTGATATTTACAGACTTCCTTTTATTTCCTTTTACCAGCTTGATTTTGCTAGTTAAGTTTTACCGATATTTATAAAGAATTTGTTAAAAGCTTCGCATATTTACACTTCTTGTGTTATCTGGGTCCCTTCTGTATTTTTAATTTTTTAAATTTTGTTTCTTATTTTGCTGCCTTCAATTCCCTTAATTATTTTCCATTGTACTTTGCAGTTATCTTTGCTTCTTTCTATTTTCTTCTTATATTAACTGGTTTTTGTTATTTGGATTAGATCGTTTAGTTTGTTTCGATGCATTCGATATTATGCTATACAACCTTAGGCAAGGGTTGTATAGGGGATATGCCATCCTTCAGAGGGGATGTAAAGCCGTCGGTCCCTTGTCTATTAAATTTTAGGCAAGTAAAAGATCCCTACTCTTCTTAAGGGAAGAGGTTCGGCAAAATTCCTGGTTGGGGGGGGGGTAGCTCGTCTACAGGCGTCGGTGTTCCTCTTTCTCCCGGCACTCTTTTTCACTACTCTCTATCTCACTATCTCCGATCTCTCTTTCTAGTTCTTCTGTTGTATAAAGCTCACCGTCTATTTCTAGTTGGTTTCCTTTTATTTTTGCTTGTTGATTTTTTTCCTTGCGATTTTTTTATGCTTTCTTAGTACCTTGTGCTCTTTCTATCTTCTGGACACAGATCGTGTGTTATTAGAATATTGCTTCCTTTTAGCTTCCGTGTGTTTTTTTAAACAGAATGTCTTTTTCAAATATTATATAAACTCTATTATTACTGGAGATTTTATATTTGTTCCAATTGGATAAAGATTATTGATATCTTGTTCTATAAAGGCCGTACCTAGCAGATTGTTCAGTATGTCAATAATTTCCTGTATCAAATTATTGTCAGCTGTTTCTATCCCATATACGATTATATTGTTTCTGCGTTGTCTTCTTTCAAAATCTAATTGGTTTTTTTTTAAATGGTCTTTATTTCTTATTGTGTGCTATCAATATTTGATTGGACTTCTCTTTTAATGCTTGTTTGTTTTTCACTGGAGGCTAGAAGCAGTTTATATAGTTCTGATACTGACGACATCTTCGTATTAGACATTTTTTTCTTTCACTTTTATTGTAATTAGATGCTTATAAAAAACAGTGACTGTTAAAATTTTTGATTATTCAATCTTAATCTTCTCAATAGCCAATACAATACTATTAATTTTCGTATTCTTGTTATTTAGATATCCCCATAAATAAAAATCGATATTGAGAAGGCGTTTGACACCGTCTGGATCCCGGGGTTACTATACAAAATGCATGACTAGGAACCTAGGAAGTCACTTTTTGAACAGAACCCTGATAAATTCACGAGGAATAGTTATATTTACAGGACACAAAATAGTATTGTTACAAGACGTCGTAATGTACGGTCCCAACTTCCCGACTTATTTCATCAACCTCATTCACTCATTCTTGACGGGCAGATCTCTGCAGGTCCGAATGAATAACAAACTATCAACACGGCGGGACATTCGCGCGGGAGTCCCGCAAGGATCGTGCCTGTCACCAAAGTTGTACAACCTGTTACGTCTCTGACTTACCAGGGTTCCCGAATACGAAACTGGCCAAGTACGCCGACGACACAGCCATGTATGCGCATTCCCATAACGCTCAAGCAGCAAATATGCTGCTCAAAGTGCGCATGGCCCTTGCCACGGCATATTACGACCAGTGGAAGATTCGGGTAAATACTGAGAAATCGTAGTCTATAGTCTTCATGCGCCTATTTACTGGAAATAGAATCCTGACATAAATCTCGATCCGAGGAAACCAAATTCCAACCAAATGATGCGTGAAGTACTTGGAGGTCAGACTGGACCAGAGATTGACATTCAATACGCATATTAATGAGACAGTACGAACGGTCTACTCTCTGTCCAGGAGTCTGTATCCGCTCATGGTCAAGGGTAGCAGACTTAACCGACAAAATAAGAAATTGTTGTACACGATGGTGGTCAGGCCGTCTATCACATACGCGGCGCCGGTGTGGTGCAGCATACCGACCACGACAATGAGAAAACTAAAAGTGCCCGAGCACAAATTTATGCGCCTCATTTCAAATTCTGGAAGGTACACGTCCTTCAGAGACCTTTACGCACGTTACAACACATAACCCCGATAGCGGACTACATCCAGCATATCTTTCAAAACTTCTATTCGTTCAAGCTGAGCGATAGTCCGCCATTTCGGATCAAACACCCCTTACCGTACCAGACGTTACTGATCTTCCGGCAACCCCTGTAGTCAAACTTTCACCAACTATAACTTCTGCTTGCCCTATCTACCTTTACTGATATTTCATACCTTTGAATCTTTTCTGTCCTCCTCTTCATTTCGGTTTATTTCTTTTTGTTCCGTTTGTTTCTTGTTTTCTTTTTGTACATTTTTGTTTCTAAATTCATTTTGCACCAAAATTCTAACAAATACCAAAATTTTCGTAAAACCAAAATTATTGAAATCAAAGTT
Organism: Leptura quadrifasciata; assembly: GCA_963675555.1. Classification (NCBI taxonomy): domain Eukaryota; kingdom Metazoa; phylum Arthropoda; class Insecta; order Coleoptera; family Cerambycidae; genus Leptura; species Leptura quadrifasciata. The sequence goes on from OY776675.1 coordinate 153,635,569, forward strand.
TATCCTAGCCTATGTGCAGCTTGGCATTTTCACACTTCGCGGAAGGCTCCTTGTTTAGGTTGAGGTGTCTGCGTCAGTTCCAAAATCTGAAAAAAATGAAGTGAAAGTTTTAAAAATGTGTAGTTTTAAGTTTTAAAAAATCTGTTTATTTAGATATAGAAATTTTACTACCTTTTTTAATCTGTTTGATAACAGAAAGAGTTTAGGTTTAACTTTTAATTGTTTTTACCCAAACCAGATCTAATCCGCGCGATCCTACAATCCGCCACCACGAATCATGCGACGGTTGTACGGTTCGTCTCGGAGTGAGTTCTGGGGAGGTAATTGTTCAAATTTAACATGAATAAAGACTTGTTGATTGCTTGATTGATAAATAAAAATCCAAGCAGTTTTAGTCCGAGAACCTGACAGGCCACCGTATAGGTCCATGAGTTACTACCACATTGTCTAAAAATCTGTTATATTGTTCACATTCATCAAGTTACCTCTCACAGTATTGTACCCTTCGACCATTATCACCTTCATAAAGATGCTGGTGTAAGTTGTTTCTAAGGGAATGATTTTTTTAATATGCGTCTTACTGTTTCCTTATTTTAACCCAATTCCCTGGGATTTGTCTCGTAGAAGCAATTGAGAGATATATTATCAAGCTTGTCACAAATTATTTTTCTGTTTTATATTTCCCTATAAATTTAATGAAATGTTCAGAATAACCGTGTATACAAATATTTAAAACATGGCAAATTTTCCACTTATTATAAATACAAGCAATCACATGAATCTGTTGAAATAACAGCAAGCCCATTGGCTCTTTTCCATTTTCATATATAAATACCCTAATATATGGCATAAATTTTAAAATAAATTATATTTCCAAATTTAATCACGAACAAAATTTGTGATCCTTCAATTTTGTTATTAAAGAACTTTGTACTTCCCTACCCACATGAATAAGTAAACATCAAACCTTTAAATATTCCCTCTCAAAACTAGACCTTAAATTTAAGAATTTTGTTTTCTGTAAATCTTTTTGATCCCAATCCTATTAAATTATTCCTTCCTTTTTTTCCTTTATACCTTATACAAATTCTACAATCTCATTTCATGCCTTCCGAAAGATATCTTGCCTGAATTTCTTTGTAAGATACATAAATTGTATAGCGCATTTTCCTGGCTGTAACGGAGTATTCAATATGCCCCTTAGAAAATTGAAGTAATTCTTTTAGAAGTCAGGCATCCCTGAAATTATGGGGCTATTAAAACTGATATTCATTTAGTATTTTTTTAAATAATTTCACTTATTTAATTTTCCACTAGGAAATTATAAATATTTAATTTTCTTGATTATTGCACCTTAATTCGATTTGAATAGTACACTTCCCTGGGAAACTCCAAATTTTAAAGTGGAAGTGTTTGATAGCCGTCTGACCAACTTGACAGTTATTTTTCGATTGTGTAAAAAAGAGTCAAATCTATTTAAAGGTTTTCTATAATACCTAATGAATTTAGTTTCTTATATGTAGGAAATTTATTACAGTGTCTAGTGTTAATGTTCATGGAAGAGAATAGAAATTGTACATCTTGTCGGAAATAATGTGCGTACGGTCGTGAGGAAAAAAATAAGACAAGTCTTATAACGGTATTTTGCTAAAATCTAGTTGTGCACATCTAAGTTTAATTTTTGTTACATTGTCAGTTAGTTGTCATAATTTATTGCAAGTGTGCAAAAAACTAATATGCCTCATATAAGCGATTTAGTTAAATCTGGAGTTATTGCTAAAGCAGAAGATGGATGGTCAATCAGACAAATTGCACTGCGTTATAATATTGACAAAAATTCGGTGTGTAACATTTTAAGAAAGTGGAGAATAAACGGTACGATTAGTAGAAATCCTAGATCAGGGGGACGAAGGATATCAACTCAACAAGATTTGCAATTGGTAAATGTTTTAGTACAAAATCCATTTTACTCAGTTATTCAGGCTGCTGAAGAACCGAATATTCTTGGATCGAGTAGTACTGGTCGCCGGCAAGTAAGAGAATCGTAGCTACGCTGTCATGCAGCAGCACAGAAATACTTACTTAAAGCTGAACATAAAGAAGCTCGAGTAGGATTTGCGCTTGAATTTTTAGCGCATGATGTAAATTTTTGGAACAATGTAACCTTTATAGACGAAAAAACTTTCCAGTCAACACATAGCGGTCGTATTCGTGTTTACCGCCCTCCGAATACTCGATTCGATGAGAAATATATATCTAACAATGATAAAAGTGGTAGATTTTCCGTCAATATGTGGGCTTGGATATTGGCACGTGGTCCTGGTGTTTTGTGGCATATTGAGGAACGATTTAATAGTGAAGCGCATATATAAGATTTTAGACAATATTATGCTCTCTTCTGTGTCACAATTATTTCCTAATAATGAAGCCATATTTCAACAAGACAATTGTTCCGTTCAAACTGCTCATACCGTAAGTAACTGGTTTCAAGATAACAACATCAATGTTCATAACTGGCCCAGTCATAGTCCAGATCTTAACACTGTGGAAGAAGTATGGGGACTACTCCAGGGATAATGGACGTCGTGACCTTTTGAGAAATAATGACCAAATTTTAAAACATTTTGACATTAACCCCCTGGTTAACATTAGAATGGCTAGTTTAAACCTTAATATCCCCAGATAAGGTATTAGAAGATGCCTGAAAAAAAAAAAATAATAAAGGCTTGCAGGCTAAAAATTTTGCATACATTGGAAGTGGGAGATGAGGAAAGATGATTAGAGTTTTGCTATTGGTTACAGGGGGAATATCTAAATGGTCCTAATTTATTGAATAAAATTTTATTTAGCGATGAAACCACATTTACCATAAATGGGGTGGTTTCAAGTCAAAATTGCCGCCACTGGTCAGCTGAGAATCCCAAATTCATCATAAATGCAAAGAGATAGTATTCGCAAAACATTAACGTTTGGTGCGGAATACTAAATGACAAAATAATTGATCCTTTCTTCTTTGAAAATAATGTGAATGCAAATGCATTTTTAAATTTTCTTGGGAACGAGTTTTGGAACGCATTAGATAATTTATCACTACAGAATCTTCTTAATTTAAAGTTTCAATTACATGAAAGTTCTATTCATAACGTTGTTTTGGTAAGAAGATGGCTAAATGAACAATTTGAAAATCGTTGGATAGGAGATAGGGTTGGAGATAACTCTCTAAGGAGTAGGCAGATTGAGGCCCCGAACCAGTTCTACGGACTCAAACCTATCCTGACAGTTTACCTTCCGATATATTTTTCCCTTACTCATTTTTTTGACTCGTTTTCTCTTGACCACGATGAGATCTGGGGAGTAGGCAGATTGAGGCCCCGGATTCGAACCAACTTATCCTGACAGTGTCCCTTCTGACATCTTCTGTTAAATATTCTTTCTTGACCTCACTTTTTTCTTGAAGATGGCTCCAAAACAGGAGCCGAAACGCCGGAACATCAATAATCTCAGACACGGTTCAACTTGACAACCAAGTATTTTTAATATACATGTATTATGTATATATATTTATAAGCAACCTTACAACTTTTATAGGAATTTTTTTATTTCCAATAATAACAAAAATAAAGGGAAGAGAATATATATACATAGAATTTCTACAGTTGTCTTCTCTATCTACGATCAATAAATGAGTATGAGAATTTTTTATTTTTCAGTTCCCATTTCTTAAATCATATATAATTGAATTTAAATTAGCATCTGCGCATGCCCAATAGTAATAACAAGTTGAGCACGGTCAGTTGTAATTTACAAACGATAGACATAATTCTATCAAGATCAGTGGAACTGATACAGCACTGCTATATAATACCAAAATAAATCAAATGTATGTATAAAAATCTTGAATTATTTTAAACTTATGTTTCGAGCCACAATTGCTGTTTGTTAAAAATATTTCTCAGTATTTTGAGTAAGTATTATGGTAATAGTTCTTTAGCATGCAATTTATTCCAGCCACAAAGCTCTCTCAAACAGAAAGAAGTGATAAATGATAAGCACGTAAATTTTCTATTTATTATATAAATAGTATTTATTTAATGCACTCATGATTTATTCTGGGGATTAAGCCAAATGTAACGAGGTCACTGTTTATCTTAACCGAGATTGAAGCACACTTTGACAGTTTGCTACGAAACCCCATACACAATGTACAGAATGCTTAAATAAACATTTAAATTTACTAGTTTTCTTTTCTTACAGGGATAAAGTGTTAAGAAATGTTCAATTCTAAGATTGTTCACGACAACTCACAGCGAATAATGTTAAATATTGTTAACGTGGATGACGTAAGTCAACATTGCATAGTGGTTCAAATCATTATGAATTGAATAATTTTTCGAATATATAGTACAAAGTACCTTGTTAGAAAAAACTCTATTGTCTGTATTGTCTAGAATGATTTGGCATCAGTGTGGAGGATTCCGGATAACGGTGTAAAAGTTCGGAAACATTTAAATAATCAATTTCCCATTTGAATAGGCAATGTTAGAACCATTCGATGGTCACCAAATAGCCCTGATTTGACGCCATTAGATAGATTTTATGGGGGGTTTTAAAAGACAAAGTAAATTTTAATCATAACCACAATCTTCAGACCATTATAAAAATTTAAGAAGAAATTAACAACTTAAACAGAAACCATAATAACGCTATTTGCAATATTTTCCTAAACTTCAGAAGACGCTATGAGCTTTGCATGCCACTTTAAACAATTTTTTTAATTGATTACTTATGTAGTATTATTTTAATATAAAGAGTTTTCTCTTGCTTTGTTAAATCTGTTTTTAATAAATTACGTATTATAGTTAGGTCACATATTAATTTACATGTTGAAAATAGCACTTTTCATACGTGAAAGCGTTTTCACATACTGTTAGCGTGCATTAAAGATTTATCACAAGCTATGTGAAATTAGTAATTTTCAAGCGTAATTAGTAGTGCGTAGTTAGTAGCACTTTTCAAAGCATTCGTGGAACAGTTATTTATTTAACTAGATAGCAAAATAGTAGATTGACTGCTGCGGCTGATAATTCCTCAGCCAAGGCAGTCAATCTATTTTGCTGTTGAGTTGAACATATAATTTTTTCGCCGATTGTTTAAATGTATTCTAAAATAATTAAATTATTACAATTCTCAACCTCTTTATTTTTGTTGTAATACATTCAATAAAAATTCATTAAAAATCGCAGTTGTTACTAGTTGGTTACCATTGAAACTTTATATGTCATACTTTGACAAGTTACAAACGCCTGCTAATTTACAGAAAGATATTAGTATATTTTCATCATGAATACTGATAGTGACCTAGAAATACTTGCTCCTCCAGAAATTACAGATGTGGTAAAAAATGTCATATTAAATTTACTGCCGGGTAAATTTCCGGAATAAATATGAAGGAAGTTATTATTATTGTATGGACAAATATGTGAAGAGTTTTTCAGAGAATATATTAATTGCTTATTTTGCTGAATTATCTAAAAGTATGAAGAGTTCTACACTCTGGTTCATTTATTCCATGTTGAAGGTAACTATGAATATTAAAAATAACGTAGACATAGATATTTAAAACTGCGGGCTTTTTAAAACGTAAATCCAAAGGCTACGAAGCAAAGAAGTCTCGAGTTTTCGAGAAACAAGATATTGCAAAATTTATACTGAAGGCTCCAGATAATTATTATTTATTAGCAAAAGTAAGTTATTTATATATATAATTCACTTCTAGGTCCTCCATGAAGAGATTAGCGATGACTGGAGATAACGGTGAACTCATCGGTGCTCCTTCCGTTTGCTTGTAGCGCTGGTCTGTAGCGCTCTAGTGACACGTTCTCAGAGGTTGGCAGACGTCGACCATATCAACGAAGAGATGTCATCACTTCAGAAAGCACTAATGAAAATGGATTTTCGAGGTACACAATACAGAAGTCGCAGGGGCCATACAGACAAAAAACCCAAGAGGAATCCAAGAAACCAGTGGCAAAAGCATATCTACCTTACGTGAAATGGACGACAGATAAAATTGGAAAATTTCTACGTAAACATAACATAGAAACAATATTTAAAACAAACCGAAAAATCAGCGCAGTCCTCCGTAATCCAAAATCAAAAACCACCCTAGAAAACCAAGGAGTATACGAAATCCCGTGCCAAGATTGCAACAAATCATACATAGGATAGACTAATAGACGTATTACTGTAAGAATGGAAGAACATATGACTGCAGTATGAAAAGATGAGAAAACGTCGTCCCTAACACAGCATGTAAAATCCACAGGACATAAAATAGACTTCGACAACACCAGAACAGTAGCTAATATCGACCATTATAGGTGAAGGATTACCAGAGAGGCCATAGAGATCGAAAAAATACCACAAAATCTTAATAAACGACATGATACGCAGAGATTGCCTAGTTCTTGGAAGCCCGCTCTTGTAGGAAGATACGTAACCGAAAACACACGACGATTCACCGTGGACGAAACAATCACGAGGAGGTACGTTCAAGAATTGACAAATAGTGAAGAAACACAGCAAAATGCCGGAAATGGACCTATCACAAGGAGTCAGAACCGAGCGCTGACCAATCAAGGAGAACCACGGCATTCTGCAAGGCCACTTGTCCAGTTGACTCAGGCGCCCGCTACGCCTATCACAGGTGGTGAGGGACCGGTAACACGTAGCCAAACGCGCAGGCGCGGCCTAGTTCAGTTCAGTTCGAGCAGCGAGGAGCAGCAGTAGGCAGTTTTCAGTGAGAACCTGAAGATGGCAAAGTTAGTACTTTGCTGTCAGTCGGTAAAAAAACTTATTTTCGCCTATTAACAGCAAAGTACTAACTTTGCTGACTAATATCAATCAGCAAAGTGTCACTTTTCCTGCCTAGGTAGGAAAGTGTGCACTTTTCTGCCTAGGCAGGGAAAATAGATGTTTTTGGGTAATGCACCTTACGTCAAATCGACATAAAAAGACAGAATTTTGTAGAATTTGTAGATTTCGTTTGTCAGAAGAGCATCTTAACCCCCTCGTATTTATGTAGGTTAGCAAAAACGTCCGATGTACATTTACGACATATTATGTTATCTTGAAATTCTTGCAATTTTAAAATGTACTTATTTTCTTATTCAACCTTATTAGATCTTGGTAGTAACACTTGTATCCTTTCTTAAAAGTGACTTAATTTGCCATTAACCTTTAGTTCCACGCAACTGTATCGGAACGAGAAAAAAGTAATAAATAAAAGTGTCTTTTAATTATTAAATTTGTTATGTGACCCACGTTTCCTTTTAGAAGATTTAATTCAAAAGGTGGTTAGAGAATATTAGTCTGAGTGTAGGGCGTAATAGCATTCCCTTGGCGCTGCCACCAAATTGAATCATTTATACAGAACATTTAAAAAATGTATTTTAAGAGGACATACTGATTTAAAATTAGAACTCCGCAATTAGATTCGTTATCGAAGTAGGGCGGTGATTTTTATGATTTTGGTGTTAATAAGGGCAAGCTGGAAATAGTTCTTATGTACACTATAATATTGAAAAATACATTCATTAAGCTAGTTGCCATCGCAATGAAAACTATCTACCCGAAATAAATATGTATAAATATGTTTTTTTTCAAAAAATATAAAAACTAATACCAAAATAAATTTTAGAGGCCCTTGGTTCAAATCCCAATTTAATTTTTTACTTCCTTTAATAATAGGGTGGGGGTGGTAGAGGGGGTAGCTAACGCAAAAAAAATTTTTTTAGACGTTTCATTCTTGTATACACACTAAATCACATTTTAATTTTTTTACCCCCTTCAATAATAAGGTGGGGATGGCAATGGGGGTGGTAGAGAAATATTTTAGACGATTCATTTTTATATACACACTAAATCATATTTTATTTTGTTACCCCATTTAATAATGAGGGTGGTAATGAGGATGGTAGAGGGGGTAGCTAATGCCAAGAAACAATTTTTAAACGTTTCGTTCTTGTATACACACTAAACCACATTTTATTTTTTTTTACCCCCTTTCATAATAAAGTGGAGGTGGTAGAGGGGGTAGATAACGCTAAAAAAATTTCTTCATTTTGGTTAACAGTTCAATACTCTATTCACTTTTCTTACATTATCCGCAACATGCCCTCGCCTTACTATTTTTTTTAAATGAACCGTGCGTTTTTAGATTTTGATTTTGAACTAACTTCCTAAACATAATTCGATTTGGCTGCGGAGCATCTGGAAATCTATCTCCGTAAACTGTGACTGCCATGTCAGCGTCAAAATTGCACTGAGAATAAATGCTAATCATATCGAATTTGTTATTATTGGTGTACACCATAACTTGTCTTAAAACTCGACAACGCAACATACAACAGTGACAATCCGTTACATTTAGCTGCTTTAGTTCGACACTGAACATATAAACATGATTATAATGAACATAATGATATGATTATCTAATCCGATTTGGTACGAACGAATGCTACCAGCGGGCAATCTATGCTCGAGGGTTGTTGACAATCCTTGGTCTGTGTCAGCGAACGTAAACATAACCTCAGAAAGTTGAACGATGAGCATACGCAAGGTAATTTTAGTGAATATTATTGGATAATTATAGTTTTTTATAGACTAATTTCAATTAAATCACTCTTATCTTTAAACATTAAGTGGTTGCAATTATACCGTTCTACTTCGATATTCACTGTATATAATGACCCATTATTATTACCATCATTAGTATTTCATTTTTGTAAATTCTGACTGTACCATTTGTCAATACAACTTTTAAACCAGCCCTTTTTTATGATATACAATGTGTTTATCTTATATACAGAGCATCTAACCTCGATATTACCAACTCCGACTGCTTTTAATACAACTACATTTTTAGCTGTAGAAATTTTCCTAGGATTTTGTAACTCAGTATATTCACTAAAAAATTATTTCCTGTTTGTAAGATGATCAGAACACTCGGAGTCAACGCACCAGTCTATGTTGCTCTTATTTATTTCACAGTCATACACTTCACTAGACTGTTCACACATGAAAACTGCTTTTTCTGTTCCTTCATTCTCGGTTACAAGTGATCGGTATCCTCTTCCTCTACTTTGACCTCTTCCTCAATTATAACTTTGTCCTCGTCTATCTTCTTGCCTATTGTAAGAGTACTTCATGTCTCCTGAAATATTGATTTCCACTTGTTCTTGGCCGAGCATCACCATATTAGTTTGATACTTTGTACTTCCGATCACGACACTGAAATTTTTTAAGGCCAGGCTTACTACATTTATGGCATAAAAAGACACATTCTGCATTTTGGTTACTATAGTTAGGTTTTTTTCGTTTCTCCTCTTCACCTAACAATTGATACTTAACAAAATCTAACTTAATTTTTTCCACAGTCTTTAACGCTGTTACTAGAGCCTCGTAAGACTTAGGCATAGACATTAATACATAATTGATTTTCCCTTTCTCTGACAATTCACTATCTGTTTCTCTAAGTTGTGAAAATATTTCTTCCAATGTTATAAAATGCATTAGGAAAGTATCTTTCTCATTGTATTTTATTTCACTTAATTTTCTTCTCAAGATTAAAAGGCTCCGAACACCCTTCTTTTTGAAATTGTCCTCGAGATTTTCGAAGATCAAGTATGCCATATTTTTACCTCTCATGTATTCTAGATGGCTGTCTGCAACACTTCCAATTATAATGTCTTGTGCTCGTGCTTTTAATGTGCCAATGACATCATTTTCACTAAATTTTTCATCCTCGATGGCTTTTATCACACTGCTTTCACGTAATATGTTTTTAATTCTGCAAAATTTTCTTCTGCAAATGGCACAACATTGTATTTCTCTTTCGTCACCGTGACGGCTCTGTCTGTACAACGTATCGAAACTTTTCTTATGCCTGTCTGGGACCATAACCCTATTGATATCATATCCTTATGTGTTTCTTCTTATTAAAGAAAACTCCACTTATATTTTTTACTTCTTTATTTCCTTTCAATGCTACAACTAACAACCACAACTTAAACCTTAAACATTATTATTAACTGTCAAGAAAAAAACTTCTCTTCTTCTTCTTTACGTCTACGACCTGTCATGAAGCCACTGATATTGGTTCTCAACAGATCAGTGTACACATTTGAGTTGTTATGCTTAGGGCGGATTGTACAAACGTGGTTCAACTTTGAACTAAGTTCAGTATCCAAGGTTACAATTGTAGTAACAATGGTAGTCAAGGAAATTGAATCGAGTTTAGGTTGAACTGGAACTGAACTTTGTTTGTACAACTCGCCCTTACAGTGCTTTATATGATGTGAATCTGAACAAGAGAATTATATCATATATGTCATATAAACTGTACAATAATTATATAAATTTGTTTTTATTTTTAAATTAGAACGAATTTAGACAAAGACATTCACGTGGCTGTAGTACGGTCGTGAGCAAAAAAAATAGGACAAGTCTTATAACGGTATTTTGCTAAAATCTAGTTGTGTACATCTAACTTTAATTTTTGTGATATAGTCAGTTAGTTGTCATAATGTATTGCAAGTGTACAAAAAACTAATATGCCTCATATAATATGCTTATATAAGCGATTTAGTTAAAGCAGAAGATGGATGGTCAATGAGACAAATTGCACTGCGTTATAATATTTCGGTGTGTAACATTTTAAGAAAGTGGAGAATAAACGGTACGATTAGTAGAAATCCTGGATTAGAGCGACGAAGATATCAACTCAAAAACAAGATTTGCAATTGGTAAATGCTTTAGTAGAAAATCCATTTTACTCAGTTATATAGGCTGCTAAAGAAACGAATTTTCCTGGATCGAGTAGTACTGGTCGCCGGCGAGTAGTAAGAGAATCGGAGCTACGCTGTCATGCAGCAGCACAGAAATACTTACTTAAAGCTGAACATAAAGAAGCTCGAGTAGGATTTGCGCTTGAATTTTTAGCGCATGATGTAAATTTTTGGAACAATGTAATCTTTACAGACGAAAAACCTTTCCTGTCAACACACAGCGGTCGTATTCGTGTTTACCGCCCTCCGAATACTCGATTCGTTGAGAAATATATATCTAACAATGATTTAATTGTATGCCAAACAGACTTATAGAAGTTATAAATAGAAATGGTGCATTAACGAAATATTAATAGTTAGTTTCTTGTTAAGTAGGATATCCTTTGTCTTTTGATCCAGGATTTCTACTAATCGTACCGTTTATTTTCCACTTTCTTAAAATGTTACACACCAAATTCTTGTTAATGTTATAACGCAGTGCAATTTGTGTCATTAACCATCCATCATTTACTATAACAATAACTACAGCATTAAAATTAAAGAAAGAAAAGAAATTAAAAGTGATATCTATTTTATTTCGATTTCTCATTACATATCCAATTCAATTCAATTCAAAACTTCCTTATTATATATTATGACTACAATATATGTGCCGCCCCAGAACCTATTCCGGGGACCAACCATACAACCACTGCGTAGTTTGTGGTGGCGGGTTGCAGGGTCGGGCGGAATAGAACTGGTTTGGCTAAAACAAAATTTAAAACTTAACCTAAACTCCTTTCACATAAAAGATGAATTAAAATAGGTGATAACATTTCCTATATCTAACAAAAACAGATTTTAAAAAACTTATAACTAAACTTGGTTTTAGATACTCTCACATTTTTTTATTTTGATGCCAACGCAAGTACCTCCATCTGAACGAGGAACCCTCTGCGAAACGTGTAAATGCCGGGCTGCACATAGGCTGGCCTAAACTTTGGTTTTGATAATTTTGATTTTTGTTGAAAAATTTCGATGGGAAATTAATTTAGAAACAAAAATGTACAAAAGGAAAACAAGAAACAAATAGAACAAACATGAACAAACATAAAGGAAGAAAGGGACAGAAAAGATTTAAAGATTCAAAGATATGAAATATCAGTAAAGACGGATAGGATAAGCGGAAGTTATAGTTGGTGAAGTTTGGCTACAGAGGTTGCCGGAAGATCGGTAACGTCTGGTATGGTAGAGAGTGTTTTATCCGAAATGGGGCATTATGCTGTCTAATTTGTGTTATGATTCTTGTTAGCGGACTATCGCCCAGTTTGAAAGAGTAGAATTTTTGGGAGATGTCCCGGATGTAGTCCGCTATTGGGGTTATGTCGTGGCAAACTGCGTATAGATCTCTGAGGGAGGTGTACCTTTCAGAATTAGAAATGAAGCGCATAAACTTGTGCTCGAGCACTTTTCTCATTATCGTGTTCTGTGCACCACACCGGCGCCGCGTATGTGATGGACGGCCTGACCACCATCGTGTACAACAATTTTTTATTTTGTCGGTTAAGTCTGCTAACCCTGACCATGAGCGAATACAGACTCCTGGACAGGGAGTAGACCGTCCATACTATCTCATTTATGTGCGTATTGAACGTTAGTCGCTGGTCCAGTCTGACCCCCAAGTACTTCACGCATCTCTTGGTTGGAATTTGGTTTCCCCGCATCAAGATTGGTGTTATGATTTTATTTTCAGTAAATCGGCGCGTGAAAACTATCGCCTCCGACTTCTCAGCATTTACCCGAATCTTCCATCGGTCGTAATACGCCGTGGCACGGGCCATATGAGCTTTGAGCAGCATGTTTGCTGCTTGAGCGTTATGAGAATGTGCATACATGGCTGTGTCATCGGCGTACTTGGCCAACTTCGTATTCGGGAAGTCGGAGATGTACAGGTCGTACAACTTTGGTGACAGGCATGATCCTTGCGGGACTCCCGCGCGTGTTGACATTTTGTTATTCACTCGAACTTGCAGAGATCTGCCCGTCAAGAACGAGTGAATGAGTTTGATGAAATAAGTCGGAAAGTTGTAGTCGTGCATTTTGTATAGTAATCCCGGGATCCAGACGGTGTCGAACGCCTTCTCAATATGGAGAAGCACCATGGTGGTGCTCTTCCCGAGGTTGTATTGTACTTTGACGTCGTTAACTATCAACGACTTGTTACATATCCAAATAGAGACAGATTTGCATTAGAAAAAAAAAGTTGTCCTATTTTTTTCTGCTCACGACAATACCAAACTGTCCATAGTTTTAAATGTTACATTTTAATTATAAAATTCAAAAATAAATTATCGTTTTAGTTATACACCCCAAAATATACCTAACATTCGACGTTGCCAACATTTTTTCGACATCGTATTCAATTTTAAATAATCGTAAATTTCGATACTTTATATCTGCAATAACCAACAAATGAAAGATATTAAAGGCCTCAAGGCTTCTGTCATATTATAATAAGTTACTTGTGCTCTGTGCTACGTCTGTTTAGTAAATTTAATGTTGGGAACTGTATTGTGTATATTTATTTTCCAGTATGTAGTTTTCCGTAACGAGCTGAGGAGTTAAAAAAGACATTCAGCAAGGAAAACAAAAGTACGACGTCCTATTCAGGTGAAGCGGCGGCGCAACAGTGTCGCGGCGCGGATATCCACAGGTAGGTCGGAAAAGTGGGAGCGGTCGATCGATGTCGCTACAGCATCGCCACGTGCCATGGGTGTCACGACGGGTAAATATCGTGGGTCCAACGTCACCAGATGCCAAAATGTATAATCAATCTATTTTAATAACTAAGATTTTATATGTGAGATTTATTGATTGAAATATTACCATTACTATTTGGTTTATACCAATAGGTATAGGTAGCTAATATAGTAGCAATAATTATATTGCAAAACTAATTCTATTAATTTATTCTCAAAATTAACTATTTAAAAACTTAAGAAAATGTTTAATTAATTTATTTATTAGTTGCTTGAAAGTATTCAGCAATGTTGTAAAATATTTGTATCGACAAGACTTCATTTTAATTTCTTTAAAACTATTGTTTGAATAACCAATAATTATTGTCTAAATCACACTCTTCCTCCACCTCTCTCTAAAAGCCTTTCGATATAGCGACCTGTGATTTGCGTCATTCGCTTCGCCTTGTTGTCCTCCGTAGCCGTGAACTTTTTGAGACGTTTTGAAGGCATTTTTAAAAAAATTAACAAAAGCCGGACCATGTACCCTGCCGATTTTTTTCATTAAATATAGAAAGTGCCCATATGTACTTCCAAAACTTCACAGGTATGTGAAAAGAAGAGATAAATCAAATAATCTCGATTGGTTTTCTAGAATGTGTAAAATAAATCTGAATTAATTTTCCTATAGGCTAAACACCAATACGCTTCCTCCCTACGTTGGTAAAAATAATATATTTCGGCAGAGCTTGAAGACTAGAGCTTAAGAGAGACCCTGGCAGCCCTTGATGCACTTAATTTGTAGATTCTGAGAAGGTGAGGGGGGGGGGGTTGCACTTGAAGGTGTTGGACAGGGCCAAAAGCTACGCCCTTTATGCTGTCCTGATGCACTGACTCTAAATTTAAAAGTTTTTGTTGCTCACTGTACGTTCAAAAGCGTTCGGGTGGAAACCAACACCAAGTTTTTGATACACTTTCTAATTTTTTGTGGTCGGGACGACATCACGTCCTTGTGCAGCGACATTTACTATACTTTCCAAAATTACATCCTTGATGAGTTTCTAATATTTCTGCATAAAAAACGCTCCGTAGAGCGAAAATGCAATTGAATGTATAAAAAAAGTCGGATATTGTTACAGTTTCGAAAAGTTCATCGAGGACTTTGGCGTGTTCTTTAACAGTAGCATTGTTTTTAAAAGCCTAGTTTGGTTTCTTACTCACTGAATTTAAGTTATTTGAAAATTTGTATTTGTTGAAGACACTTCTAAGTCACCCTGTATGCGGTGACTGGATGAAAAACACTGATTTTTAACGGTAATTACTATTCTGATTTATAGAAATGAAAAAAGTTCGTAAGTTTACGTTTAACAAAATTTATTTCGATTTTTATTACAGTTCCCAAAAAATGGTAACTCTTCGACACTGACAATTCTGGCTTAAAATTTTATCTCGGGTTCGTATTTTAGTCTAAAAATCACTCTTTTATTTATGAACGGAGGCAGGGTTGATTGTTTGTAAAGATATCGTAAAATTAGCTCACTAGGTACGGATTTGATTTGATTCGCGAGGGTAAAGTAGAAATAAAAATATAATTAAAGGTAATGGGCACTAGATGCGAGAAAGGAATTCGGTTTTTGACTTGGTGTCGCCAAGGAAGGTGTTCGGAGAGTTTTGGAATAAAGCTGGGAAAATAGAAAGCTATCCGTAGAAACCGGAATTCACTAATCACAACTTTTTAATTTTATTAAAAAAGAAACTATTTCACTCGCGATACTTTTTAGACACTTAAATCACTTCCGGAACAGAACTTGGATTCGCTCTGTACGAGGGGGCTTTTATATGGTACAGAATGGTTGCGTTTCTCGCGCCCCGCGAGTCACGCATCCCGTTTTAAGATCTGGAAAGGCTGGAAATCGGTCCGTGCGAGCGAGGATGAGTCATCGATTGCGTAATGTTGCGCAACATTATGCAATCTTGTGAAATAATTTAAATTTTGAATTGAAACCTATATGACAGTGTAGGGCATAAAAAGACGAATTTTTTTATATATGGCTTATGCTCGAATCGATTTAGAGTAAAAAGTTATTGAAGGTTTTAATGTGAATAAATTGGAGAACATATCGCATGACCCCGTAGTGTAGCACGTAGAATTAAGTACAATTTGCGTACCTGTGTAGGCAGGTGGGACGAGGCTAACGGAAACAATGTATTAAGAAAGGTTACAGATGTTGTATACGGGGGGCGATGAGAAAGTAAGGGGAATCCAAATCTGTTTAGATGTTTGAAAGTTTGCGGGTACTGTATACGGGGGGCAAAGAGAAGGTAAGAATAACAAGAATTGACCATGATTGCCGTATACAGGGGCGATAAGAAAGTTAAAGACAATAAAGATTAATTAGAATTTGAGAATGGATGCGAAAGTTGTATACAGGGGGTAATGAGAAGTTATCAAAGGATTGAAAAGGTTGTGAAAGTTGTATACAGGGGATGATGAGAAAGTTCTGAAGAGAAACATTGTCTAAGAATGGGGAAAAGCGGCGAATATCATGTACGGGGGCGACGAGAAAGTATGACTTATGATAATGAAGCGGGGAATGTTATATACGAGGGGTGATGGGAAAGCAAAATTAAAAATATTCTGGCCGGCGCTTTGGAGAGTATATTGAAGGTGTTCTTATGATATATAGGGCTGGTATTTTTAAGGCTGTGAAATTGTAATGTTAGGGCTATAAAATTAATGTTTGAAACTTTTTGATGATTTTGTTGATGGAATGTGATTATTTGAGAATTATCGAATGTCTATGAATTTTTTCACATTTTGTCTTTGGAAAATGCGGTTTTTTGATGAAACAAAAATGATCGGTATTTTTTTCATAGTTTGGCGTTGCGAGGTGACAGATTAGATCGGAAAGTGATTTTTAGGATTTTTTCTGATGCATTTTTTTATAGTACAGGGAATATACTGTAACAAGGCATATCTAGAGAACCGACAAGAGATTCGATTCCCCGTTCAATTTTCTACTCGTTACGATAAAAGAGGTGGACTCGACTTTCTTTTTAAAAGCCACGTCCGAATAAACCAAGAATTGTCTAAATCGCACCCTTCTGACGCCTCTATCTCGAAAGCCTGTCGACATAGCGACCTGCGATTCGCTTTGTCATCCTACGTAACTGTGAATTATTTGAGAATATTAGAAGAATCTTTTTTTAAAAAAGTTAACAAAATGCACCCGCCCCCTTTCAATTTTTCTCATAAAATATCGAAAGTACCCATATGTTCTTCTAATACTTCACAGGTACGTAAAGAGACGAGATAAATCGAATGTGTCTAAGCTTATTTACCCTCGCGAGTCAAGCACTTTTTTCCACAAAATACCCTTAAACAATAAACATTTTTAACCCTCACCCCCGCTCTATAGTTTAAGGGAATAAAAAATTAAATTGGGATTTAGTGTGTATACGAGAACCAAGGATTTCTAAATTTTTTTTACAAGCCACTCCCTCTATCACCCCCACTCTATTATTAAAGGAAATAAAATATTACATTGGGATTTAGTATGCAAAAGACTTGGATACAAAATCTGGATGTGGAAGTAGTGATTCCTTGGGCAGCGATTTTTTATAGAACACTTGTGATGTTTATATTTAGGTAATTCACCTCGAAGACGTAAGCGAACAGAACGAGAACCTAGACATTGAGAATGAAACAGGCGAAAATTCAAATGCAAATTCCTCAGCTGTTCCTTCTACAGTACCAACAACAATGTCAACAACATCTGCCAAGATTGGTTGGAAATGCAAACATGAAGATACAGGTTTCAAACAAGCCGTTAACTGGATGAAAATTAGAAAATAATCTAATAAACAAGAAATGAGATAATTTTGATATTTTCGGCGAACACGCAACAAGTGAATTACGCCTTTTGAAAGATCCAAAATATCGATTCATATTAACCAAAACTAAGCGAACAATATACAATGCTCTTTCACATGCAGAAATGAGTAGAATTCAAGAAGAGTGTAGCACAATGCGACCATCAACTTCCAGTTAAATATATTCAGACATCTCAATAACTGAGGCAACAACTGCTACTAATTTAACAATATTACAAAATAGTGACAATTATAGCGCAAATCACTCACTGCAGGCCAATTATTTAAACAATTATTGAAACCAAAGGCCTCTAAAATTTATTTTGGCATTAGTTACCCCCTTTACCCCCATTGCCACTTATTTAAACAATTATTATTTAAACAATTATTCAAGTTACGCATAGTATCTAAACTTGTACTAAAATGCATAAATAATTAGCGTTTGAATACTCACCTCTATTTCATTTGACAGTTCTGTAACAGTAGCCTCATATACCTACCCTTTTAATTATATGACTCAAACTGATCTTTGAAATTCTGTGAAAGTACATTAGTAAACGATTCATCTGTTGCCAAAAACCTTAACGTCACAGTCAATTTATCAGACGGGGAATTGCTTTTCGGCAATTTGTATGTTTTTCAATATATGTGGTGCGACTTTTTGCATCAGATATTCGAAGTCATCAAGTCCCATTCGCACATAGTTCCTGAAACAAGTTCCATCCTCCAATGTTAATTCAAAAATTAACATATTGTAGACCCGTTGATTTTCCCTGTATTTCAGAAACGCACGTTGTCACCATCTGCGTTTTTGACGCTTCTTTTTTAATTTATAAATAATAACAGAGCATGCATTTAAAAAGAGAAAATTATTCGCAATTTCGTGAGACATATTGACTAACTTCTTTTTAAATGGGACTTTATCATACCTCAGACATATATACAAACTTTTTAAACAAAATCTTTTTTGATACATGTATATGGATAAATCTCGATACAAATCCAGATACTTATGACCAATCTAAACGTACTTTTTTAACGTGTGTTTACTACAGTTGTAAAGATATGGTACGAGATATGCGTTCTAACATTCATTTTGCCAAATTGTCCACTCCCACTGCAATTACTGGCACCTGCCGTCTGCTTCGCCTCAGATTAAAAAAACTTTTTTAAAAACATTTTTTAATATAATTTTATTTTTTACTTTTTAGTCCTTTGATATGCTGTAGTCCCCAGATATCGATTTTGAGACGAATTGTATCATAAACGGTAAAGTCGTCTGCCATCTCGAACTAAATTTTAGACTAGAAATTCGTAACCCACGACCCCAAAACTCCCAGATATCGATTTTGATCGATTTGGATCTAAATGACAAAAGTCGTCAGCCACATTGGCGCCGCCATTTTGAATTTCTGAATTTTTACCAAGAATTCATAATTGGAGATCTCGAAAACCCCCACATACCAATTGTGAGTCGAATCGGATCATAAACGATAAAGTCGTCCGCCATCTTGAAGCCGCCATCCTGAATTAAATTTTTGACCAGAGATTCGTAATCGCCGGCGAACCCGAAACCCCCAGATATCGATTTTGAGTCGAATCGGATCATAAACGATAAAGTCGTCCGCCATCTTGAAGTCGCCATCCTGAACTAAATTTTTTACTAGAAATTCGTAATCGGCGAACCCGAAAACCCCCAGATATATATTTCGATCGATTTGGACCATAAATAACAAAAGTCGTCCGCCATATTGGCGCCGTCATTTTGAATTTCTAAGTTTTGACCCAGAATTCATAATTGGCGATATTGAAAACACCCAGATATCGATTATGAGTC
This sequence comes from Leptura quadrifasciata, assembly GCA_963675555.1. Classification (NCBI taxonomy): domain Eukaryota; kingdom Metazoa; phylum Arthropoda; class Insecta; order Coleoptera; family Cerambycidae; genus Leptura; species Leptura quadrifasciata. Next base: position 153,654,843 of record OY776675.1, read on the forward strand.
GAATCGAGTCATAAACTGTAAAGTCGCCCGCCATCTTAAAGCCGCCATCTTGTTTTTTTCTTATATCAAAATGTTAAAGTGTATTGTCACCGGACTTATACACATGTGCAAAATTTCAGAGCTTTAGCTTAATTAGAGCTAATCGAAATTTTGATTGCAAGATTTGACCTAAACAAACAAACTAACAACTAACAAACATTGGAAGTTTAATAAAAGCTTTTAAAAATGATCTGTTGCGTAGAGACTTTAAGAGAATTCTGGGCAGATGATTTACTCAACACCTCTTAAAATTTGTAGTTATCTAGGGGGTAGTTGTGAGGATAGGGGATCAAGTAGCATAAACGAAGTTCAGCATTAAACGCCCGATCTCTTTTTGTTATTCACTCTAGGTAACTACTCTGAATACTCATTAATAAAAAATGATTTCTAAATTCTTTAAAATATAACGTCTTTCTCGCAAGCGCGTACACTAAGAAATAAAAATGTACTTCAAGTTAAACGACCTGGGTAACCCGCTGAAGTTAATTACAAAATTGTCAATAACTAATCTCCGTTGGCGATAATGACCCTTGCAAACTTACCTCCTCTTATATATATATAACTACAGAGTTTAACTTCTACCTAGTATTTTTAAAAGTAGGCTATAAATCTATTCTCGCCCAAAAATAATTTAAATTCTATTTTAAAAATGTTGGCATTATTATCTCGGCAATAAGTCTGCGGTGAAATCTGTTTTTGCTGTTCAAATTTTTTTTAGATAAATTCCTATTACAAGCGCAAGCGAATTTATGGCACTCCAAGGTACAATACAGATCAATGAGCTCGAATAAAGAGCAGTAAATTTATTTAATTCTGTTATTTTCATACTGGGTGTTACTGAAGACAGGCTCATAGTTGGATTTTTACAGAAATTGTTTGTATATATAGTAAGAGAAAAATTTAATAGCAAAACGACTTCCCCCATACGTTATTATTTATTGTTAGGTCCTGGTTATTAGACACCAGTGAAACCCCCCACAATGTGTTATTTATTTATTTCAATTTTAAATAAAGATTAGTTTACTTTTCGAAATCTTAAACCAATTTTATTGTTGATTTCTACAGTTTCTCTTATGTAAAGTTTGATATCATATATTACTTTAGAACTACTCTGGAACCGTTTATGATATTGACTTGTAATTTGGTACACTTATGTATTATAACGAGATCTGAAACTAGATTATATTTTGATCTAATTCCGTTGAAGGGTTCGGGGGTAAATGGGGTAAATAAGTGTAAATAGGCAAAGCAAGCAGGTAAGAGTCCATAAAATTGCAATTTAGGGCAGGTACGAAAAGTCAAGGCTTCAAATTTTCTTTTGACATCAGCCACCCCCCCCCCACTAGCGCCCCAATACCACCCCCACACTATTATGAAAGGGAGTAAAAAATATTAAAATGTGATTTAATGTGTATACAAGAACGAAACGCCTCAAAAAAATTTTTTGGGGTTAGCTGCCCCCGCTACCACCCCCATTGCCACCCCCACCCTATCATTAAGAGTAGAAACTAAATTGGGATTTATGTGTATACGAGAATCAAGGAACTCTAAAATTTTTTTGGCATTAGCCACGAACATTTTTTGTAAGGTCTGCTAATTGCAACCATTTTCGTTTTATAAATAAATAAGTGTTTATTTTTCAATTAAGAACTTTTTAAATTGAATTTTCTCAATTTATTCAAATGGAATACCCTGTATATATTTCGACAATGTGATGTAGAAATGAAAAACGATCAATTTTTGTAAGTACTTCCCTGTGGCTAATTGCAACCATTTTCGTTTTATAAATAACTAAGTGTCAAATTCAACAGTAAATTTAAAAAATCGGCAGCTACTGGAAGCGGCTGGAACCTCCCCACTCGGCGGATCTTTGAAGCCGAAAAGAGAATTAAATTGTGTAACAAAACGGCACTAAACGTAATCCGATCTCATCCAAAACCTTTTCAGATCTTCTGGGGCACTAAAAAAAACCTCAACTTAATGAACATACAATCATCTATGCGAGTTATTACCTACATTATCGCTCGTTGAATAATATACTATTAGGGTATTAACAACTTTAACATCACTTGAACGACTAAGAAAGTCTAGTTATCCTAAATACTACAGATTTGTAAAGCAACAAACTGAAAATTGGTAAAATGATAATCTATAATAAATTCACCAACGAAGGCACAGAAAGCATATGATATTGATATTGTTACCATCTACCTTCCAAGTTTGTGACAATCCACTAAAAGTTACAAATATGCCGAAATCTTATTAACATGACATGACACCAACGTCCCAGATAGCACACGACGTCCCAGAGACGTCCAATTTTGGTCTTAATTTGGTCTGAACGTCTTAGGACCTAAAATGGACGTCCTCAAGACGTCCAGAGTGGGACGTCTTTGGGACATCAAAAAATGTACGTCTTTGGTATGTCCATATTAGGCTTCCTAGTTTTTTTATATTGTGTTTTGAAAAATAATACATTCATATCCAAATCAATAATTCTTTGCGTGAAATAAGAATTTCGTCGTAGATGTAGAACTTGGAAATTCTAAAAAATAGCAAATTAATAACTTCTATGTTTTGAATTTACCGCGCTTTTCCAGCGATAAATGTCATTCCGGCATGGCCGCATTCGTTTGACTTCGTCATGTTTTCGGGTTGGCCTTATGTCTGACAGTTGAGTTGATCTATTTTTCATTTCAACTCCTTTGTTTTGCAGTGTTTTATGCTGTGGTTTTATGTATAGTTGGCCAATATTGTCCTGACTTAATAATTAAGGTAATTTATTTCGATTACATCATGCATTTTCTGGCACAAAATTAAAATTTAGAAGAACAAAATTTTGTTTTATTTCCCAGTACCAACTGTATTGTTATTAGATATTTGATTTAATTATAAGTTCGTTGAATATAAAGGACTAAAAGGTGTACAAATTGACCACTAATATGGCAGACAGGCAGGCAGTTTACAATAAATAGAGGAAAGGCCGATTCATCGCACAATGCTGCATTCGTCTTATTGGCAGCCAAGCTGTATATAATTAGGTAAAGTATATTTTGATGTGTGGATGGGTTGATAATATGCGTACGATTTCGTATGTGTTGCACACAAAGTTATTGCAATAGCAGAGAAATTCAGTAGTCTTATGCGACAATAATTTTTGGCTATTACAGAGTGTGCCACACATGTAATCGCATCCATATATTATCAACTCATTCACATGCCAAATATTAGACGTTACCTGACTAGATCGCTGCTAATAAAGATGACATTTTTTCACCTACTTGTGAATATCTCAATAATATCCCGTGAAGGTCTTTTTTGGGACTAGAATGGACCAGAATAAAATGTCTTAACAACGTCTCCGTAATGTCATATAAATGCCTTTTTTAGGCCTAAAATGGACTAAAATAAGACGTCTTAAAGACGTTTTGATTAGTAACAATGGACATCTCCAAGACGTCTTCTGTACGACTTACATCTTAAAGTGGACGTTTTTAAGACGTCTCGAATGTCCCATGCAGACATCCCTAAGAAGTCTTTGGTATGTCTTAGTGCTATCTGGGGTTATCGGATGACAAACGATGACAATGACAATCGTCAAAATTTGCTCATTGCAATCCGATCGCTCGCGGCTGTCTTTGTTAAATGAAACATTAGCATTTCAGTAATTTTACTAGATTTTAGAGACTATTTGTAGTTTAACTCTTCGATTTGTCTGTATATATATTTAAAAACGGCACCAAACGTAATCCGCTCTACTTCTAGAGCAGTGAAGAAACCCTCACATGTGAATTGACACGTGATGTGACGAGTTTCACGACGTAACGGCTACGCACATCGATCATGACATGCTAAATGCGATCTATGCCATATTTGCTTTGTTTTTAATTTTTTTCACGTAAACCAAATCGAAAGGGTGGAAGTGTGATATATCGTTGAAATCAGAATTTTAACTGCTTTTCAATGGTTCTATTGCAAATTGAAAATAATTATAAAACAAACAACTTGTTGCGTCAAAATGGCACTAAACGTAATCTGATCTTCTGGGGCACTAAATAAACGCACACGCAAAGTTTCATTCAAATCCGTTCAGTAGTTTCGGCGCTATCGTGCTAACACACATACACACACAGAGATATTTTTCAAAAACCACTTTTTTGGGTTCCTAGGACCTCAAAACGTAAAGATTTGGGATTATCTCAATTTTCGTTTTTGAATCAATTTTAGTAACCTCTCACAATTTTATTGTGGAGAGGTTAAAAAGAGGTTCCCTCAAAAAATTCGTTAGAAAAATATATAATAGGTGTTCGACGTGTTGCCCATTTTGATTGACACACGTCTTTATGCAATTTTGAAATGAGGCTATTTAGTGGGACCATTTCTTCCAATATTTTGAAATCCGTAAATAGTATTTAACTGGTCCTTTACTGTAATGTTTTTTCTATTGAATTTAAAATATTTAGAATTCTACAATATGAATTTTAATAAAACGGAACTTGTAGACATGACTTTTGTTTTGAGCGAGTCAGACAGAAATTATTTACTTGCCAATAGAATTTATCATCAACGTTATCCTGAAAGAAGGATTCCTGATATTAGCAGCTTCCAAAACCTTCTCGATAGATTTCTGGAAACTGGAAATGTCGAATATAAAAAGAGTGAAAGAATAAAACGTGTTGTGAATGAAAATGAGTTTTCTGTGGTTCTGGCAACGGTTGAGAATCCACATGTTAGTCAAAGAGAAGTGAGCCCATTAGTAAGAATAAATAGAAGGTCTGTGGGACTAATCTTAAAAACAAATAAGTTGCATGCATATATTCAAATGCACCAAGAATTATCTGACGATGATTTTCAAAAGCGCCTACAATTTTGTAATTGGGCCAGAGGTGAAATGCAACATGATATCAACTTCTTCAATACTGTTTTATTCACTGATGAGGCAACTTTTCATAAAAATGGATTTGTTAATAGGCACAATATCCATTATTATGCTTCGGAAAATCCTTTCTTTTTTATGCAAATTGATAATCTACAGAGATGGTCTATAAAGTTTGAGGAGGAATTATTGGAGAAGATGTACTATGGCAACATTTCTTTGGCGGTACATTGACTGGAACTATTTGTGTTCATTTTTTGGAAAACTATCTGCCACAATTATTGGTAAATCTCCCTGAAAGAATTAGAAATAGGATGTTGTTTCAGCAAGACGGTGCTACACCACATTATTTCAATGCAGTTAAAGACCACTTAAATTCAATTTAAAATGTTCTTAATTGAAAAATAATTTCTGGACACCCTGTACATTTTTAGGAAATGAAAATGATTCAAAAACATTAAATAGATGTCTCGTAACTGGTACATAAGTTTTTCTTAAAACTCATAATTGTGACTGGTGATTTTTTTAATATCCATCTGCAGATTGCATTATTTCAACAAAAAAATTGATTACATCCAAGTAGTTGAAAGATATTCAATGCTAATATAGGATTGAATAAAGCTTAGAAAGAGGCTTCAAAAAACGTACTGATATACATAGCATTCCATTGAAAAAAAACACTTGGTCCTGTAATTTCCTCTTGGCTCGCCCTGTATGTTCGAGTAATTTTTTTAAAAAATTATGGCTATCGTAGAACTCGAGATATCGCGATCCGACGCACTATTGCACCACCCCGTATAAAATAATTCCAAATGAAATAAAAAACATAAATTTTATACAATTATTCAAAAACAAACTAAGAAAATGGTTAGGGGGTAATTTTCACCCCCTTGACTGGAGGCAAGAGGTGGGTGGTTGAATGTTGCCTCCCTCATCCTCCTCGACCTTCCTTCAGTTACATTCCCTTTGAACAGCGCGAAAAAATCAGTTACGATCGTTTTTTTGCCTAAAAAGGGTGGTTTTCACTCCCTTTGCAATTTAATATTTATGTTATAATCATAAAGTCTAGTATTCAACTTGGGGTAATGGTAATAACTCATTTGATGAATTACAAACTTCATCTGCGTGAGTTATTACTTACATTACCGCTCGTTGAATAATATACTTACTATTGTAATAATCTATTATAATGTATAATGTTTTCTATTACTTCACTGTAATGTTCCCACCCTGTAATTGGTTACCTGTTGGGTGGTTGGATTTAAATAAATAAATAAATAATCCACTGATGTTACGAAATGAGGTCGAAGTTACTTTGAGAACTTTTTCAATTCTGGTTTTCATAAGAGAAGTAAAAATTCGGTGCGCCCCTGAATAACACCCACACAATGCGGTCGAGATACATTACCAGCGCTTGCCACGCGCCTTCATTAAACTTACTGTTCTATATTGCAAATAACCTAAAACTAACTAATAAAACAACAACACCAGGAACGTAAATTAGATACTAAAATTAATATAACCATTCGGAATATACAAGCCGCCCAGATTTTTCCTTACACTAATTTGCTGAAGTTTAATATAATAAAATATCCAATGTTAAAAATATGTAGACAAGTTACCCTCATCAACATTTCTTCAAAAATATTTACATCCAGAGGATACAAGTTATTACTTTGTGATTTAAATTGTAATAACTGATTATTTCGTTGACGTATGTAGAAAACAATTAAATAAATGGAATTATATTATTTTCTAATATACACTTCCCAAAGGACCTGAGAATGTAAGCAGGCATAAAAATAAATTACAGAACATGTCAACTCGTGCGAGAAATACGCGTCAAAAATACCTCTTATGACATGTTACAAACACATTCAATACAATATAATACGACCTCCACGATTATTATTGATGATCGTTCTACACCTGTTTGACGTGGTCAAAATAAAATTGTTTGTTTTTTGTTGGTCTGTGGTATTCGATTAAAATTTTAAATAGTTAATCGCCTGTCTGAACCAGCACACTTTCATGTCCCACGAGTGTTCAATAGGGTTCAAGTCGGGAGATTCTGTGCAGGCCATGGAAAAACAGTCAACCTAGTTTGAGGCACACCTTCGTACGATCATCACTATGTGTAAACAGTGATGCAAGAAGTGAAAATATTTCCCAATTGCTCTTCATATGGAAGAACAGCGATACAAATATATGGGATCAGTTGATGTCTTACCAGTGTGGAATTTTGCTTAAAAAATTACCAGGGTTGGATTGGCCCGGTCGGCAGGTCGGCAAATGCCAACGGGGCCAAACACTTTTGGGGGCCAAACCGCAAACAGAAACAATTTTAATAATTACTTGAATGTTTTTTGTGTTCCAATATGAATATTATAATAATGTATTTTTAGGTGGGTTTTGGGATCATGAAAATGAACAAAATTTCCTTTTTTTAACTTGCCGATGTTTCGTTAAATTTATTAACTTCTTCAGGACACTAAAAGAAAACATATAAATGTAGATATAAATAAAATTTTACAATTGTTGTTTATACTTCAAAATAATTAAAATCACAAAATATAACTGTATTACATTGTTAACATATTAGAACATTAAAAATACAAAAAAGCACTTTAAAAATTTGAAAGATTATTTATAAATTGGGTATAAAACATAAAAACTGTATAACTGTATAAATAACAAAAAGAAAAATATATAAACACTTACGATTAGATTAACAATTTTTTTGTCATTAACTTTTTCAAGTCACGAGATTTCATCATTTAAACTCTTTAGATCAAAATATTAATCTTAATGACAGACAAATCACGAAAGATATAATAAATATCATTAAGTTTATAAAAGAAAATAATATAGACATAGTTATTACCAAAGCTTATAAAGGTCTAAATACTAAATAGGACGGAATATGAAGAAAAAGCTATAGCACTGCTAAATGACAGTACGACTTATAAAAATTGAAAAAGAGATCCTACAGTAATAATTCAAAATAAACATAACAATATAATAGATGATATGCTAGAAATTAACTTTATCGACCAACAGTTGGGCAAAAAATTAACAACAAAACAAGGAGTTTTGCTAAAATGTATTCCCTACCTAAGATACATAAGGAAAATACTCCACTTAGGTCTATCGTTTCTTTTGTTGAATCCTCCCTATATAATGCGACAAAATTTATTTCCAACCTGTTAAAATATACGTTTGAAAAGGACGAGATATATGTGAAAAATTCTTTTGAATTGGTAGAGCAGCTAAAAAGCATAATTTTACCAGATAACTATATTCTAGTGTCCCTTGACGTTATCTCACTTTTTACTAACATACCGACAGACCTAACAATTAAATAATTAAAAAGAGATGGTTCCTCATCGAAAACCATAATACCTCTATGACATTAGAGACATCTTTATTTGTTTGTTCATTTTTTGCACAGACAACAACTATTTTATATACAACGGTCAATTTTATACACAAATATATGGTCTTAGTACGGGAAATTGCATGTCTCCAGTTTGTTCAGATATAGTCATGTCAGAATTTCAAAATATCTGTTTAGCGCATTTAACTTTCGAGGTACCATTTTTCAAAAGGTATGTTGATGACATAGTTACAGCCGTACCAAAAGATAAGTGTGAAAAACTACTACGTGTGATGACTTTCATCCAAAAATACAGTTCACTATTGAAAAAGAAAGCGGTGATAAAATACAATTTCTGGACATAGAATTAATCAAAGAACAACAATAATCGTCTCACTATGGATTGGTATCATAAACCTACATTCTCTGAAAGGTTTCTTAATTTTAATTCTGAACATGTTCTCAAACACAAAATTAACATTATAAACAAGCTGAAAAACTATCGGATTAGAGATTCCATCTTAAAACTAGACAATTAATAAAAACATTCCTACACAAAAATAATTATCCACTAAGTTTAATCAGCAAAATTCTAAATAATAACAAACAGAACAAATCTAAACATAATATTTTTAGTCGCAAACTCCTCTATAAAATCCTTATTTTACTATAAGGAACGTAACCAGATTGCAACCAACAGCTACTCTCCGGGCTATGTGCCCCGCCGAGCGCTGAATTACAAGTTACAAGTCTGGCGCGTTAAGTATAATAATTGCATATTACCATCAAAACGCTAATGCTTCGATTGCAACAAACACCAACCGAAAGACTGATCCTACTTAAAGGAGCTCTCTTGCCGGCCGTCACACACCACTTGCAGACTGTAGTTTCGAGTTTTTTTCTCTCGTCAGTGCAAGGTAGGCATGTGACGAACGACACGAGGATCCCTTGACTATTTGGTACATCTCGGTATTTTTATGATAGCGAGATGTAAAATAGTAAGCAGGCGCTACCTAGCGCTCCAGTGTCTGTTGCAATCGAAAAATAAATAGCCTGACTGGGTTTAGCATAGATCAAGTGTGCTTCTAGAGGGCAGAAATATTAAAACATAATATTTCAGGTTTATTTTATAATTATTGATAAATACAATATAAAAAATCTATTTAATAATGTTGGTGTTGTTGGTGGATGATAACTAAAATAAAAGTTTAACCGTTAAAATTATTAAAATAGGCAGAGGGAAGAAATTGTACCTTGTACCAATTAATTACCAATTAAAATATTTTTATTCAATATTATAATTACATGATATTTCATTTGCATGATTTTTCCCTAGTTAAATTATTAAAACAATCCTGCACAAAGTCAAACTGCTACTTCTACTCAAACTCCTACTGAACCACTATTCACTAGCTAGACTTTATCTGTAGGGATCTTACAATTCCAATTCCAACTTGAGACTAATTGACACGAACCGCAAACTTGGCAAGAGAGCTCGGCGGGGCACATAGCCCGGAGAGTAGCTGCTGGTTGCAGTCTGGTTACGTTCCTTATAGTAAAATAAGGATTATATAGAGGAGTTTGCGACTAAAAATATTATGTTTCATATTCCGCCCTCTAAAAGCACATTTGAACTAGAACAAATCTAATAATAATCAAGAAAACAACAAGCAATATTACGAAATTATTTATGTCCGAAACCTTTCAGAGAAACTTAATCGAATACTTACAGAAAGTGATTCAACCATTCCATATGCAAGTGAAAACACTATTGGTAAAAATATTCTTGCTAGATTAAAAGATAAAACACGTAAAGTGTAATATCGTATACGAAATTCCGTGTTCAGAAACGAAACGTCAACAAGTTAAAAAAAGGAAATTTTATTCATTTTATTATCCCAAAATACATCTAAAAATGTTAATAATGCTTGTTTGCATTTTTTTAGAAAACCGGAATTAATCTTCTAGAAGTAAAAAATGAACTCTTGGATTTTGCACAATTATTTCTTCTCGAGGAAGATACCATTAACATGCATAAATGTATCTGAAAATGCATATTTGGGCCCATAACACTATATCTTTAACGTATTAAGGCAACACAATATGCGTATACCAGGTGATACAGAAGCATGTAACGCCTAGTAGTTTTTTTTATTTTTTTAAATATAGTTTTTAGATTTGGATATGTTTATTAAGGTATAAATCCGCTATTTTTGCCATACTTTTTTATTATTAATTTATTTAACGTCGGCCTATTTCCACTACCAAGGCCAATCACCGACCCCAGGTGATAAGCTCATCAGTGTAGACACTAGGACCCCTAACCTGGAAATTTTGTCGAACCCCCATAGTTTGTCGTGGGGTAGGGATGTTTAATGTGCTCACATCGTAGATACACGGAACCCACAGCTTTACATCTCTTTCGAAAGATGGTGACGCGAGCAGATCCGCTCATCCACTATATCTCATCGACTTGCTGTGAGCCTGTTTTGAACCCGGGCCGTCTGCGTGGGAGAACACGCCACTGCCCATCACACCACCAAGCCGAAGGAAACTTTTTTCACGACTCCAATAGAAAATTCTATTTTTTACAGTCCTTTTTCGGCTTTTAGATTCGTTAAAAAATCTGAATTACAGCCAATTTACTCTCAATAGAAAGGACACGGAAGAAATATCTCTAAGTAGTAAAATTTGAACAGGCTATCCATATGTTTGTAGAACAGTGCATAAATTTTGGGCAGTAATAACCCATTTTTTATAACTTAATATGCCATCAATTTATAACTTAAAGAAATATTTAATGTGCGTTTCCAAAGTGATTGAAAATAATGCTCTAAAACTCGCGACATACTACGTCTTCAATCGGAAAACGCAAACAAAAATCTGATTGCAAGCAGACAGATTAACTAATCCTATAAAAAGAGTCACAATGTAAAGCTGTCGTGGTATTGTGAACGATTCATCTTTTGGAGTCTGATGCACTTTTAATTTATTTCAAAAGTGAATGTTAACGTTCACAAAATTTAGGGTTCAAGATGACTGTTTCAAACGGAGAATAATATAAAAATTTATACTTACTGTTCGTTTATGCTTAATGCTGCTCTAATGGTATCTATTGGACGTCGTAACACTATAAACCTAACACTGGATGTACCACACTTTCTTAAAATTATACCTGAAAAGGAATTTTGTTAGAAAACATAATTAAAAGGCAATATAAAGTTCAAAAATATATATTGATTCTTCAAAAATTTATGGTTTTACAACAACTTTTGAGAAATATGTTTAACAAACACTAGTCTGGCCCGTGTGCAACACATGGTGAGGAACGGTACGATTCATAATGTACCAACTACCATCCAAAATGCAGTTTTGTGAGATAACGATTACACAAAAAGATTCAAGAAAAGTTCAATGTTTCTGAAATTTGGTGGGCTTTTGCTTGCCTGTCTTATTCACGTATTTGTATTTCAATACCAATTTTGGTCGCTCCTCAGAGCTTAAAAATGCTTGAAGCGCTACTACTTCCAATTGTATTCTGCAATTACAATTTTACGTTCAGGCAAGGCGGTTCCCATGCACATATGAGTACATGGTAAAGATACTTTTCTGACACCGAATCACTGAGGAACCGGTTTATGGCAAACCCCGTTAAAACTCATCATTTCCCCGTCAAAATCGACTGCTAGGAAACGATGGGGGTCCCATGTCGCTAAGGGCTATTTTCGCTAAAACTCACGATATACTTTGGATAGTCGCTGAATTAACTTGTTCTCATATTCAAGACCTCGTATGAGTTGCAGTGCTTGACAACGTGGATTCGTAAAAGGGTTTTTAATTTTGAAAATTTTGTTATAGTTTATAAAATTTTGGTGTCGGGGCGACATTACGTCCCTGTACAGCGACATTTACTACACCTTCTAAAATGACGCTCCTTGGGGAGTTATGAAAATTTTGCATAAAAATCGCTCCGTAGAGCGAAAATGTGATTACAAATATTAAAAACCTCTTCCACGATATTTTTACGTGAAGCACGCTTTTCATACGAAATATTTCCTAAGTCGGATTTTGTTACAGCGTCGAAAAGTACACCGAGGGTTTTAGCGTGTTCTTTAACAGTATCACTAGCCGCAGACTAGTTTCGAGCTTATTAGCTCTCATCAGTACGGCATAGGTGAACACACGACAATCCTACACCGTTCTCCAGTCTATCAAATTACAAACGATAACGTCCGCAATTTGCGAATCACTGCATCTGGTGGCGACTAATTGCAAACTGAGTCGGCAACGTACTCGAGCTAATGAAAATAGATTTGTGGCTATTAAATATACTACACATTTTTACTAGTGCGTCAGTTTTGTGTGGCAGTGTAGTTTGCTAATATTACGGTTGTAATGATCAATCTTAATTTGTACACAAAAACTGAAAGGCATGTACTAAAAAGCACTCAGATTTGTTTACTATATTTACCTTGATAAATAAATCATTAAACTGATAACATTACAGATTATCAAAAAGTGTCAAACATACCTAACGAAATTATATCCCTGTCAAGTTTAATCGACAATGAATAATCTCACCGTCTGATAAAATTCATTAGAATTATACGTTGGCATCGAAAACAGAGGTAAATTAAATCTGAACCTTGCCATCTAATATAATTAATCTCACAACTGATTATCCTATTTTATCAACTTCAAGTTCCACCGGGCTTTCTGCGTCATGGAATAATAGGATGTTAAAACACAATTCAGTCCAGTATAATGTTAATTCGTATTTGTTGGCGAATACTTTCAGCGAACTGGGTAGTTTGTTCAAGTAAAATTGCATTTCTGCATGTATAATTGCTCGCTTTATGTTGTTCAGCCAATTGCGTGCGGTTTGTGCATGTCATATCGCTGTTTTGTGAGAAAATTGGCCGTAAAATGTTGTTTGAAACTTCGTTCAGTGGTGAACCACGGATTGGAGAATTTCCGATAACGGAAATAGTAAAATGACCAACAAAAGTCGAAACAAAAAGGCTTGCCACTGGGTCATATTCTTTACCAAAGAATTTGCCCCTTCTTACGATCACTTTAGCTTCGTGCACTTTCTTTCTTTCTGTCTGTCGCAATCTTCTTCGCGAATTCTATTTCACCATTTCATTGTGGTTTGCCAGTCGGCCCAGAGTTGGCGCCACTACCATAGAGTAATTTTATACTGTTCTATACTATCTGGAATAAGACTCACTAGGTATTGAAGAAGCGGAACCAGCTCACTGGAGTAGTTCTAGTTTAGATCAAAGTGATTAGACTAGTAAGAAGTACAGTGATAAGTAGTGAGTTATATTGGTTAAAAATAGTAATTAGTGTTATAATTATTGTAAGGACTAATTAGTGTAAGTTAATAATAGAAGGATCTCGACGTACTTCTACTATAACTTCTTCGACTCAATCCGCATTAATTCTTTGTATGCTTTCACGACCTGTTGTAGCAGACACTGTATTAGTAAATCATATGCCCTAGAAGTAAATGTAAAAAAAAATGTCAAGAACAGTAAAAAAATTCAATCTTTCGGTCCAAAAGGACAAACCCTAATAAAAAAGTATCTTTCATTTTCATTTCAAGCAAAAACTACAATTATGTCACAAAAATCTAAAAAAATTCACGAAACTCCGATTATTCTAAAATATCCTAAAACAATCGAAAAACAAGTTACAATATTCCATTTGTCAATTTTACGAAATAAACTTTTCGAATAACTCACCTAGAAAATACAGCCCCCGTATAATAGCATTCGACGCCCAACTCACTTTCCGTACCTCCGGTATAAAGTTCAAATTTGTATTGTTGTCCTTCTCGTCTCTGAAGATGATCTTTGTATAGCACCGCAGCAGCACAACGGCCATTGCCTTGAGCAACGCCATAATAATAGTGCATAATCGCGAGGTGTATAGGGCATGGCAAAAATTAGTCAGTTTGTTATGCCGGGGTTATGACATCCAAATTAATAAGTAGGTATCAAGTCCAGTAGTCACGCACTGTCTCGTCGTTTTCTTTTTTTTTGGAGGGGGGAGGGGGGGACAGGAGGGAAAATCTTCAGTAAGACGTGTTGTGCGTGCGGCGAGATTTTCACCCACTAAAACCCCTCCTCTTCTTCTCGTACGAGTAGGCCCCCGAAACCGCAGATTCATATCGTCGGGGTTATGTTGCTCATCCTATTGTATTTCTCCTTGCTCTCTCGTCCTCTTCTTAGTCTTCTTTGTTTTTGAAGATTCTTACCATCGTATTCGTGATGGCCCTCCACGTTTCCTCATCCCTAAGCATGCATTCAACCATGCTATCCGGTGTAATTCTAATACCGATTTCAGTTTCTAATTCTTGCCTCTCCCTGTCCCACTTATTACTCGAAAAAGGTGTGTTCTGCAGTGTCTATCTCCTGGTATGATGAACATACTATGTCGAGTACCACAGGGATCGGTCCTTCGCCCATTGTTGTGGAATATTTTCTATGATAGTGTTCTAAGAATTCCCCATAAGGCGTATCCGATTATTGAATACGCGCATGATATCGCCATAATAGCGAGCGATAAGACACCGGATTTGCTGGAAGAGACTTATAAATTCCGCTTTGATACGCATTAGCTCATGGATGGAGTCGAAGAAGTTAAACTTAGCTTCACAGAACAACGAAGCGGTTCTACTAGTGGGAAGAAGGAAAGTAAAGGAAATGACCATCCAGGTTGAGGATGTCCAAATCACTACAAAAAAGAGTATCAAATACTTAGGAGTAGCTTTTGACTTCAACGGGCGCATGACGGAACATATTAAGGAAACAGTCAGGAAAGCAGAGAGCATAATTATGATATCGAGTCGTATCGTGCCAAGTCTAGAAGGCCTTAGTGTTAGTAAAAGAAGGACAGTGGCCTCGGTGGTATACTCAGTAATCCTATACTTAGTACCAATCTGGCAAAGAGGCATACGCATGAAAAAGTATAAGACCATACTGGAAAAGATACAAAGATGGCTACTAATTAAAATATGTTGTGCATATAGGACCGCATCAACTGAGGCACTGTTGGTAATAGCGAATACTCCGCCAGTTGACCTACTAGTGGAAGAAAAAACGCAATTACACAAAAGAGGAGGGACATTGCGGAAGGAAATCATGATAGAGATTGTAGAAATGTGACAAGAAAGGATAGGAGCCGCTCACAGATAAAGCGTAATTGACCAAAGGCTAATAAAGGACATTCGACCCTGGCTAGATCGAAAGCACGGGGAAGTGAACTATTACATCACCCGAGTTATAACGGGACATGGGGATTTCCGATACTACCTACACCGCTTCAAAATAATCGACACCGTCGTCTTCTTAGTAGTTATCAATAATCCACATCAGCTCATTTAAAAAAATCGGTAGATAAATGCCAAAGTAACAAAGAAATAATTGGATAGAAAACGCACGATAGCAATACAAATATAGAAGATAAACTTGTCAAACGTGCTGTCATTTTTGACAGCCGCCTTGATTTATTAATAAATGAATAATTTATTTCAACATACCCAAAATTTTTGTTTTAACATGCAAAAATACTCAATAGTCATTATTATTGGTCGTGATGTCTTCTATCACTCTGTTTGTTTTGGACGTCTATGAATGGAACACCCTATACAAGAGTCCTGTATCAAAAATTGCACACGGAGAGCAAGAATATATTTATTTTAGATAACCTGGCAATGCTTAAGATTATAAATCTAATCTTAACCTAACATTGCTTGGATTTGTCCACAAAAAGTGTAGACAATAGAAAAACACAATATTTTAGCTGTCAACATGTGAAGGGTAGAAAATAATAAGGTTGGGGATTATCTTACTGAAAATAGTGTAGAAGCCTTTGGACTAGGAAAAAATCATATAAATCAGGAGGTGAGAAGAAATTGAAAACCTTCCAAGACCACAAGACTTAGAACAGGTGTTTCGCCCAGAAATAGAGCAGCCATTTTATTTAAACGTCGATAAACGAACACATGGAATTTGCACGATAGCGATTTTATTACTTTTCATGCCTCGTGACAACAGACGTCCTAGCATATGACCTTACCAACATCTAACCATATGTTGATGCTAATGAAATGTAAATCTTTAAAAGTAAGCAGTATGAATCCCGATGGCGCTATTAGAATATATGACTTATCCTCTGCTTTGTTAACTTTTCCATCAGAATATTATTTCGTTAATTAATTTTGATATAGTTGAATATACACTTGAAACTGTATATTCTCTAATTTGCTTTTCTGTAAATGCTAAATAAAACGACGTTTTATTTTACCTTTTTTAATAAAATTAATGCAGCACTCCATTATCTAGTTATGTAGTCTCGCCAACATCAAACTGAAAAAGCATAACTGCAAACGCCTTTAGGGGGAAAACTCTAGCATATTCTCAAATAAACCTGAAATCCTGCTGCGACCATAATGAATCGTCAAAGTTTACCGCAAAAGTTCATATATCTCAGCAGTCTTTATTAAATAACAAAGGAATAATTTAACTGGAAACTTGAAATTGTTTCAGTGTTCCATAAATGACAAACAGTAGCAGTAACGTATCAGTGGTCCAATTATCAATTAATATATTAGTGACTAAGTATTAAGACAATTACAAAAAAAGACTCTCTAAACTGGTGGTAGTAGTTGAGAAAGATGTAAATGTACACTGTTTACTTACCCCCTTAGTTACCCTCAGTATGTCTCTTTATTCATGCCCCACACTGCATCAAATGGTGATTTGTTCCTTTATCGTTTCCACATACTTCAGCGGTACAACTAATGTAGTGTAAGTTTTAAATGTTTTATTATTTTTATATCTATGCGGTAAATGTCTTTAATTATTTTTTGTTTTGCTACTTGATAATATCCTCTAACTCGGCATTTGACACATACCTAAAATTAATCTGGCAAGTTATAACTTAGGTGCTTACAGAAATTAAAATTGTGTCCACTATTACATAGCTACTTCAAGTTGCTCACATTCCGTACTATCTGGTGCAACAGCTAACAGGTTGTCGTCGATTTTTCTATAATTCTGTTTATATATTAATTTACTTACTTACTTACTATAGCCTTTGCCTATTTAGGGTTTAGGAAACGTTTGACAGATATAAATAGACCAAAAAAGCCGATAACTCTAATTTTCGTATTCTACATAATCTGAAACAACAAAGGGATAAAATGTGGAAATTATCTTTTTATAAATATATATATAATGAATTTTAAGTATCTGGTATCAATTGAATCGTGGAATAATCTATACTCGCTCATTAATGCAAATGATAAATTCAATGTTTTTTGTGTTAGACTAAGTCTCATATTAGAGGAAGAAATTCTTACGTCAATTATTTAAAGCTTATAAAGTAGCAAATGATGAGAAACTTAAGAAACGTTACAATATACTTTTAAAAAATCATAAAAATGCTATTCATATGGCCAATCGTTCTTATAACGATGTGAGGTATCAAACTGCTAACAACAAATCTAAAATAGTCTAGCAATTGATTAAAAATGAAAGTAATAGTGATCAGGTGAGACCATATCCTCAATTTTTTAACGATAAAGACGAAGGACACGAAGGAAATCAATTATCAAATCTGTCTGATGCTGCACAAGAATTTACAATTACTTTATAGATTCCACTGATAGTCTCATCCAACTACTAGGTCCCCCTAACCCACCACTAGTAGAAAATTCTCTTAACTCAAGTATATTCTTAAGTCCCATGGACATTAATTAAACTAAAGAAATCATAAGGAAAGTTGATGTAAAAAATTCTGCAGGTTACAATGGTGTCCCATGTTCCATTCTTATTCACGTAATCGACTTCATTGATCCAGTTTTAACAGAGTTAATTAACTCATCGTTTTGTCAAGGTATATTCCCAGAAAACCTTAAAGCAGCTATCGTTATTCCAATTCATAAGAAAAACGATAGCATGGATATAGCCAATTATCGCGCAGTATGTCTTTTATCTGTATTCTCTAAAGTATATGAAAATGCCTTCTATAATAGATTAATTAAGTTCATAGATAATAATAATATACTTTATAAATATCAGTTTGGTTTTCGTAAAGGGTTGTCAACTCAAGATACTATGGTTTCTTTTACCAATTATATTTTAGAACAACTTGACAAAAATCAAAAAGTTGTTGGAATATTCTTTGATTATAAACGTGCCCTTGACATGGTAGACCATAGTATTCTAATTAAAGAAAGTCTACAACTATGGTCTTAGAGGACCAGCCTATCATTGGCTATGTTCCTACCTGACAGGCAGAGCACAAAAAGTCATTTTAAAATCTGGAACAAGGGAGTACCATTCTGACATCCGGCCTTTACGAGTAGGGGTTCCGCAGGGTAGCACTTTAGGCCCTCTATTATTTTTATTGTTTATTAATGACATTAATAAGGGCTTGAACTTTGGACATGTTTCACTGTTTGCGGATGATACAGCAACAGTCATATCAGATAAGGACTTTAAATCTCTAAGCCAAAAAGCCAGTATTTGTACCACAAATATGGAAAACTACTGCAGTAATAATAGATTGATACTAAACACGGCAAAATCACAATTAATTTCATTTTCGACAAGAGATAACAATTGCAGTTTATTAGATAGAACCTCAAATAAATCATTAATTTAGAGCCCTACCGTCAAGTTTCTGGGATTAGAAATCGATTGTAACTTTTCGTGGTCTCCACAAATCGAAATAGTTTTGAAAAAATTGTCAGTAACCTGTTTTTCAATATAGCAAATGAGAAAGTCTGTTACTAAACATACATTACTATCATGCTATTATGCGTACGTAAATTCAGTTCTTAGTTATGGCATTATAAACTGGGGTAATTCAACTAGAATAACTGTCTTGATAATGCAAAAAAGGATTATAAGAACTATGTGCTGTAAACCTATAACTTACTCTTGCAGAAGTCTTTTCAAGCAATTGAATATTTTAACGGTTATTTCTGTATACATTCTCAATTGTGTTATGTGCGTAAAAAGAAATGCTGACAAATTTACACAAATCTCAGAGGCAACTAATTATAATTTAAGACACGGAGGCCACATAAAATAACCCCCTCACAAACTTTCTCTATTATCAAATAGTTGCTTTGTGATGCCTGCTAAATTGTTTAATAATTTACCTTCCCGCATAAAAAACATTGATAATATAAATATGTTCAATAAATCAGTAAAATTATTATTATTAGGGCATAGTTTTTATACAATTCATGAATTTTTTTCTCGCTACTCTAGATTAGGTAACTGACTCACTGTAATCATTAAATATTTTTCTTTGCATTTGTAATACTTTTCATGTAAAAGTCTTATAGAAATAAAGTTTATAATTATTTTCCAAATGTCTGCCCTGTATTTCACATTCCCATATTAATTATTAACCCGCTGTAATTTGGTACGTTTCCTGATCATTCAAATCGGGGATATAAAATCCTTTTCATTACATATCCTTTGTAGGAGTGTATACTAATAACTGATGGCCACATTTTACGTTTCATATTTGACATCGTGGGTGTAATTAATTAAAATACGCATTTAATTACAACGGAAAGTTCTTACATCACAAATTGAAATTCTTGTCAATCTATACTCAACAGGTATTTATTAATCATAATATCTAACCTAAAAATAGATCTGTGAATCATTATTCTCCAATATATTAAGTGTCTAATAAAATAACGTTAATTGAGACATGTTATCAAACATTGATCCTGATTTGGGTAACTCTTTTAGTAAATAAATGTCTATAATATCACTGAAAATGGAAATTATCCTTGCTGGTATTCATTCCAAACAAGAAAACTAATAAAACGTAAGAATAGGGTGTATAATAAATATAAAAAGGCAAATAAAAATTATTTTCTCGTTGAATATAAAAAACTAAGAGCACTAACTAAACCTCAAATCAATAATGACTACGTGAAATTTGTTCATTCCTCACAATCCCATTCTCTATCTAATATAAAAGCCTTTTGGAAATATGTCAATAGTAAGCGTAGGAACAACACTTTACCTAAGCCATTGGAGTTCAATGGCAGTAGCTCTTTTGATCCTAAGATTATCTGTGATATGTTTGCAGATTATTTCGAGTCTGTTTACGTCAGAGATGATAAGAACATGGTTATCTCTAACATTCATGTATACGATAATCCTGTCATACTAAATAGTATTTATAATAACTGTGATTTAGTTTTTGATAAATTATCATCTTTAAATTCCAATACTAATCCAGGTCCTGATGGTATACCGTCATGTTTCTTAAAAATGTGCAGTCCCTCCTTGTCTTTTCCCATTGCTCATCTTTTGAAACATTCTTTAGAGGCTTGTTGGTGAGTGTCCAACTATTTGGAAAATATCCTATAGTACACCCATTCACAGGTCAGGTCAAAAGTCAGATATAAAAAATTATCAATGTGTTTCGTCATGTTCTGTTGTACCTAAGGTATCTATTGTAACCGTATCATGCCATGTCAGCACATGTATACATCAACCCCCCTCACACTTCCAATGTATAATACTACAAGCTAATTTTCTATGTGGCTTTCCCGCACCCCATGACAATCCATCATGTTTATCTTTTTGACTATATACTTCATGATAAGCAACACAACCTTTGCTTAAGCCAAACTGGAAGACAATAACAAAAAACGCTTTACCGCTATCGTAGTCCCCTGCACCTTCTGACCACCATTACTTTCTGATACAGATTAAAAACTCATAAAATCGTGGTGAAAATTCATTTTTATACTTATTTATATTATTTTAACATATTAAAATGTCTCCTATTAATGTGCATTGATGGTAGAGAATAAAATATAACAAAAATCGCATTAGAAATGTATGAAATCGTATAGAGCTGATTTTTACCCTTTTTCATTTTAACAGACTAAGTTTTTTTTATATTTTTTTTGTTAATGTACACTGATAGATGGTAAGAAATAAAATATTACCGATCAGAAACTTCTAAAATCATGTAGATCTCATTTTAAACCTGATTTATTGTAAAATACATCTTATTAACATATAATGATAGCCAAAAGCAAAATATAGGCTATAAATTGTTGAAATCATGTGCAGTTAATGTTTCAACATTGTTCTCATAACAATATAACCAAAAATCTGAACCTGGATTTCATAGTTGGAATCTAACACGGGACTTGTTGGAGAAAAACTTTATTTTCCAAACGTAGGTAAATAATTTATTACTTTACTTGAATTTATATTTTGTCTTTACTTCTAGTAATACTACCGTAGTAGGGGTACCTTTTTCGCTGACCGGGATACCCATTGAACTATGCAAGAAAAGCAGCGGCACAAAACACATTCCATATGTAATAGAAAAAATTAGCGCTACTCATTTCAGAGAAATCTGAAAAAACTAATGAAACAATAAACCAAGTGCGTATTGTAACTATTCTTTTGAACATTGATAATTATTCTATTGAATATGTTTCATCAAGAATCTACCGCAGATTCCATCCAATTAATCAATTATTTACCTACGTTTGGAAAATAAAGTTTTTCTCCAACAAGTCCCGTATTAGATTCCAACTGTGAAATCCAGGTACAGATTTTTTGTTGTATTGTTATGAAAACAATATTGAAACATTAACTACACATGATTTCAACAATTCATAACCTGCAATATTTTGCTTTTGGCTATCATTATGTATTAATAAAATGTATTTCACAATAAATCAGGTTTAAAATGAACTCTACACGATTTTAGAAGTTTCTGATCGGTAATATTTTATTTCTTACCGCCTATCAGTGTATATTAATAGAAAAAATATAAAAAAACTTTGTTGAAATGAATAAGGGTAAAAATCAGCTCTACACAATTTCATAAATTTCTTATCTGTATTTTGTTGTGGTGTGTATACAAGAACGAAACGTCTAAAAAAATGTTACTTACGACTCCCATTGCCTCCCCATTGTTAAAGGGAGTAAAAAATTAAATTGGGATTTAAGCCAAGGGCCTCTAACGTTTATTTTGGCATTAGTTACCCCTCTACCACCCCCATTTCCACCCCCACCTTATTGTTTAAGGGAATGAAAAATTTAATTGGGATTTATTGCGTATACAAGAACCAAGGACTTCTAATTTTTTTTTTTAAATTAGCCACTCCCTCTACCACCCCACTCTATTATTAAAGGGAATAAAATATTACATTGGGATTTAGTGTGCATAAGACTTGGATACAAAATCTGGATGTGGAAGTAGTAATTCCTTGGGCAGCGGTTTTTCAATT
This sequence comes from Leptura quadrifasciata, assembly GCA_963675555.1. Taxonomy (NCBI): domain Eukaryota; kingdom Metazoa; phylum Arthropoda; class Insecta; order Coleoptera; family Cerambycidae; genus Leptura; species Leptura quadrifasciata. Next base: position 153,677,439 of record OY776675.1, read on the forward strand.
GTTCTATCAACGACACTAATACAAGAGAATAGAAGTGGGAAGAGAATTAGCGTTTATCATTATAGCCAGAAGGTTTTATATTTAGTTTTGCTAGTTGTCTGGAGTTGGATATTTTAACAAAATCAGTCATGTACAGCCTACCAGGTATATTCTCTTTGAACAGATCTCTGTGTAGTTTCATGTACACGACTCAAAATTAACTCCTTTATGAACTAAATTTGACGTGAACCTAAAGGGCTTTTCCCTTTAAAAATCTTTTGTAGTTTTATTTGTATTCTTGCGTGGTTTGAAGTAAACGTTTTAAACTTCGTCCCTCTTTGTGAGGGAAAGTTAACCAGAACAAATCGCTTGCCTAAGTTAGTTGTTTGTAAAGTTATAAACAGAAGACGTGGTTTCCTACAAAATCTAGTGGTCTTCTGTTAGGGAACGCTATACGCACCGTCGAGGAAAGCCCAAAGAATAATAATAATATTAAAATTCGTTAAAAAAATGACTAATAGTATATTGTTTTATATGGAATAAAAAAGTCAGCTATATTATAGATATGGATAGCCAGGTGACACTAATGAAATATAGTGTTGCGAAAAAATAAATTTAAAAATTTATAAACTAAAAGGACCTATAGAGTTACATGGTTTTAATGGCTTGCAAGTTATGACTAAGTGGAAATGTTCCACGATTACAAATATAAAGGTGCTAGTGTACAAAGAGAAATAATAATATCGAACTATGAGGAATTAATTTTTGATTCACTAATAGAACAAGATTTCTTAGGGCACAAAACGTTTAGCTATAACCAAGTTACCTGATCAAATCGAAATACCGCTGCATATGAGTACCAAATACTCCGTAAGTTGCGTGAAGATCAATGAGTCCATAAACGATCAGGAAATTTTGGATTTCATACGTGGAGATATTACGGATACTGAGAAAAGTAAACTTAAACAGCTGTTTGTGGAATATCATGATCATTTTTATGTTAGAACTAGTGAATTTGGAAAACAAACACAACAAGCATGACAATTGAGTATACTACAGAGAAACTTATAGTTTATCGTCCATTTCTTTTGTCATTATCAGAGCGAGAGGAAGTTAATTTGATGGTTAATGATTTATAATGCAAAAGGTTTCAAATCTTCACATTGAAGTAGTATCTATTAAGACCGAAATGCATCATTTTCTCTATTATTGCGGAAGATGCAAGATCTGTGAATTTTTTATTTACTAATAAATTTATCGTTTGCATGTGATGTCAAAAGAAAATCAGTTGGGTATAGCCCAAGTAAGGACATCCTGAGACAAAAAGCTAAACGAAAACTTTACGACATCATTATTATCGCCGCGGGCCACCGGCGGTATGCCTAACATCAAACTATCAAGCGACTCACCGCACATTAAAAACGAACGAGATACTTTGCGGTCGAGGATCGGTCGAGGATCGGTCGAGGTAGCACAAAGAGTAATGGTATGTTAATGAGGTCGTAAAGTTTTTGTTATTTTTTTCTGTCTCAGTTTATTCCTACTTGAACTATACAATACACTTAAAAAAATCGCTGCCCAAGGAATCACTACTTCCACATTCAGATTTTGTAGCCACGTCTTATACACACTAAATCCCAATGTAATATTTTATTCCTTTTAATAATAGAGGGGGGGTAATGGAGGGGGCGGCAAATGTAAAAAAAAAATTAGAAGCCCTTGGTTCCCATAGATCCACTAAATTCCGATTTAATTTTTTATTACCGTAAACAATAGGGTTGGAGGAGCAATGGGGGTGGTAGCTAATGTCAAAATAAGTTTTAGAGGCCCTTGGTTGTCGTACACACCCTAAATCTCAATTTAATTTTTTACTCCCTTTAATAATAAGATGGGGGTGGCAATGGAGGGGGTGGTAGAGGGGGTGGCTAACGCCAAAATTTTTTTTCAGACGTTTCGTTCTGGTAGACACACTAAATCACATTTTATTTTTTTACTTCCTTTCACAATAATGTGGGGGTGGTATTGTTGTTGATAGGAGGGTGGCTGATGTCAACAAAAATGTTGAGACCTCGACTTTTCGTACATGCCCTAAATTGCAATTTTAAAGACTCTTACTTACTTGCTATGCCTATTTACCCTTATTTACCCCCCGATCCTTTCAACGGAATTAGATCAAAATATAATCTAGTTCCAGATCTCGTTATAACACATAAGTGTACCAAATTTCAAGTCAACATCATAAAAAGGTTCCAGAGTTAACGTGCGCACAAAAAAAAGTTACAGACAGACCGACCGACAGACAGGAAATTTTTTTTCGCTCAAATTTAAAATCTCGACGTCTCATGGCATTTTAATCCTATTTCAACAAAAAAAAAATATATTAAATTTTTTGCGTTACTATACTTCCACTGGTCGTGGAAGTAAATATATATCCACAACGTTGTTACTTTCGTAAACGTTTCGTTTATATTTTGTATACTATATTTGAGTTTTTTTAAATGAAACCCTAAGGCATTTTTCCCTGATATATTTGCTGAATGTTCTAAGCATTTTTTGTCTCAATGTATATCGCATTTTTTATAACCTTTCCTTGATAAATTAACAGAAAAAATAAAACGAATACATAGAAAATTGAAAACGAGACATTTAATTGAAGCTACCCCAAACAAATAACCCTCGTACAATTCCCCAGGAATATTAATGTTTTCTTTCGAGAAAATACGAAACGAACAAATTTTTCTTTCAAGAAAAATAAACAAGAATATCATTTCTAAACATAGATTTCAAATTTATCTTCTCAATTTTAAATAAACTTCTTATCTGGAAAGTAATTTTCAACTTGAAATTGACGAAGAAGTTTCCATGTAATCAAGTTAAAAAGAGACAGAAAACTTATATTAATACAAATGCCTTCATAAAATCAGAGGTGGACTGATGACGAATTGGGGTCCGGAAAAAGTTTTTGACCCTCAATAACGAAGGTCTAGACATAACCATTTGACTGAACGTTCACTTTCAATTTCATACAGGACGATCATTACAGATGTTTTATCATAACTATAACAAAAGTCACAAATGTTTGGTAAACCTATAGGAGCATTATGCTAATTGGCAACTTATTTTGATGTCAAGAACTACATTATACAATAGGCATGTATCTGTTGAAATAAATCCCTTAAAATCATTTCGAAATTTACTAAAAATTGTTGACTTTGTTTTGTATGTCGCGAGAACTTCACAGCAATTAATGGAACTTTTCATCAGTGAACTATTTATCATTCTCGGATGCGATTTTAGGAAATAGCATAACAAAAAAATTACCAATAATGAGGACTGCTTCTCTTAAGAGCAAATGAAGACAAATGTGTAATTACTAAACAAGTTTTTTGTTATTCAGAATCCAAAACAACAAAAAAGGACGTTATCAAGATGGAGAGAGGCCTATGCTGATGCTGCATAGGCATAAGTATTTAGTTTTTTTTAACTAATGAAACAATAAACCAAGTGCGTATTGTAACTATTCTTTTGAATATTTATAATTATTCTATTGAATACTACTGCAGATTCCATCCAATTAGCCTTATATAGGTTATCCTCCTGGCAGAGTTTAGCATTAGCTATTCCGATTCGAACTCAGGAGTGGTACAGCAACTAGCCATGTTGTCTCTCACACTACCTCGTCTAATCCACTACTACCAACTCGATAACATATGACAAACACCACTAAACATCCATACCTAGTCAGGATTCGAACCTGAAACTCCTTAGTTTCAAGCTTAATTGTAAGCGTTGAACCACTGAGCCGGTTATTAAATGAAGATAAACACGTATCTAATTGTTCTACAGATTTTTGCACGACATGGTTACCAATGTTAAAGAAGAACTTAACAAACGTAATATGGTTTAGAATATCAACAGTTCTCTGTAACTAGTGAGTATCTATGGATGGAACACGAGCGAGCCTTCGTGATATATATCACTAGCTCAGAGCTTATATGAGACTCTTGAAGGTTTTAGTGCACTTATTTCTGATTATGAAGTATCAGTTTAATTTATAAAAATTTTATTAATTTTTTGCACAAGGGTCAAAGGCTTCACCCTGTATATCCAGTTGGAGCACTTTGTTTTAGTGAAAGTTAGAAAAATATTTTTTATTATGTGTGGCAGGGTATTTTTTTCACCACCCTGTATATTACTTCTTGAAATAACACACTACTTTTTAGAACGAAATTATAATACTTATTTTTAAACACTTAACAATGCACTTAAAATTAACTTAACTGTATATTATATACGATGACATTTCAATAACGAAAGTTTGTCTTAAAAAATTAACTCGATTTGAAGATTTGAAAAAATTCACTTTTCTGGCGAAGGTGCCGATTAGAGAATTTGTTAAATTCACTTTGCATTAGATGCGCGAGGGCTGAATAAAATGAACGTTTTTACTTGGAGCAGCCAAAGAAGAATTCGCATTGCGAAGAATACGCGTGCTTAAACCTAGCACGCGTACCAGAATTAACTTGCCTGAGATTCGTCGCGTGCGGCATTTTATAATATCGCCACTGTTGCGTTAATCCTGCACCACGAGTCTTGCACAATCATTGTTTTGTGATCTGGAAAGCTCCCATCCATTCCGTACGGGCACGGTCTAAAGCTGGATATGTCCCCATCTATTCCGTGCCGGCGAGCTTTGTGTAATATTGCATCATAAAAGAGAAATTGATTGAATTCGGGATTGTAAGTTACGTTGTCCTTTTGGACTACTTCCGTCGCCTGAGAACTATACGGTTTGTATAGAAAGCATTCCTTCCTTACCTCTATATTCGAAGACTAGATATTCTTTAGAAATATTGGCTAATTGCAAACATTTATAGCAGCCCCCACCTAACAATTTAGGTGTCGACGACTTCAGCTAAAGGAAAATCTACCAAAGAAGGTCGAAATTAGGTAATATTAAAGTTCAATTGGTTAAGTCGGTACATTCCCCATTAGGTATGGGTAAATTATTAGTGAAATTAATTCCCTAATAGGTTATGACAAATATTTTAGTAACTATTGTCATCTAATAGGGGGGGGGGGGGTGTAGTAAGTTAAAAAGTGACTGAAGTATTTGAAACAATTTGGTAATGTAAATAATGGAATATTTGTGACCTAATAAGTATTATTTTCATTAAATAACTTATTAAGTAATTTTGTTGCCGTAATCAATATACCCTATTAGAAGATATTAGTGAAATATATTAAAATGACTCAATGGGTGATTGTATATCTTTAATAAAGCTTCTTAGACACCTAATAAGGACTCTAAATAGTAGTTTGTGCAACAAGAGTGGATATGATAGCTATATCGCACGAGAAAGAAGTTTGAGCACGACGCCGCAGGCGGAGTGCCTCAATCTTTCGAGTGCGATATGGCTAATCCACTCGAGTTGTACAGTATACTTTTTCTACGACCGGATTAAGAAAAAAACTACAAATAATAGTTTTAATCAAATTTTAATATACAAACTTAGCTTCTACTAAATCTTATGCTCTAGGTGCAAACATTTTATAAAAGCTTTAGTAGCCTAGCGGTTATATGCACGCTTCGATTACCAAACGAAAATTTCGTAAAACCAAAATTTTTAATATCAAAGTTTAGGCCAGCCACGCGCAGCCCAGCATTGACATACCTCGCGGAAGGCACCTTGTACAAGTTGAGGTGCCTGCGTCAGAATCAAAATTTGATAAGTGACAGTGCGTGAGTTTTTAAAAGGTGTAGTTTTAAGTTTTATTAAATCTGTTTTCAGATATGTTAATTTTATAACCTAATTTCCATCTGCGATGGAAGGTGTTTGGGTTTAACTTTTTTAATTGTCTTTTAGCCGAACCAGTCCCATTCCACCCAACCCTGCAATCCTCCACAGCGAATAACGCGGTGGTTGCACGGTGGGTCGCGGAGTGGGTTCTGGGGAGGCAGATGTAAATTTTAATTCTTAATAAAGTTGTATTGATTGATTGATTTGCACGCTTCGATTCAATTCAAAGACAAAAGGTCATAGGTTCAATCTCCACATATAGCTACTTTTTTTTGTCATATATCTCTAAAATTTTGTCTGTATATAATAATTTCAATAAAATTTTAGGTGGTATACCGTTTATCGATTCTTCACTGGAATCACTCATTTTAAATTATTTTCTAGCTCAAACTGCGCGAATACACACTGACATTACTTTGACAGCTTACGCACTAACTTGAATTTTTTAAAACGAATAGTTGCCTATGTACTTAATACACGAACTATGATTGGTCGATTTCATATCCATCCTAGAACGTATATGAAATATATCCGTTCAGTTAACTGGAATGGCCCACTTATCCATTCTACAGACTGTACGGAAAACAGCAAATATACATAAGGGAGTAGAAAAAATACTTATATTTCCACCAAAATCAGTTATTACTTAGTAGACGGCAAAAATAGCCCATCTCTCAAGATGAGGTCAAAAATATTGGTGGAAATTAAGTCGTGCCACCTATTAAATAACATTGCGAGAAAGTAGCCATATTTATTCGAAAATACGGAACGCTTAAAGGGCTTAGTAATATTTCAAGGTACAAAGCCTCATTTTAATAGAGAAAATTCATTCACAAGTAAACTCTCCCGTATAAACCGTGCAAATTAAACAATTGTCAAAGATAAAAATATGTCTCATAAGTAGTTAATAAGTGGTTATTATTATCAACCATATAAATACATAGTTTTACCTTTTTGTCGAAACAGTTTTAAAGAAAGTGTAAAAGGTAGCAAACAAGTAATCCACTACCTTGATTTAATGTATTCTCGATAGTGAAACTTGCCTAAAAAGTATCTGGCAACCTAACTTAATAAATCAAATAACACCTATTCAGCTTGTTGTCCATGTCCAATCTACGTGTCAAAAAACACCATTTAGGTAGATTTGACATCGAATTTATGTCATATTTCACGTATTGAAATTGGTGGCGTCATCTGTTCGACATCGAATCGACGCGACAATGAAAAGCACCTAAATTGTCAGCTGGACCATCTAGATATCTGTGCTTACACTTTACTTCATTTAAACGACCGTGACGAAAAAACACAGAGGTCTAAAATTCATAGGCGTTTTTATCTCAAGTTATACAAAACTAAAGTGTTATTTTCTATTTTTTAGTACATTTTTAATAAAAGCGTTTTTTTTTAAATATGCATTTTTATTTTTAAGATAATCATCAGTTATTAGCTTGTTATTTTTATTCAGTAAAATGAAATCAATATAAACTTTCAATAAAAATTTGATGTTTTATTGTTCCATGCATTTTAAACGAGCAACCTACTTATTTACCTATTATGACTTTATTTGTAGCAACAATTTTGACATTATACACATTTAGTTTCCACCGTAGGCAGTTATTAATGTTGGGAACTATAAATTGTACTAGATATTTATTTTTAAACAACTTAATTTAAGAACCACTCATACGCCTGAACATCGAAATTTTAAATATCAAATAAAAACACCTTTCCCGTCACACCTTACTTATAAATATGATTCTATTCATTTATTCATTTGCGTTATATTCACCTCAGATTTTCAACAGGCATTCAAGATATTTGAGTGCTTAAAACCGTGAAAAACGCCACAGCTGTTGCTTATTTACTTCGTTTTATCTCAATATTTTTAAGCTTGTTGCATTCAAGTGAGGTTAATATTTGGCCGTTATAAATCTTCAAGACAGATGAATAAAATTAGAATCGAAATCGCCAGTGAATAACAGATATATTTAGCGCCGCTGGCTGAGGTGACATAAGGCTTGCAAAATAACATTGTATATTACAATAACACGGTCAGATTTTTTTTTATTGTAGACCGCTTTAAAACAAGATGTTTGATATTTTCCCAGGCCCTTACAACATCGTATTGGCATTTAAATTTGGCTCGGATTTCTGTGCGGTACGGAAACTACCGCAGATATACATAAATTTGATACAATATTAACGTAGGCTGACAATCTAAATAACGATTTTCGTGACACTTCCAGGCAGAAAAACTGTTGTGTGCTATGGAGGCTTATTTTATATTTATAGGTTTTCTACATAAGAAAAACTAAAATTTGCCAATGAATATATAAACATAGTAGCCGAATATGGATTTCTTCCATATACAAACTGCCCAATAAGAATAGGTGAAGAAAAGTCTGTGTCTAGATCATTGTTTTATTAGAATGCCTCCGAACACAGCCCACAATATAAATATTCTGCCGATTGTTTTAAAATCCAATATTACAGACCATTACCCTATTATCATAAAAATCACCAAAAAAAAAAAAACACAAAATATAAATTCCGAAGGAAACATAAATAACGAAGAAATTACTCACACAAATTAAAGTTACAAATTACTTAAAGAGTTGATGCTCTCAGAAACATGTCAAAACCTATTTCAAATTAAAGATCCAAATCTTGCTTACACAAACTTTACAAGCATAGTAACAATTAACGTACAAAAATGTTTAAACATTTCAATACTAAAATCTATTAAAAACAAATTAAACCTTAAACCATTTGGCCAGAATTTTTAATTCCTGCTTGAATGGGGAGCAGCAAATCCCTTCTTGGGTTGTTGAGGGGTGGACAGTGCTGATCCCCAAGAACTGAGATTTGTCTAACCCAAAGAACTACAGACCGATAACCTATCTAAACGCATGTTACAAGGTGTTTACACGCATTTTGTACATGCGGGTGCTCCACGCGGTTGAACCGGTTTACGAACGGATATATGAGCAACGAGGGTCGAAGATAGGTGTCGCTGGCTGCAAGGAGAACCTGTTGATCGACAGATGTGTCACGCACGACTCCATGCAGTATAAGCGGAACCTCTCTATGGCCTGGATCGACTACCGCAAGGCATTTGACATGACATCGCATGAGCTCATTGTTCACTTGCTCCGATGTCTTGTGGTACCCGGTCTCGTAGTGAGATGTATTGAAGAACTGATGCCGCTCTGGAGGACTCGCTTTACCATAACATCGGGTAACGATAGAGTCCAAACAGAGTCGGTAACATTCAGAAGGGGAGTATTTCAGGGAGATTCCCTCAGCCCCCTTCTGTTTTGCATCTCACTACTGCCATTATCCGTCTCGCTCCGGAAAACCCGTGGCCACAACTGCGGTACCCCCGGCGACAGGAGGCATAAGGTCACCCATCTATTTTATATGGATGAACTTAAACTTTATGCCCCTGGAGAGAGGGATCTCCAACAGTCCCTTAGGGTGGTACAGGAGTACACGCAGGCTGTCGGTATGCAGTTCGGGTTGGATAAATGCGCACTGATCCATCTCAGGAGAGGACGATGCGGTGACTACGGAGAGGACGAGCAGCTCGTGGACGGAAGCATCTTACACCATCTAGATGCCGGAGACTCCTACACTTACTTAGGTGTCGAGCAACGCTCCACCCAAGAAGTGAGTGTAGTGAAAAACGCTCTCAGTTTTAATTGATACGTTATCAACATGTTGCTCCCATGTCATTCTACTATCGATGGTCACTCCCAAATACTTTATAGAATTTATTTCTTTCACAGATTGGTGATTTAGTTTGACGAGGGAACTAGAGTCTTGACAAATATTTTTGGGCAGAAATGACATTATGAAAGTTTTACTAATATTTATTAATAAACCCTGGCTTAAACAATATTCATAAAACTCTGTTGTACATATGTTTGCTCGGTTTACAGTTGACACGATAGTTTTATCTGTTATTCCAAAGTTTGAATCATCTTCATATAAGACTGTTAAATTTGAAGATATACATGATGGCATATCATTTATAAATATTAAGAAAAGCAAGGGACCTAGGATCGAACCTTGCGGTACTCCGATATTTACATCTTGTAACTTTGATTTAACATTTCCTATTACAACAGTTTGCTTTCTATGATTTAGGTAAGATGCCACCCAGTCAAGAGCTATTCCACGAATTCGAATACGAGCTAATTTTTCAACAAGCAAAGCATGATCTATAGTGTCGAATGCCCGACTTAAATCAAAATATAAAGCCGATGAAGTTTGTTTGTTGTTTAGACAGTCGTATATAAACTTACTAAAATCTGCTATAGCTGTAGATGTGGATCTGTTTCGTCTAAAACCATGTTAAGACATAGATAACAATTTTTTTGATTCTAGAAAGCAGTTTAATCTTGTGTTGTAGGCCATTTCAATTATTTTAGCAAGCTGACTTTGAAGACATATGTTTCTATAATTGCAAATTTCATTTCTAGATCCCTTGTTTTTATATACAGGTATAGATTTTGAAATTTTTAGGGCATCCTGGTATTGACCGTTAATAAATGATTCGTTTATCAAGTAAGATAATGGTTCAGAAATTATACTTGAGACTGCTTTCAATACCTGTCCGCACCTATCCGCAATAAGGAGAAAGGAGACGCAAATAAAAATAAAAACAATCCTACCCTAATAAATAAATATAAAGAATATAAAAATTTAACAAACAATTTAATAAAAAAAGGGAAGGAGATTATTATCACAGTGCAATTTTAGAAAATAGAAATAATATAAAAAAGTTTGGGAAATAGTAAATGAAAGTCTTAACAGGCAAGGTCTAGCAAAAAAAAAATAAATCAAAATACTGTCGAAACAGTAAATGATAAGGAAATTAATGAATTTTAATAATTTCTTTATAAATATTGGAGAAAACACGGCTCGGAAAATTCAAGTTAATAAATAAAAGAAGAAACATTAGTTGTAGTAACATGTGTCTCAAAGATACTGAAGTTTTTGAATGCAATCGTTGCTAAATCCCTATGTTACATATTTAACTTATGTTTTGAAAAAGGTTTATTTTCAAACATAGTAAAAATATCAACTGTGACACCTATATACAAAACAGGTGATAGGGCAGTATTATTATTATTATTATTATTGGCATCATCAGTTTTTCACTATTAATTAATGCTCTGTAACATATAAAGTAAACAATGGATACATCCATTAAAGATGTAAACTTCAAAACAGTCGAAACACAAGTTTTGGATAATTTCAATGACTTTTATAATAATCTTGCATTTACGAAAAATACAAATTTAAAAATTTGTCATTTAAATATAAGAAGTCTATCAAGAAAGTATGACAAGCTCAATATATTCTTAAAACAATTGCGCTGTAGTTTTGACTGCATAATGCTTACTGAAACTTTTAATATTACGAAAACAACATTTTTTGATATCGATATATAATAAAAACTACTATAACTGATCATTACACAATTTTATTATAGATAATATTTTCAAACATAAAAATGACACCCGAAAAAGAAAATTATAACATAGTGCAAAAAATCAACTACGATAAATTAAAAAATAATCTACATAATATCGATTGGAACTGCATATATCAACTGGAAGAACTTGAATCTGCAACAAACAAATTTATAAATATTATTAATGAAAATATTATTTCTTGTACACAAAATATAAAAATTCGTAATAAAAAACGGAAAAGTTGGATAACTAATGGTATTGTAAATTCAATAAACAGGAGGGACAAAATGTATCAGCAAGTACTACGTGAACCTAGTAATGATATTCTTAAGGTAAACTATAAAAAGTATCGAAACATAGTAACATCTCTAATAAAGAAAGCAAAAATTGATTATTATAAAGAAAAAATTGAAATGAACAAAAACAGCACCAAAAATCTATGGCATACTGTTAAAGAAATCTGTTCAACAGCAAGAAAAAATACTCGTAATATTAGAACTATAAATAGTGACAGTGGTGAAAAAATAGTAGATATAAAAAGCATGGCTAACATATTTAATGATACCTACATTAAAACCGGTGGGAAGTTAGCAAGAGAAATAAAAAAGGATCCGTATTATAAACCAGAAAAGAAAAATATTTCAAACTCTATTTTTTTATCTGCTACTAATGCGAGAGAAGTAAAAGATGTTATTATGTCCCTGAAAAATAATAAAGCGCCGGGTATCGACGGATTAAGAGCAGAGACTTTAAAAACCATAGTGTCGTCAGTATCGGAACCATTGGCGTACATAATTAATAGGTGCATAGAAACGGGCTATTGTCCCTCCGCTTTTAAAACATCGGTTGTACTTCCAGTTTATAAAAATGGAGATCATATGGTTGTAACAAATTATAGGCCTATATCCCTAATAACTTGTTATACAAAAATTTATGAACAAATTATAAAAAAAAGACTTACTGCGTATATTAGTAAATATAACCTACTATCAACCAGTCAATATGGTTTTCGTGAGGGCATATCAACTCAAGATGCCATATTACATGTTACTAAACTAATGTACGCTGCTTTGGATAGAGGTGAACCATCTCTGTGTGTATTTATAGACCCTTCAAAAGCATTTGATACGATCAGCCATGCCCTCCTTGTGGAATCATTAGAAGAAATCGGCATTAGAGTCAAAGCCCTAGATTTATTTAAGAGCTATATATCCAACAGAAACCAGTGTGTTAAAATTAATAATATACTCAGCGATTACAAACATATCGAGTATGGAGTTCCACAAGGATCGGTGCTGGGGCCGATACTGTTTAATATATATCTCAATGGTCTATTCTCTGTACAAAGTAGTGGTACTATAATCACTTATGCTGACGATACAGCAATATTCTATAGTAGTGAAAATTGGGAATCTCTGAAAATTAAAGTTGAGTCAGACATTAAAAAAGTAAAGGATTTTTTTGATTATAAATTGCTAACGATGAATCTAAATAAGACAGTTTACTTGCCAATGACATGTAATAAAACTACTATTCCACCGTTTGAAAATATCAATATTGACAGTCAATTTATCATACAAGCTGCTACAGAGGTGAAATATCTGGGAGTATGGCTTGATGCGCATCTAAAATGGGATAAACATATTAATTATGTCATTAAGAAAATACAGTGCTTAATATATAAATTTAAAATATTAAGAGATATATTGAATTTAAAGCATCTCAAAATTCTGTATTATTCATTAATTGAGTCTCATATAAATTATGGAATCTTAGCTTGGGGCGGTGCAGGTAAAACTTACTTGAATAATTTGATAATTGTCCAGAAAAGAATCCTAAAAATAATTTATAACAAAAACTATACATATCCATCAGATGCATTATATGAAGAAGCTGCCATAATGGATCCACGGCAGCTTTCTTTCGTATGCTCCAGCATTAGGTTACATCTAAATGAGACAGCCCTGAAAAAAATTGATCATGCTTATGACACTAGAAAAAATAGATCAACATACTTACCACCATTGATGACCAAGGCCATTGGACAAAAAAGTTTTACTTACTTGGGGCCAACACTGTACAATAGATTACCAAGTGAAATACGTAACATAAAGTCTAGGTATGCATATAAAAAACATCTAAAAAAATATATACTCTCTATACCCCGCCATGAAGTACATGCTATTATTGAATGTAAATAAATAAAATAAGAAAAACAATAAATAAATAAAAGGACAAAAATAAAATATCCAAGAAATATATGTATATGGGCCCATGTATTACTGTAGATTTAATATAGGCTTTAAATGTGTATGAAAGCGCATGCGTGTGTCAATGTGAGTCTGTGTGTGTGTGTGTGTGTGTGTGTGAGTGTATAGATATATATGTCGTCATAGATATCATTAATTTATATTTTGTATTAATCTAAGCTACTATTATTATTACCCTTTTATCTTAAAGCGTGTCTCCATTAACCAAATTTTTAGCACTTGGACATTCTTTTTCTTTTGTTCTTTTCTCTAACAGGCTATTAAAATAGATTACAAATGTGTAAGTGCGTAGGAATGTGGATGGTGGAGAACGTCATACTCCGTTTAAGGTCTTTTCCTTAAGGAGTTCTCTTATTTATTGTATACATTATTTTCCTGTTTATTATATTCTGTAATTATTATATTTTGTAATTTTTATGAAGGATGAGAATGGTGGTGAGCGTTATACTCCGTTCAAGGTTTTTCCTTAAGGAGTTCTCTTGTTTATTGTATATATTAGTGTCCTATATCTTATATTTTGTAATTTTTTATTTTTACTACAATAAACATTATTCTATTCTATTCTATTCTAATAAGGCTATTTACAATAATGGTAACAAAAATGAAAACGATGGAGTAGTAATCTATATTAGAGAAAATATCGATTTCAATTGGGAGAAGTATTATTTTAGTAATAACTATGTAGTAAAAGTCAAAATGAATATTTCTGGAAAAACTATTTCATTTACAACAATCTATAGACCACGAGCAACATGCTCCAAAGAATTCATTACAAACTTAAATAACTATTTAAATAATGTCAAAAAATAAAAAAAATGATATAATATTGTGATAGGTGATTTAAACATATATATTTTGGAAAAAAAACGGTCCTGTAACAGAGGAGTATCTTAATACTATGGCAGAATATGGATTTATATCAACCATAAACGTATATGCCCGGACACAGGGAGGCTCAAAAAGTTGCATAGATCATTTGTTTGTTGACCAAATAAATGAGAATTATGAAGAAATTTTCCCTGTATGTATAAATCCTCAATCACGGAGCATTTCTCAATACTGTTGGCACTCGAATTACATAGTGAAATAGAAAACAATCACCAACCCACAGAAAGGTGGACTGTAAAATATACGGATTATGAAAAACTGAAATTCAAAGTAAGTGAATATGATTGGGAAGATTTATACAATACACCAGATGTGAATAAAGCAATAGAAATTATCATAAATAGAATAAAAAAAGAAATAGACCAATGCACAACCATTTTGAAAAACAAGAGAACAGAAATTAAGAGGAAGTGTTGGATAACTGAAGAATTGGTAAAATCGATATGCAAGAAAGATAAACTATTTAAACAACTACAAAGAGACCCAGAAAACACCGAGTTAGCAACAGAATATCGAATGTATCGAAATAAACTAAACGATCTAATCCAAATAACTAAAGCCAGTTACTATGAAAAGAAAATAGAAGGAAGCAAAGATAACTGCAAAGTACTATGGAAAACAATTAAGGAGATTGAAGGTATCAAATCAAGAAACAAAGTTTAAAAAATTATAGATACAGAAGGAACACAGATAACAAACACAAGAAGAGAAAATATGCGAAGTTTTTAACAAATTCTTTATAAATATCGGTAAAAACTTACCTAGCAAAATCAAACTGATAAAAGGAAATAAAAGGAATACTGTGAATATCAATCCGTATTCAATTTTTTAGCGCAAACTAATGAAGAGGAGATCAGAAAAACGATCATAAAGTCCTTGGCGTCGACCAAATCAAATCTGAGGCTTAAAAAAAAATGCAGAAACTATAAGCAAGCCTTTATGTTATTTAATCAACAGAATATTTTTTACAGGAGTATGTCCTGATATATTTAAAATAGCGGTAGTGAAGCCACTATATAAGAGCGGAGAAAAGAGCGATGTATCTAACTATAGACCAGTATCTCTTGTGAGTAACATCTGTAAAATTTTTGAAAAGTTTCTGAAGGAACGAATTAACAACTTCTTCACTAAACACAATATAATATCAGAAAAACAGTTTGGTTTTAGAGCAGGTCAACGCAGGATGCGATTGCATGCTTAATAATGGAAATTTATCGGTCAGTCGGAGCAAGCAAGTCTGCACTCGCTGTTTTCTTAGATCTCTCTAAAGCTTTTGACACTGTTTGTCATGCTCAACTCATAGAGTGCTTAGAAAATGTAGGATTTAGGGATACCCCATTAATACTAATGAAGAGCTACTTAAGTAATAGGAAACAGTTCGTTCAAATACATACAGCTCAAAATAAAGAATCAGTTCTTCAATACAAGGAACAGTGTTGGGGCCAATCCTATTCACCCTATATGTAAATGAGCTACTCTCTAAATTCCTGTGGAAAAATCATTAGTTTTGCAGACGATGCGGCTCTATTTTACACAGCTAATTCTTAGGCAGAGTTAAAAATTAAAGCAGAAATAGACTTAGGAAACATAAAAAACATTTTCGACAAAAAGCTTTTAACGATAAATTTTTCAAAAACGAAATTTTTGCCATTTTCTTCGTATAAAAATACCCTACCGACTCTTAACTGTCTACAGATTACGCAAGATCCAAACAAATTGGAAATAGAAAAAGCCACTACAATGAAATATTTAGGAGTCCACTTGGGCTCAAATTTACATTGGGATATTCATATAGCTAGCGTAGTAAATAATTTAAGAGGTCAGCTATATAAATTTAAATTTATGAAAATTTTTCTCGACATAAAATCTTTAAAATCAATATACTACGGATTAATAGAATCCAGACTAAGATATGAGATCATTGGATGGGACAGTACTAACTACAACCGCATTAAATAACTGCTAATATTGTTCAAATGTGCCTCTAGAGGGCGGAATATTAAAACATAATATTTTTAGTCGCAAACTCCTCTATAAAATCCTTATTTTACTATAAGGAACGTAACCAGACTGCAACCAACAGCTACTCTCCGGGTTATGTGCCCCACCGAGCGCTGAATGACAAGTTACATGTCTGGCGCATTAAGTGTAATAATTGCATATTACCATCAAAACGCTAATGCTTCGATTGCAACAAACACCAGCCGAAAGACTGATCCTACTTAAAGGAGCTCTCTTGCCAGCCGTCACACACCACTTGCAGACTGCAGTTTCGAGCTGTTGGCTCTCGTCGTCTCTCAAAATCTTATGTTTTAATATTCCGCCCTCTAAAAGTAGATTTGAACTATGCTAAGCCGAGTCAGGGACACTGGACCGCTAGATGACGCCTGCTGACTATTTTACATATCGCTATTGTAAAAATACCGGGATGTACCAAGTAGTCAAAGGATTCTCGTGCCGGTCGTCACATGCCTACCTTGCACTGACGAGAGCCAACAGTTCGAAACTGCAGTTTGCAAGTGGTGTGTGACGGCTGGCAAGAGAGCTCCTTTAAGTAGGATCAGTCTTTCGGCTGGTGTTTGTTGCAATCGAAGCATTAGCGTTTTGATGGTAATATGCAATTATTACACTTAACGCGTCAGACTTGTAATTTGTAATTCAGCGCTCGGCGGGGCACATAGCCCGGAGAGTAGCTGTTGGTTGCAGTCTGGTTACATTCTTTATAGTAAAATAAGGATTTTATAGAGTAGAGGAGTTTGCGACTAAAAGTATTGTGTTTTAACTGCTAATATTACAGAAAAAGTTTCTTAAAATAATACTCGGTAGGGAAAACACTTACCCCTCCAACGATCACTTTCGCGAGGCACAAATTTTAGACTTGCGATAATAACACTTTTTAATTGTGGTTACAAGGCAATATAATTATTGCAATGATTTAGAACCTGTTGATCATATCTATGAAATATGCAGTTAAAACGAAAATAACGGCAAAAAGTATTGGACAAAGATGTTATATATATATCTGGCACCTAGATTCTTTAACTACTTACCTTGACACGTTAGATATTCAGTTTCAACAATATTTTTAAAAGGAAAGTAAAACAGTTCATTCTAGAGAAAGATAGGTCAGAAATTCATCTGCTAATTGAACAAAAATGAGAAAATACAGAAAAAAAGTAAAGTAATCATTTATTTTTGCTTTATATGTCGTAAAGGAATGTAGGTATATTAATGAACTTGCTATGTATAGTACATTCAATAAATAGGCCTTTAAAATTTGGTGGAAAATGTGTAATAATTTTGTATGTACATTTCGACTTCTCCGCCGCGTCTAGCAAGTCTATCTTGTCGAATAAATTGAATTTAAAAAACGCGGACATACAACCATTTCCTCCGACAGTGCCAGAGCCAGGATTCGAACCCGGTGGTGCGATGCCCGTGTGATTAATCGCGATTGCTACCTCGCGCCTTAACCCACGCGGCTGTCGACCAGACTGACATTGATTATTATTCACAAATTATAAGGTTTGTCTTATGGGTTGTATGCAGATAAATAAATATCTCTTAAAAAATAGTGAAAGTAATTTAGAAGTCGGCATTTGCAAAATTGTTAGGCACATAAACCAACTACCTAAAGTTCATATTGAAAAATTGACTTGGGTAAACGATTGCCTCATTTACCTCATCTGTAATTAGTAAATTCACATTTCATGTCCCCCATTATTTCAATTGGTATTTCAACAGTTCTTTTATATAATTTAGAGAAGGTAATATAAAACATAAAATTTATGTTTATGTATTGAAATTAAAATAACATTTTCTTGCTACAGTCAATTAGACATAGTTTAAAATAAACAAAGTTGGCTAAGATAATAAATATTTTTTCATAAATTATCCTAGAATTTGGATGTATTCCAGTGTAGAAATTATTTTTATTAGACTTTCAAAAATTGTACGACGATGTGCGCCGGAAACATTACTTGTTTGTGAAGTAAGTATTATTTCAAGTTTTACACAACAATTGGCTTTGTTTACTACCGTTTTTCTTTTAAAAATAAAACAGTTCAAAAACACGTTGGTTATTTTTAGCTCAAATCAAAAGTTTATTGGGAATATTTGTTAAATATAAGGAAAAGTTTCTTTAATTGTTGGCCACATTCCTTGAGAACACAGAGTATTAGCAGGAAAAAATACAAACCAGTAAAAGAGAATGCAGGAATTAGAAATCGAAATAGTTTAATTTCAATCGAAATGTTATAAATGCATAATGATTATTTAGTTAAAGAAGATGTAGTCAGAGTAATGATTTTTAAATGGATAATGTGTAATTAATTTTGATTAGATTTATTGCTTTTTTCCAATTACAGTTCAATAATCACAAATTATTTAAGAAATAATAACAATACATATTTAGTAACTATTTTAATATAAATAAATAAATATAAATAAATAAATGTTTATTTGCACTGATACATTATTTTGTAACAGCTATTGGTTTATAATATAAATAAATAAACACATTAGTCCCACATAAGGTAAACCTTGTTCGTGGGCCACTGTGTAACTTATTCATACTTATTGTTATTTTGCGATGCTTATGTGTTCCAAATTTCTCATCTTCTTAATATATTTTCAACTTTTACGTTATTTTTTTGTCTTCTAATAAGATTAGATCCTTATTTTAGACAATCTTTTAATTTAGATATTTATCTCAATAACATAAAAATAATCCATTAGTTCATAAGAAAGTAAGAAGTTTACGCTGATATTACGATTTTGTTTTCTCTTATGTTTTGTATTTTTTTCAATAAATACACTTTGTTTCATTAAATTTGAATTTATCTTTCAAAAAATTATTGAGATTTTTAACGGCACTTTCCTCGAAAACGGTTGGAGTTATCAAGTTCTACCAAGTGTACCTTTTATATGTGAAAATGACGCCCTCATCAGATTTTCTGATCAGAAGTACCACAACGTTTCGTCAAAAAAAATTTGAAAAAAATTCATCAGATAGAGATCCTGCGGCGCCTTCTATGATCTAATGTGATGTCATACATGCATTACTGTTTCTTAGAATAAAAAAGTTCCTCTAGCAAATTTGGCGAAGATCAGTCAAGAGGCTGTTGAGTTATTGCAAAAAAACGAAAACATTATTTGATCTTTGACACCCTGTATCTTTTTCCACAGCAACATTTTACTAAAGCATATTTGGTTATATCCTCATATTTTGGCCCAAAGAATCTACCCCTGAACTATGGTCTATTATTAATGGTTCACCCTGTATATCTGATTATAACTTAATTTTTTCCGCAGTTAAAATATATGAAATTAAATAGGATCTAAAATACGAGTACGATAAAATTATTATGAAATCTTTTGAAGAAGACTGCAGTAAGTTAAATTAACATCAATATATTAACATGATATATTATGTTAAAAATGTAAATTATATTAAAAATGTAAAAAAAAATCTAAATATTTTCAATAACAATGTTTTGTATTTAACTAAAAAAACATGTCCCGCTAAAACATAAACTGATAAAAGAAAAGCATTTTGCACTATGGTTTATGAAAACATTAAACTTCTTATGAAAATGAGAGATAAAGCTAAAGCTAAATATTTAAGAAGCAAAAGTCACCAGAATCTAGAATATTATTAACAACTGACAAATTATACAAATCATGCCATACAACGGAAAAGTGTGATTATTTTGATACACTATCAAAAAATAAAGATTCCAAATTATTCTGGACAGAGGTAAATAAATTAAAAAATAAAATTAATAATATAAATACTCTTGCTGATCCGGAAAAAATAAATAATTACTTCATTTCCTCCATAATCCCTGACAATGTTCCTTCAAATGAAAAAATACTTTTTTATAATTCTAATTTACATCAAAATTATAAGGATACATTTAATATTAAGTTATTAATAAGGGATAATGTTTACAACATAATTAGGAATATTAGAACTTGTATTTCTAATAGACCTTAAACTATGTTTGCCATTTTGTATAAATCATCTCATAAATATTTTAAACACCTGTATATTTGATGGCGTATTTCCATACTGCTGGAAAAAGGCAATAGGTAAGCCTCTTATAAAAATAGCTAATCCTATAGAACCAAAAGTTCTCAGGCCTATCTCTATTTTATCTTCCACTTCTAAAATTTTAGAAAGACAAATCCCCGACCAAATTTTTCCTTATTTCAATGAAAATTATTACCTCGACACAACCAGGCTTTCGTAAAAATCATAGCACTTCCACTTATAAAAGTAACATGATGACATTTGTCAAAATTGAGATAACAGTAAAGCAACTTATCTAGTTCTACTTGGTTTTAGTAAAGTCTTCGATACTTTGAATCCACAAGTTTTGTTTTCTAAATTGCATTATTTCGGTTTCTCTAATAATTGCATTAATTTTTTAAAATCTTATTTAACTAGCAGGGAACAATGCGTTGCTTTGACAGTAGATAAAAAGAATGTCAAATCCAAATTTGCTTCATTATATCAAGGTGTATGACAAGATCCCACCTTAGGGCCCTTGCTATTTTTAATATACGCTGCAGACATCAATGGCGAAGTTCAATATTCTAGTGTAATGCAATGTGCAGATCATTCTCAATTAACTCTCAATGTTTGTTCAAATAATAAAATATTTGCACAAGAAAATATTTAGTAGAATGCAGGTTTTCACGGCCGTTGTCTAATGAAGTAGTTTCTTCCGGGTCTTGCCGTGGTCGCCGAACTTGACTTGACGTTTCGCTGATCATCCTGTCAGCTTCTTCAGAAGGATTCTCAAGACTGAATTTGTTGTGTACACTCCTCGTTATATACATAGGCGCCGCTTCGCTTTGCTGGACATTGGTCGTGCTTGGTTCGCTTTGCTGCTCATTCGTCGTGTTTGGTTGACCGTGACTTACTACGGTGCTGGTACTTGGCAATACCAATCTGCACGTATTACTAAGTCGATACGCATCCTCCCTGTTAAAGTTGTTCACGTTTTTCATGATTTCCAGTGATTCCCTAATGATTCGCGGATAATAGCGCGTATTCCTGTCTAATATATTGACGTCCTCGTAGCGATTTTATGGTTCTCGTTATTATGGACATGTTCTGCTATCGCCGACCTATCCGTGTATCCAAATCTGGTATTTCTCTGGTGTTCTTTGATTTTGCACTGGATACTCCGTCCTGTTTGTCCGATGTAGCTCTTACCACATGCGCACTTCAACTGGTAAAAAACACCTTTTGATAACAGTTTGGGGACAGGGTCTTTGATTGATTGATTAGAACCTTGGTCCACAGAGCCAACACAATATGCGACGACGATAACAAACCCGAGGAACTACAGAATGTTCAACAAGCTTTAGAGAAGAACGGATACAGTCAAGGCAATATACAGCGAATAGTAAATAACCAGAGGAGAACTACAGAAGAAGAATAGCAACAACCAACAACGTATGCATGCCTACCCTACGTCGCGGGAGTCACAGATAGGCTGAAGAAGATTTTATTCAAAAAGAAAGTAGGTGTACGGTTTCGAACAGTGAAGAAAATACAGCAGATGTTTCCCTCAATCAAATACCCTGTCCCCAAACTGTTATCAAAAGGTGTTTACCAGTTGAAGTGCACATGTGGTGAGAGCTACATCGGACAAACAGGACGGAGTATCCAGTACAGAATCAAGGAACACCAGAGAAATACCAGATTTGGATACACGGTTAGGTCGGCGACAGCAGAACATGTCCATAATAACGAGAACCATAAAATCGACTACGAGGACGTCAATATATTAGACAGGAATACGCGTTATTATCCGCGAATCATTAGGGAATCACTGGAAATTATGAAAAACGTGAACAACTTTAACAAAGAGGATGGGTACCAACTTAGTAACACGTACAGATTGGTATTGCCAAGTACCAGCACCGTAGTAAGTCACGGTCAACCAAACACGATGAATGAGCAGCGAAGCGAACCAAGCACGACCAATGGCCAGCGAAGCGAAGCGGTGCCTAGGTATATAACGAGTAATGTAACACAACAAATTCAGTCTTTAGAATCCTTCTGAAGAAGCTGACAGGATGATCAGCAAAACGTCAAGTCAAGTTCGACGACCACGGCAAGACCCGGTAGAAACTACTTCATAAGAAAATATTTCATCAGATTTACAGAAAATTTAAAAATCTTCCTTGGATCATACCTTAAAAATTAATGCTTCTAAGTCTATCTTATTGATAGCAGGCTTAAAACATTCTAGAGATAAACTGTCTGATTTTGTTGTTAAAATTGATAATGATGAAGTACCTAAATTGAGTGAAGCAAAAAATCTTGGCGTAGTCATGGATGATGTACTTACATTTCAATCACAAGTTTCCACTAGAATGAGATTGGCTTTCAGCCGTCCAAAAAGTTTATACCCATATAAAACTTTCATGTCACCTGCTGCTAAATATCGTTTGTGTAATAGCCTCGTTTTCTCTATTCTTGATTGTGGTGATATAGTATATCATAATTTTATCGGTGCTGCAAGATGGAGGATATTATCGTTTAATGTTCAAAATAATTAGATAGTCCAGAATGGTCTACCACGTCCACCGAGAATAAGCCACAGAAACAGAGAACAATTTTATTGTGTTACTAATGCTGTAGTTAGGTTTACTACGACATTTTGACGATATATTTATTTTTCTATCTCGTACTACGAACTCCTATCCACCGATTTTTTAACCGTTAAAAAATAATAAAATATACATTGGACTCGCAAAAGAGGATAAAGGGTATCGATTATTTAATTTGGCAAAACATTTTCGTACATGCTTAATAGAAAATGACCAGATGGTTTCATCCGTGCCATAAATCGAATTACACACACGCATGTCATAAATTTGGTATTAAATGATAAAATAATAAACTTTTCAAATAATTATTCATTAAATGATTATAAACAATACATTAACCCCAGATTTAAATGAAAAATGAGGCAAATTCTTACGTTTCTTTCCGCCTTTTATTACCGAAAGTTAAGTGGCAATTCTAAATTATTTCACGGGAAAAAGATCAAATGGTATAACCAGTTAATTGCTTACATTTGTTGACGTGACGTTTCTAATATTCGCGGAGTATAAAGGCATCCATCTAAACGTAAATACTGAAATATTAATATTTCTGTTATTCCTTAAGTAAACGACAGAATCGTATTATGTTTATCTACATCATGTTTATACAGTAATTGCCTTTGGAAAAAATCTTTTTAATTTAGTATCTTTATTATTTGGGAAAACTAACAAAAACACACATTAAGAAATAATGGACTCAATTAATGTGACGTCACGTATTAGGCAACCCAACATACTACTGTCTGTCATAACGCTAATGGTGCGAAATGAATGCACTGGAACTTGACCCTTAATGCTCTAGTTAATAAAGACTATTATCAAGAGGGTTAATATAGCTAAGAATTTCATTTTATTTCTACCTCACAGAAAATATTTATGAACTTTCAGTAACTAATTTACGTTCACAAAGTATGTGAAATTATATACAGGGTGTCCCAGCTCTATTTAGACATGCATTATCTCGGAAACGGTTAGACATAGAAAGAAATGTTTAATAGAGAAGTTATTCTATTTAGAGGGATACATTTAACTATCTTATTTTGAAATGTACAAGACACCTCAAAAAGACGGCAGGTTATACAACTTCACTTTTTTATCAGCAAAAAATTTTTTTGACACATTTCGTTCTTGTATACACACTAAATCACATTTTTTTTACTCCCTTTCCTTTCCTTTCCTTTCCTTTCTCTTCCCTTCCTTCCTTTCTTTTCCCTTTTTACTACCTTTCATAATAGTGTGGAGGTGATAGTGGGGGAGGTGGCTGATGCCAAAAAAAATTTTGAGACCTTGACTTCTCGTACATGCCCTAAATATCAATTTTATGGACTCTTACCTGCTTGATTTACCTACTTACCCTTATTTACCCCATTTACCCCCGAACCCTTCAAGGGAATTAGATCAAAATATAATCTAGTTCCAGATCTCGTTATATTATGTATTACATAAGTGTACCAAAGTTCAAGTCAATATCATAAACGGTTCCAGAGTAAACGTGCGCACAAAAAAAGTTCTAGACTGACAGACAGACATGCATACATTTTTTTCGTTCAAATTTAAAATCTCGACGTTTCATGACATTTTAAGACTTATATAACAAAGAAGACACTTTGTGGCATAACTGTACATTTTCCCCACTTCCGATCTCACCGAAAATGACGCCCACTTTTGATTTTTAAATGGAACACCCTATATATTATTATATTTTTGGAATTTTTGAAAAATTCTGAGTACTGTGATGCCCCATAAGTGGCGTTTCGAATCCATGAAAAAAATTTGACTCGAAATTTGTTGGTACATCTAGAGTGCCATGACCAGAAAAAATGCGTCTAATGAACCGGTGTGATTGTTAAAGAACGTGCTAACCCGTTGAAATTTTCGAAACTATAACGAAATCCAAAATATATCGCATAAAAAGCGTGCGCGACATAAAATACCATCATAAGATGGTTTTTATCATTAAAATAACATTTTCGGTCCACGGAGCTTTTTTTTATAGGGGTAAATAGATAAAGCAAGCAGGTAAGGGTCCATAAAGTTGTATTTTAGGGCATGTACGAAAAGTCAAGGTCGCAAAATTTTTTTGGCATCCGCCACCCCCCACCAACACCCCCTATATCGCCCCCACATTATTATGAAAGGGAGTAAAAAAAATTTAAATGTGATTTAGTATGTATACAAGAACGAAACGCCTCAAAAAATTTGGTTTGCTTTAGCTACCACCCCCGTCCTATTATTAAAGGGAGTAAAAAATTAAATTGGGATTTGGTGTGCATAAGAGAACCAAGGGCCTCTAAAAAATTTTTGGCATTAGCCATCCCCTCTGCCACCTCTATTGCCACTCCCACCTTATTATTAAAGGGCGTAAAATATTACATTGGGATTTAGTGTGTATGGGACTTGGATACAAAATCTGGATGTGGAAGTAGTGGTTCCTTGTGCAGCGGTTTTTTTATTCAATAACGTTATTCCTTGGATCGCCCAGATATTATGCCTAAAATTTCAGCTTTTTACGTTGAGTCGTTTTACAGAAACACGTAGCACACACAGACAGATACACTGGCATACGGATACAAAGCCACACAGACCGTATGCCGATTCGGGTAAATTTGCTACTTTTAGGCTTCAAACGTCCAGTACTATCATAATACGCTATTAGAATTTTTTTACTACTTTTACACTTTCTCTATAGATGAGAAGATAAAAACTGTCAAAACTGAAAAATTTTCACTTGGTTCTTTTAATAACTAAAATCAATTTTATTCGTAGGCCGGGAACGATGGGTAAGTAACATTTGTTCCTACATTTCTTTTTCGTTTACATAATAATAATAGAATGTAATAGAATAGAATAGAATAGAATAGAACAGGATAGAATAGAATAAAGTAGAGTAGAGCAGGGTAGAGTAGTTGTAGAGTACACTAGAGTAGACTAGAGTAGAATAAATCATTGTTACAAGAACAATATCGGTTTTGTCACATCATATGTAAAAAATAAATAGTAAACTTATATAAAGGAGTATATAAAACGAAACAGAAACAAGTAAACATGATAAATAAGAAAGGTATAT
Organism: Leptura quadrifasciata; assembly: GCA_963675555.1. Lineage (NCBI taxonomy): Eukaryota > Metazoa > Arthropoda > Insecta > Coleoptera > Cerambycidae > Leptura > Leptura quadrifasciata. The sequence continues at coordinate 153,703,555 of OY776675.1, forward strand.
AACAAACATATAGATAACAAAGTGTTTAAAAATAGTATACTAAAATGCTCAGTCAAAAATATTCTAAGTTCATTTCTAAACAGTTTGAAATAATCTGCTAATTTTATTTGTGAAGGGAGTTTTTTTAATATAAAACTGCCGGTGTAATATGGAGATTTTTTGTACCTACTTAAATTACACCTTGCACTCTCCTTGTGTAGGGTAATTATGAACGCTGTTATTGGCATTTAATTTATTGCTTAATTACGCTTCATTGTCCATAAGACCAGCACAAAAAAGAAAAAAATGGTATCGGACTCGTCAATTTTACAGAATACAAAGATGCATACAAATTACAGATAGATAACATATAATAAGATACTACATAAATCAAGAAAATAAAGAACATTTGGCATAAGTGAATAAATTAATATAACAAATAGTAGAACAAAATACATATTCCTCGATTCGTTACATATTCCATAGTTTAAGAGTTGAGATTTCCTGGCATAAAATGACCCTCCCAGCGATTATTTGTAGGACAAATAGTTCTAAAAAACGAAATATTTCGGTAATTTTAGTAATACGGTGATACATTTTATTCTTGCATATATTAATAATGACTAATGGCGAGTCATACAATGCAGAAGTATCTCGAAATTATTATCTGCTGTAATTTTTCGAGATAATCATCAAAATTTACTATTTACCAATTTAAGAAACCCGTAGTTTCCTTAGGAATGGTTTCGAATATATGTTTGTACATGTAAAAGTAGCTCTTTAGAGACGCACAGTTATTTCCCTAACATCCTGTAATTTTTAATAGTCAAATAAATTGTAATATCTCTCAGTTTTCTTTCAGACAAAATTTCTTAAACAAACTCTTGTATTTCATTTTCTCCGTGTAGCATTCCACACTAGTCATCTTTCTATCTGCTCGGCACTGATCACAATTCAATAACGATTTGCAAGGCCCTGTATACAGCAAGCTGCCCTGTACGCACGATACTATATGTTTACAAATTTGGTGGCTCCGACACACACTGAATAAAATCCACCAATAAAGTTGCAGTTTGTTTGTTTTTTCTCGTCTATATAGTAGAGGTTAATTTTAAATCACCAAGTAGGAGACATATTTTATAACTCTCTGCATTACTTGAGTTTTAAAATAGACCGTGGCTCGCGAAATAGGTGTTTGACACAGTCTCCCGGGTTATCACTTTCGAGTTAGTTCACTGTAAGGAAAATTTAAAAATTTTAGTTTTAACAGAAATATTTTGCTCAAACAGGTCCCTAAACAAATAGTTGTTGTTGTTAACAAACATAATAACCTCACTAAACCAATTTACAATTGTGAATTTAATAGATAATTACTATATTAATAATTACTTCTGCCGGGTTTGCGGCAATTCTTGATTTTCAACATAAATTAGTGTCTGTGAAGGGAGCTACTAAGTTGAAAATTTTTACAGATAATTTTTAAGTAAATTATTTAAATTTTATTAATAGAGGTATGTAACAAGACAAAATTGCTTATAGAATGAAACGCTTTTAAAATCCCTTTTTGCCTAATCTAGCTTTAAAACTGGATTTTTTACCACCGTATTTAATTATAAATCTTCAAAGCGCCTGTGTTCTTATATTTAGTTGCAAATAAATTGCATTTGAATTAAATATTTTTTTCTCATTTAAAATAAATAGCGAGGCTACTTTTAATAACTTTTAAAGGAAAAAAACTTGCCTTAAGCATGGAAATGGTTAGGGAAACATAACATTCTGCATTTCTCCGGAATTAGTGAAATTGAAAAAAAAGTGAAAAAATTGAAATTAAGAAACTTTTGGTATTTTTAGTTAGTTGTTAAGGAAAGGATAAGCCCCCTAAACGCCCAAATGATGGCATGTACAATAGATTAAAATGACAATGAATTACTGTTAATTTCTTCTAAGCCGCCCTTATTATATATTTTGTAACTCTCCATGTTTCCATTTTGTCGCTTGATTCTTTAAATAACCTATTATTTCTTCGACAAATATTTTTGTTACTTAAAATATTTACAGCTGCTTAAATAATGTCTTCAAATTATTTATCTATTTTGGACTACTTTAACTGAAGCACGTTTTGATTTTTACATTATTTTTTTGACAAAAAATGTATTAAAAACATAAAAGTTTAAATATTTGTTGATACAAATATATTAAAGTTCACATTTTCATACTCCTTTCGAATATTAAAAAATAATATACAGGATAATTCTTCTAAAACTGCCTAGACCGCTTACTAGAAACCTAAAAGGACATTCAATTCAAGTGCATAGATACTCCTAGATACTCCTACAGATTTTATTTTGAAGTCCAAACGACTTTGAGACGATTACGATCGTGACACCTAAAAATTTTTTTTTGGATCACAGGACCTTTGAAAATATATTATTCCAGTAGTAACATTGTTTAGAGGTAACGGGTATGTCAGTTAATACTAATACTAAGGAATAATATACAGGATAATATAACAGGATACAGGAAATTTTATCAAAATTGTTAGAGCAGTTTTAGAGAAAAAAATTATTTAATTTCTTTAATCTTCCTGACACAGCCTCTGCTTGTATTCATGTGTTAAATTTGATCACAATAGTTGTAGATAGATTATAGATTTTTTCGGGATTGACTCTGAGTAACCTTACTTCACTTTGACCTAAAAGATCTTTTGTAATTTACCCATTTAGTTGTTGCTCAAGATTCCAAGACCTTTTACAAAGTTTGTGATGTTCCTGGGGTCTAATTTCCCTATATCTTCAGGCGTTAATTCCGCCTACTCTATAAACTTTAGTCTAGTGCGGATTAACACCTTGCATTCACAAAATATATGTTCCACAGCTTCAGTTGCAGTATGGCAATATCTGCATTTGTCGTCTACAGCCTTGCCCATATTCTTGAGATAAGGGCAAAGGGCAGTGGCCAGTTATAAGGCCTGATATCAACCTTAATTCGTACTTTTCAATTTCGAGAAACCTTGCGGCATTCTTTGGAGAGTAAGTTATAAACTTTTTCGCTTGCCTTTGGCCTGGAGTATTCCTCCAGTAGGACTTTCCTGATCCTTTTCTCATTTCTGGATCCCTCCGTTATGTGTCTCTTGGCCAGGCTGCAAAACGGTTCAGGTCGAATGAATGGTGCTTTAGCTCCTTTTTTCGCAAGGCTGTCAGCAAATTCATTTCCTTGTACTCCCTCATACCCTAGCACCCACATCAAAGGAACCTTGTTATTTTTGGCCAATTGCTTCAGGCATTGTATACATTCCCAACTAATTTTAGACTCGAAGGTATAGGACCTTAGAGCTTTTAATGCTACCTGGCTGCTTGATACTATATAAATCTTTGCCCTTCGAATTCCTTTATTTAGGTATTATTCCTAGGCACGCAAATCTATAGCAAGAATTTCTACCTGGAAGTTGGTTGGGGGTGTTAAGCTTTAGATAGCCTACATTTAGGCCCTGCTACGCCCTCTCCTACCCCTTCAGCCATCTTAGATCCATCTGTATACCAGATGAATGACCCTTGCTCCAATCACAGTGTCTCCATCTTGCTCGTCTGATGACATTCAATCAGCATATCAAACAGAGAGTCAAAGTCCTATTTGATTAGCATTGAGTCAAGTGGTTTGGTTATGGACTCCAAATGGATTAACTCCAGAATCTTTAAATGACCAACCAGATCGCCCGTTTAAATATATGTGCCTGATGCAGTCGTAAGGCACCAAGTACTACCTCGTTCCTCACATGCAAGTGTAAAGGGCATTGCTTCCATAGCTGCAGTTTCTGCAGATCACAATTAGTTACACAATAGTTAGAACAGTTTCAGATAGAAAAATTATAGTCCATTTCCTTACCGGTTTCTAGGGATTAACTTTGAGCTTGATCTAGGACCGATTTTGCGATATACCATCTAGGTGTGGTCGACCAAAATTCGCACACAATATTTAAGTAAAATCAACCCAGTAATTTGGGCTGTAGGTGCGGCCATATACAGTATTTTTTTTTAATCCCATTTTTTGACTTCGGGGGACCTGAAAACGTGAAAATTTACTAAAAACTTCAATCTCTTTCGGTTTACATGGAAATGACGTTCTTTCTAAAAAATAAATCAAAATTTTACAAACATAATAGTATTTATAGCGTAAAATCCTCCTTCCAAATAAATAGATATGCTATGAGAGTTCTGGACCAAAATCCCATGTTATTTCTTATAGAGGTTCATTCAGACTTGTAAAAAGCTGTATCAGTAGGTCTACAGATCCTTAAAAATCTGTAATAGTAAATGTACAGATCTGTAAAAAACTGTACCTGTAAATCTACAGATTCGTAAAAAGCTCGGCAGCGTTGCCAACTTAGCTACAGATGACGACGTCAGGCTACAAAAATTTCCTTGAAAACCAGAATGAACCTCCATAAGAAATAACATAGGATTTTGGGTCAGAACTGTCATAGCATATCTACTCAAATGTATACAGTAAACACTAGCAAATGGATGCATCCAAATTTGAAAAAACGATTAAATTTTAAACACTTAAACCGAGAGAGGTAGAAAAAGGAAGAAAAAATTTGCATGTGAATTTTAAATTCACATGCAAATTTTTTCTTCCCTTTAATGGTCAATTAAAGAAACACAAATATGCGCCATTTTGAATTATTTGGTAAAATTGGCTTTTCGGCTATAACTTCTTCTCTCGTGTTCAATTGTTTATTTCTAATCGGCGCCGGCGTCGGATTCCTTGGAAAAAATACATTAGACTGGTTTTTAACTTAAAAAAATCTCAAACATTACAGATAAAATCGAGCGTAACTCATTAATTGGAACACCATGTACATAGTAAAGTAAAAACATTTAATAAAGCAACATAATCAGTCTCATGTTTAAGAATGTACTTTTCAGTAATTAATTCGTGTCTAAAGGAGTGTTGCCGGATTGTTTGTAAATTATGCAGGATTTTTGAAGACTAAACTAAAAGAAAAAATAATTATGCCTGCATAAAATCTGTATAAATAATTATAGTACACTATATACGGCGATCAGAACTTATTCTTAAAATGTTAAGGGATGTATGTAGATGCGGTAGGACAAAAAAGTAAAAAGCACTTTTAAAACCTTCTAAAAATAATCACATGCAAGCCAGTGGAATTTTAGTCGGCTGTATTTGCAACAAATTCACATCGGATAGTCGAGAAATGCAAAAACAAAATTGACAAGGACAAGGTGAGCGACAAAAATGTGATGTAACGGAACCTATCTTTAAAATGAATGAAATCTTAGTTTCAACTTTGATTTACTATTTTAAATGAATACAAATTTTGCAAATACCTGCCGTTATTACCACAATTATTAAGCTTCTATTTTTACATATCCCTGTAACAAAACACTATATAAATTTCATATAACTGTTTGAATTTTGATAATTTTCGCGAAAAATCGTTAAAAAATTGCAACCTCAGAAAGCCAAATATGTTAGTGAGACCTAATCGAGATCTAGTCGTAGCAAAAATGTAAAAAACGGGCGGTATGATCTAGATGTCTGAGACCCTCAGAGTGTCGAGCAAGGTCTCGCATTTGAATATAGTCCAGTTAAGTAGCTTTTTATAATACCATAATTTCAATAATATTTAATAGCCGTTCTGTTAAGATTGTGTTATACTTCTGATAATAACAACTTGAAATTCTGGGAATAAATTTTGACTTACCCTGTATAAAGTTCATCTAACTTGTCTGTTATGTTGGAGGTCAACACGCGTACAAGTGTTTTAATTTTGCCGAATTCTTCAGCAAATTTGGCAACTGCAATCAACAATAATAGTCCTACCTCTAGTTCAAAAATCGTACCCAAAATTTAACCTTAACGTTGTTAAGTATCATTTTAAGATCAAACCAAATCAAAAGATAGAAGCTCCGGATCAGGAAATATTCACCACCGATATATTATGTGCCAGATTGACAGAACCGTGTATCTCCGTAATGGCTGATCTGATGTTCATAACTTTTTCTCCTGATTCCATTTTCTGAATATATTTTTCGTTTTTGAAAACTTTTGATAGAACATAACCGCAATTTTTTGCTGAAGAGTTTCCATTATGAAATATTTTTAATTGAAACAATTTTTGATTAGATGAAAATTTTTTGTGAACCCTCCTTGGAGCCGCCCCTGGTGCTCTGACGAAGAACTTGCAAAATACATTATTGGTACAATTTTCCACTATAAACATTTTTCATTGGAAATTTTTTATAATTCGACGGAAACTGGTTTTGTGCTCCCTCTGCAGCCGTTCCTGGTACTTTGACGAGAGATTTGAAAATTTTGCGAACAACCTTTCCATCTTTCAATTTTTATATAAGCCAATTTGATTAGATGAAAAGCTGTTTTTGGGCACTCGCTTGAGCTGTCCTGATACTCTGACGAGAAAAAGTACCTTTTCAATTCAACTTTTGATTCGAGGAAAAATTGTTATTGGCCCTCACTTGAGCCACCCCTAGTACTCTGTCGAGAAATTTAAAAAATCTTTGGATGAATTTTTTCATTCTCCATTCCAACAATTTTTACTAGAAACAATGTGTGATACGACAAAAAATTTGCAAGAAAACTATAAATAATTCTTATTAAAAATCGGCAGCTACTGGAAGCGGCTGGAACCTCCCCACTCGGTGGATCTTTGAAGCCGAATATGCACTAAATTGTATGTTCCAATTCAAAAACATTCTGGTTAATAATAATAATTTTATTGATTCATTTGCCATTAATCCAATGGATAGATAGAACAGGTCAAAATCTTAAGTAATATAAAGCGTACATACAGTAAACACAATCACTGAGTTAATTAAAACGTTGATGAATCACAATTATAAACTTATAAACATTACACAGTCGTAAAGTATCAAACTGAAAATTGATAAAGTGATAATCTATAATAAATTAACCAATGTAAGTACAGAAAGCAAACCGTTGCACCTGTCAAATTTTCTATAAAATGTCAAATATCTCTGGAATGGCTAGGTTTAGGTATAGGATATGCTACATGTTTTCGACTCAGAACTTTATGCTCTTTTCGAAAACCCTAAAATATATAGGATGTTCCATTTGAAATAAGCAAGTTGGTGTCGACTTCCGGTATAAGCGGAAGTGCCAGCTACTTATAATTATTTTAGTTGAATTGGGGACACCGACATTAGTAATTATCTGAATTTTCAAAATTTTCTGATGCGTACTTTTCTCGTTTTTGGACCAATTTTAGTAACCTCACAATTTTATTGTGGTGAGGTTACGTCATTCGACGAAAACTTGTTATTAGGTCCCCCCTTGAACCAACCATGGCTCCTTGACGACAAATTTGTAATGAGTCCTTTCAATACAATTTTCCATCCTGATCAATTTTAGCTTGAAACATTTTTTGATTCGACGCAAGATTTGTTTTGAGATTACCTAGAACCACTCCTATTACACCAATTTCACCAATATTCGATAGCGTTCTTTCTTGGATCTCCCAGATCATGTCTCTAATGTCTCAGATTTCCACGTTGAACCGAATTCGAGAAACACGTATCATATACCGATATACTGACAGGCTGACGGACAAACAGACAGACACATAGACGGCATGGCGATTCTCATATATTTGTTATTCTCTGGGTTCAGAGTACCCATTTCCATCATAATCTAGAATTTGGATTTCTTCCAATACTGCCAATACTTTCTCTAGAGATAGTAAAAATAAAATAGCTGTTCTAAAAAATTTGAAATTTTGCTTGTTGCAAACGGTCGGTTCTATTTAAAAATCGGGCCACGTAATGTCGACAGATTATTTAATTTTCCATATTTAGCCTTTATTTTGGTGTCGTAAGATGAAAATTCGAATTATAATTAGAATTTACCAATAAACAAGAAGCCCGAAACATTTACATTTTCCTCTAAAACAGAACATTTTATGTAACAATTACGGCGGAAACACGATTTTTTGGTTTTTTATTTTTTCTCTCGTAAAAGTAATTCAATTTACATGAAATTATGTGAAACTATACCTTTTTTACATTGAATAAGCATGATTATTTTGCAATCTGGGAAACAAGTAATTTCCAAGTTACTTACATTTTTCAAAAAGGAAATCAAAATCTTTCACGGAAAACTTTATTGGTGTTTTTTTTAATTTAAATATTCTATCCAGGCTCATTTTAACGGTTGAAATGTTTAATCGATTTTCCGCCATTTTCTCAGAAAATGTGAGGTTATGTTGGAAAATGCTTGATACGACAGTTTTAGATTTTCTTATTATCTACAACTTTTGTAAGGGACATTTTCTGCTAGGAGGTCACGTTTCGCCGAAAATCGCAGAAAACGCTTTGGCACCAGCTTAGCGAGATAATATTTCTTCTAATTAAGATAATGGCAAAGCTTTTAAATAATAGTACTGTTGGACCAATCATCAAATTTTTAACCACGCTTGAACTTGCAACTTGTTCTTTATAGCGTTTGATATAATAAAGTTCCTTTTGTGATTTTTCAAGTTTTTCGATTGTTTTTCAAAACGCATCTTCCAGGTGAAAAGATTTAACCCCCTGCTATATTTACTCTACTGAGTACTATGAGTATTTATGTTTAAAACCTTACCATACCAAGAACAAAACTTTTATTTTTGTTAAAAACATGTCTTGTAATTAGCAGCCTCTTATTAATAACTATCAAACAGTAGCTTCAACCTAAAATACTCGGTAGAAGAAAAATAAATGAGAATAAACTCACTTTTGAGGTTATATTTTACTTCATAACATCTAGTCACAGTCAGGACCTGTTTGACCAAATTACATCTGATGTGTACGCAGGAAATAACCCATCGACATGAGCGGTCCATTCAAGAGAAGACCGTCGCTGAAGAGCCTGCCTCTTATGAGCCTGCCCCCGGGGGCGAGCAGGAAAGGCTCCATTAGAAGGTCGTCCTCGGTGGGCCTCGGACTTAAGGGCACCACAGCAGCCCAACAAGAGGTGCCATGGGATATGCTGGACAGGTGTATGCTGCCGGTTATCTTTTGCCATGCTGCCGCTGTTATTATAAGTAACGCCTTAAATGTTCTACACATTTCGGAAGTTACCACGTTCACGCTGTTCATATGGTTCACGATAGTGACAACGGGTGCCGTTTTATTTTATCACAATTTGAAGGTAAGTGTTTCTATTTAAATAAACTGTTTCCTTATGGTTATTTCAATTTAATACTCTTAGACTAATATGTATATTCGTCGCATCATATGTTCATATGAAGGGATTCCCAGAAATTTATATGATATTTTCTTTGGAAATTAGAGTACATATTTTTTACTTTTCATTGCCTCTCGGTTCCTTCATTTAACAAGTTATGTTCTATTCATATGCAAGATATTACTGCTGATCACGGGACGTAAAGCAAAATGAGTAAATAGTGAAGCGTCACCGACATAGTCAGCATCGTAATAAGTGCTGTTTATAGATCTCCCACTGATCTTCATGAATTTAATAGAAATTAAGGAAATTACCTTAAAATGATAAACACAAATAATAAAACTGACTACTTCATATTTATTGACTTATTACAAAATTGTGACTACGTAAAATGTTACTAAAATATTTTACATGATTCAGGCTATCGAGAAACCCGGTCGGATTTCGCACATAATTTTCTCTCTCTCCTATACGAAACGAGACCGGGGTTCGTATGCAGCAAGATGTTGCTTTCTGTGCCATCTGGATATTTCTTTTCTTTTATAAAAAAAAACATAAACAATTAACATTGGTAATTATATGCGAAATGAGTTGCTTATCGTTTCATCTTTCAAATAAACACCTGTCTTTAACTTGTCACCTTATTAGGGCATTGCTATTGATGTTTGAATTTTGAGATCTGTCATTCCAATTATAAAAGTGTAATATACGGAGATGACGTCGGTCGCCGGATACGAAAGTTAAGTCGCTTAATTCAAGCAGTGGATAAATTTGTGGATAAATAAATACAAGTGAATGTTTCTTTTCTTTTATAAAAAAACAATCATTTTCATCTTTCAAATAAATACCTAGCTTTAACTTGTCACCTTATTATAGCATTGCTATCGATGTTTGAATTTTGAGATCTGTCAAAATAATACGAAGTATTAATCACATTTGAGCAGTTTTAATTTCGGGTTATTGGCTCAATCAAACACAAAAATACGAATTGTGTTAACTTTAAAAATATCCAAAATAACAAATTTGTAATTATCTGATGTAAAAAATGGAAATGTTTAATCGCAAAGACACATTGAGTGTTGTGTCGGATTACATGCCGGATAGGTTGCGAAATAGATGTTTTCTAAGTATTACACATATTGCTTTACAGATTTTTAGGGGACCGTGCATAGAGTTTACATTTGCACCGGATATTTACGCAAGTGCGTGAGTGTAAAGGTTCAGTTCTTTTTACATTCGGATTTCTTTTTCATTGTCGATATGGATAAAGAATTTGTGTGCAGAGAATTAACGAAAACAGATGTCAAATTATCAAAGCATATCAGTGGCTCGAAGATTCTCACCTACCTTAATGGTGGTGCTCTTGTACAAATTGGAAAAAGTTTTTTATAAACCCCTCTCCACTATAATACAACCTTACATTAAATCACAGAGTTCCAAAATTATACCTAAAGTATATGATTATACCATGTTCGCAAATCTCTGTTAATTCAACCCCTAACTTCATTAGCTGATTTCTCGAAAACCTCTGTTCAAAACAATTTAGGTAATAAACACTTTTTTATGTAGAATTTTGCTGGGATTTTTTTTTGAAAGTATAAATTTTTTGTAGGACAAACGGTTTTCGAGAAAATTGCAAAAAACTACCGAATTGCACGTTAGGGGTGTGTTTTAGGGATGAAGCTCCTACTTGTTGCTTGGGAACTCTTTTTATTTTGAAAATACATCCCTAGACAAGTTTAATTCCCATTTGGCAAAACTTTATATATTTTTTTCTATTGGACTATTTTTAAGCTAATATGAATGGTCTAGTATTACCGACTCCTAATGTATATAATAAATAAATGTTTGGTAGTAGGATTATTACCGACTGCTCTCAAGGAGTCGGCGGTGGGGGCGATTCCGTATAAGAGTTGCTTTTCACAAATCAATACCTTTAATGCCTAAAAACCACTATTACGAAACACCATTTTGCTAATCATGTCAGCAAGATCAGGAAGTGATTAAAACTGAAAATCAGTCTTAAACTGAAAATGAGTCTTATTCGTCTCCCACCTCTTCTGTAATACAATGTTTTATTTATTTATTCTTTAAAAAAATGCCACTAATTAACTTAATACTTGAAACAAAGTTCCAAGTACATTAGACAAATTATCACTGACGCTTCTAGATTCAACTTGAAATACTACATAGATTGCTTTATCATATTCATCCTTATTAATATATCGCTAATATCCTTCACCTAACTTTAATCAATTTCATAAATAGCAAACATATTAACATTCCATGGGGAACATTATGTTACACACTAATTATCTAGGCAACGCTACGTTATGTAATTAATATTAACTCACGCGAGAGATCATATGGGATTAATCTTGTGGGTGTATATACGTATATGCCGAAAAATGCTTAATTTTTTTTTTAACATGGTGCATATTTTTAATTATGTCAGTGAAGATTAATTTTATAACTAATTTGAATGAAATATTTCCATTCTTCTGTAGGATTGGTTGTATTTAAGAAGTAATTTGAAAACCTGCGCTGCCTCGTAGCTCACATGAGTAGGATTGTAGAATGTCTTTTCATATCTTCCAGCATAACTATAGTTCAAACGGACAGATCATTTAATAACACGTAACTTTCCAAGTGTTTTAAGCCCTCATGTGTCATCATAGCACTATTAGGTTTTAAGATGAAAGTAAATTAAGTAAAGGTGCCAATTATTTCCATAACCATTACTTTATGGAATCAATTTGGAGGAAACGTGGGATCTTTTTGACTATGCTATACTAACGTTCAGGCGTCGCAATGGGAAACGTTCACAAGAATACCAACTTCTTTCTGTAATTGTCCGTGTAACACAAGGCAACGCATCTTTTATGGATGATAGTGCTTGCTCCATCTCATTTTTCCTTGGTCGTACGAGAATATTTCAGTGAAATATATCCCAATCAATGGATAGCTCGTGGAGGAGCTATAGTATTTTCACCCCGTTCTCCAAACTTTAATCTACTGGATTATTAGTTATGAGCCCAATTAAAACCTTATGTTTATGGTGTTCCTATTATCTTCTTCATATCATATGAAGAAGATAATAGGATGCCAACAAGTCCGCGAATATTCGTTATTTTTTATAGTGTCAGAGGATCTATAAGAAAGCGTGTCCAAAGGTGGCAGATGGACGTCTAATTTTTTAAAAATGTTAAGTATTTCTTGTTTCGTTTAAGTTTAATTTATGGTTTATTAAAAAGAGGAATTTGCGACTAAAAATATTATGTTTTAATATTCCGCCCTCTAAAAGCACATTTGAACTATGCTAAGCCCAGTCAGGCTATTTATTTTTCGATTACAACAGACACTGGACTGCTAGATGGCGCCTGCTGACTATTTTACATGTCGCTATTCTAAAGATACCGAAATGTACTAAATAGTCAAGTGATCCTCGTGTCAGTCGTCACATGCCTACCTTGCACTGACGAGAGCCAACAGCTCGAAACTGCAGTCTGCAAGTGGTGTGTGACGACTGGCACGAGAGCTCCTTTAAGTAGGATCAATCTTTCGCCTGGTGTTTGTTGCAATCGAAGCATTAGCGTTTTGATAGTAATATGCGATCATTACACTTAAGGCGCCAGGCTTGTAACTTGTAATTCAGCGCTCGGCGGAGCACATAGCCCGGAGAGTAGTTGTTGGTTGCAGTCTGGTTACGTTCCTTATAGTAAAATAAGGATTTTATAGAGGAGTTTGCGACTAAAAATATTATGTTTTAATATTCCGCCCTGTAAAGGACATTTGAAAAATAAAATCAGTAAACATCAAAAATAAAAGATCATCTTATTATTAAATTTATAAAAAATACTCTGCCACAGAATATTTAGAAAATGAACAAACACATTGAATAAATATTTAATGCAGCAACTGTTCAAAATGCCTTCCATTCTGTTCCAAATGAGCCAATATCCTGTGATTAACGGCACTTACCGTGGCTCGGCGAATTTCGTGCGGATCTAATTGCTGAAATTCAGTTGGTACTCTGTACTTCAGGCCTTCTTTGGAAGTAGCCGGGGTGGCATAAACAGTATTTTTACCCCAAAGGTAAAAGTCTAAGGGGGTTAAATCAGGAGGTCTTACTGGTCATCTCCAAGGTCCTCGTTATCCAATCCACCTATATTCGAAAAAAGCCACTAATTCGTCATACACTTCCCGTATATTATGTAAGCCGCAACCACCGATTTGATAGTGCATAGAATTATAAATATGTATTTATTACTATTTAAATTCTCCTCGGGGGGGCGAGCGTAGGTGCGTCTTTACTATGTACATACTTTGATATGCGATGTAAAGCAACGTTAGGCGTGGTTAGTAGTTGGATTGGTGACCGTTCCAACGAAGACCACGTCCTCGCCTCACCCATCTTCCAGCGGCTTGTATATCAGTGTATGCGCGGAAGCTATACAACCTTAGGCGAGGGTTGTATAGGAGATATACCATCCTTCGGAGGGGATGTAAAGCCGTCGGTCCCTTGTCTATTAAATGTTAGGCAAGTAAAAGATCCCTACTCTTCTTAAGGGAAGAGGTTCGGCAAAATTCCTGGTTGGGGGTAGCTCGTCTACAGGCGTCGGTGTTAGGCCTCAGTAGCGGAAATAGGCCGACGTTAAATAAATGTATAAAAAAAAAAAAAAATTCTCCTCGTAGGTATGATACTTAAAAGTATTATCTATTAATAAACAGAAAATGTTTAAAACTAAGTTTGGTCTGAAAATTCTATTCTGATGATTTTGTTGTGCCCAGTGGTGCAAATTTCGTCTGTTAAAAATTCTTTCTTTGAAAAATTTTGCTCCCTAGTCCAAATAATCATTTTTAAAAAGTCAGGATTTTCTTCAAAACGTACGACCACCTGCTCACAGAAATCTGTTCTTTTTTTTAAATCTTCAGGCTTCAATGAGTGTACTTTTTGTTACAGAAAGTTATGCATCTTGCGTTTCTTTAGAATTCGTTATATAAACGAATATGAAAGTCCTAAATCCCAACTAGCCCCAGGAAATATCCCTGCGGATTTGCATAAAAGTAAGCTAGAACGTTAATCTCATTTTCTTAATTATTTATAACTGACTTCGGTATTGTCTTTACGGCTTTAACACGGCTTTAACTTTGCCAAATTTTAGAAAATTTTACCTGTTTCTTCGGAATTTACTGTTTGTTATTGGTGGTAATTGTCGGCATTTCTCATTGAATTCTCTGCACGTTCTACTAATTATTTTGTTATTATTTTCCTAAATAGAGAACAAATCTAATATTATAGCATTTGAATAAACGTTTGCCATTATTTTTCAACAGTAAAATCACAAGAGCTTTTTTATCGGATAAATTTCTCTATGTAACGAAATAATTTTGCCAATTAATGATTTTATAAGAAAAACTGGCATGAAAAAGTTTGTCAAATGTCAGTTTTTCGAGCAAAATTACTGATTAAATTTAAATTAAATTTTAAAAGAAGAGAAATGGCGCTAGTTGCGCTCTACTGCAGTAGAACTTAACAGTATCTATGAGATGCGAACTCCGGGTATTGAAGGTATCACTTGCACTGCACTGGCGATACCCAAAACTAGGTCGAAACCGGTCTGCAGTTAGTAACATCCTGAGATGAAGGAGGCTTCGCATCTTCCTTGTAACATTCGAGCATTCCAAATCATTGTATTTTAATGCTGTGTTTAGACAAAATACGCACATTTTACCATGTAATTCAGCGCTCGTAAGGGAGACAGCTGTTTTGGTTTAATTTGTTGAGCCCTTATTTATATAAGGCACTTGCAGATAGGTTGGAATATTATAATTCCTATATTTTATATTTTAATCATATTTGTTTTTATTTGTTCTTCTTATTGTTCGTTCTCACATGTATTCGTAATATCTGGGACCTTGTTTGCTTGACCTGACTTTAGATTGTAATAATACGCTTCTTCAGTCATGACATTCCAATATGATACACCCTGTATACCCAAATTTCCCAGAATATCAGAAACTCAATTATCACTTTAATATATGTATTTCTTTTCTTTGAAGCTTCCACAAATTTACATACGGCGCTCACATTTTATCGACGTCAAACCTCCAGCAAAGAGTCTTTCTCTGTAGTTTATTTTCATAACAAATTCCACAAGTTGTTGCGAAGATACCTTACAGAGAATTCAGAGCAATATTTTCTGTAAAACGTGTTCAGGTATCGCTGACACAGGAAAAGTTTCAGTTGTCATAGTTACTTGCGAAGTTGCCCCGACAAATTTGCTGCTGGTTTAATTTCCCCTTAAAAGGTAAGACCTCCGACGCGGAAGGATGTCACGTGAGATTTCAGCAGGATGACATTGTTATAACTATTTCAGGAGCTGTGCGCACCGAACCGCATTAACTAAATTTTCATACCATTAGAATACACATATAATGGCCTATTTGCGCCTATCGTGTTGAGAAAAATATCTCATTTTTAAATATGCTTTAAGGCACTGTTAAATTGGTAGTTAGTTTAAAATGATATAAAAAACAAGTGCGCAGCATTCATCTGTAAAGCGACCTCGAACGCGTGCTATCCATAGGCGCGCGTAACTTATTTTTCAAGGCAATACATGCCCTACAATATTTTTAAAAACGTTTAT
Source organism: Leptura quadrifasciata (assembly GCA_963675555.1). Taxonomy (NCBI): domain Eukaryota; kingdom Metazoa; phylum Arthropoda; class Insecta; order Coleoptera; family Cerambycidae; genus Leptura; species Leptura quadrifasciata. The sequence goes on from OY776675.1 coordinate 153,719,409, forward strand.
TATGAACGTAACACTGTTTTGCAGACTTATTAACTAATAAATTATGACTTAAAGTGATGAAATGATAGGTAGGTATTATATGTATGTTATATGTTCGTCTGTATAAAGGATTATAATATAATAATGCCTATATAGCAAGAACCAATGGGGAGGTGTGAGTAGTTTTAGCTAGGTTGGGAAAGGGAAAAGTTGGTAAGGGAGGACGGCTGAATAAACTTAACAAAGTTGCAATGCTCTTTCCAATTTAGACAGTTATCTAAATGGATGCCCAAAAAACGTACACTGTCAACCTGATTCAAACGTGTCCCGTTAATAAATAGATTTAAGTTTGCACAGGATTTCTGTCTATTGTGAAACCTCATAACGTGTGTTTTTTCTATATTTAAATGTAATTCGTTAGAATACCAGTTACTTAAAGAATTTAATACACTCCTGCTAACTTCTTGCAATTGAATGTCACAATTATCTGACAAGATGAACGAGTTGTCATCTGCATACATAGTAAGAGATGCCTCTGAGGTTAAGGTATCAAGGTCATTAGAATATAATAAGAACAGTACAGGGCTTAAGATAGAACACTGCGGAACCCCGATATTAATTTCAGCAGACTGACTGACAGACTGAGTTGAACCTACTTATAGTACCTTCCTTACGGAATGTCACACTAACATATTGGCTCCCATTATTCAGAAACGAACTAACCCAGTCAAGGGCGACGCCCCTGATACCATAGCTTGACAATTTATTAAGAAGTTTATCGAGGTTCACACAGTCAAACGCCCTGCTCAGATCGCAAAATTTCCCAACTGGACATTCACCTGCCTCGATATAATCAATAACCCTTTTATATAAGGAATACTGAGCAGTGCTCGTCGACTTACGAGCGCAAAAACTATGTTGATTTTCAGTAAGAATTTTGCATTTTTTAAGAAAATTTTACATACGGTTTAAATAACAATATTCAAACACTTTACAAAAACCTGAAGGTACTGTTATTGGTCTATAATTAGCCATGTCCTCTGCGTCATGTTTTTTGTGTATAGGAATTACTTTTCCCAATTTTAAGCATTTTGGGAACGCCCCCGCTTGAAACGACAAATTTACTAGGTACGTTAAGGGTTTTACAATCGTTGACAATACTTTTCTTATTAAGAAAACAGGAATTTCACCGGGACCCGATGATTGTTTATTTTTTAATTTATTGCTTAAAAGATTCATTAATTCTTCACTTAGAAAAGGTTCTAGAAATAAGCTATGTTGATTAACATAATTGTCTACATGGTTACCATTGCTAATTTGGGTTTTTCTGGAATTTGTTTAATAATTTCGTTAGGGGCGTTTATAAAAAAATTATTAAAATTTGAAGCTACAAGAGATAGATCGTCTATAGTCACACCATTATTTTTTATACATAAATTTTTCAAATTCGTGTGTTTATTTGCCATGTCGGTGATAACTTTTCGTGCAGCTTTGAGTTATTGATTTTATTTTGGTAGTATTCTTTTTTGTTTTTTTTTTTTTACTAAAGCGGTGTGCCTAGCTTTAGCGACTACATAATCTGGGGTCAAGCCGGTATAAGTATTTTTCAGAGTATATAAGTCTTTTAGCTTAATGCTTGATATCTTAACCTCGTTGTTGACCCATTATTTATTAATGCTATTAGTAACACTTGCAGAAATATTGTTCTTAATATATAAAATAACTCCATCATTTTGATTGTATTTAAATTCGTTATAATTAATAGTAAGGGGCGAGCGTAGGTGCGTCTTTACTATGTACATACTTCGGTATGCGATGTAAAGCAACGACAGGCGCAGTTAGTACTTGGATGGGTGACCATACCAACGGAAACCGCGTCCTCGCCTCACACATCTTCCAGCGGCTTGTATATCAGTGTATGCTCGGAAGCTATACAACCTTAGGCGAGGGTTGTATAGGAGATATACCATCCTTCGGAGGGGATGTAAAGCCGTCGGTCCCTTGTCTATTAAATGTTAGGCAAGTAAAAGATCCCTACTCTTCTTAAGGGAAGAGGTTCGGCAAAATTCCTGGTTGGGGGTAGCTCGTCTACACGCGTCGGTGTTAGGCCTCAGTAGCGGAAATAGGCCGACGTTAAATAAATGTATAAAAAAAAAATTAATAGTAAAATTTGGGATATTAAAATCACCTACTGCCGTTACATTCCATGTTTCAGAAAAGACAATAATATTTATATTCTCTTTTATTGTTTCTACGTATATTAAAAACTCATCAAAATGTTTCTTAGTACTTCTTATATTTAAATGTAATACCCCCAAGTTACACCCTTTTACCATATCAATAAATCCATCTTGAATACTACCGTATACTATTGTTTCAACCTCATCTTGTTCATTCATTAGCCTAAATAAATCAATCATAATTTATATAACATACACTATGTATGATATACTAATCAATGAAATTTAGTTAAAATTACTTGCGTGTGGATTTAGTTAAATAATAATAATAATAATATGATGATGCGATAATTTTACATATCTTCTAATTGTACTAATTTAGACATTAACTCTACTTTTTTGTTTTATTTGTTGATGGCGAATTTTCAATATTTTTCAATACTGAATTTTATCTATCTCTAAAAATTTTTATGGTAACTGGTCTTTTAATTTTAGCGTCTGTTTTGTTATTCTCACTTTTTTTTTGGTTTTGTTGCTTTTTACACCGTTATCTAAATATTTAGTTCCAACTCTTTTATTTTCGTTGTCGATATCTGGTTTCATTAAGGTTTTAAGAGTATTTTGTGTGACTATATTTTTGTTGTTTTCTTTTATTTCTAGTGCTTCTTGTTCTTGGTTTTTATCGCTTCCAGTGTTATATTCTTCTTTAGCTTCAAGATCTGCTACACTGAAAATGTCGTCATTTATGATTAGGTTATTACCTCGTAAATAGGATCTAAAAAATTTTCTTCGTGCCTCGTTCCGGTGTTTAAGGAGTTATTTCCGTATTTATAAATCTTCCTTGATCAAATCATCAGATATACTGATTTTGGTTCCTTTAAGTTTGTTGCCTTGTTTTAAAAATTCCACTTTAGTAAGGAATGATACAAACTGGACAGTGATGGGTCTAATCTTTTGAGGTTTGCCGAGGGCGTATATATTATTTATGTGACTGATATTTAAATTTAATTCTAGGGATTTATTTAGTTGTTCTATGGTGAAATCAACTAAATTTTCATGTTGTTGTTTTAATCAAAAAATTATTATTATTTAGTGTTTTTTTCTATCTAGACTTTATTTCTAATGCAATGGTTTTTTCCTCCAAAGTTTTTGGTCCTTTTGATTCCTCCTATATAGCGGCTTTTACTTGTGTCAATTCTGATTTTATTTCCACAATCTCCGTAATAAATTCCCTTTTCAATATCTCTGTTTGTTTTTCATTTTCGTCTTTAATTATTTTAAGTATTTGTTGAAATAGTTTCTCATTTTCTGCACTCATATCCTTATATCACTTTTAGTAGGTATCTATCTTTGTTTCTTTATCCGTCGCGTCGGTATCAATATTAACAGACGCCTGGTTAACAGATGTTATTTGTTAGAACTTAGTTACGGTACCTGCTTGGGTTTTTACGATAGATCTCTAGTATTTTTCTCGTGTTCACTGACCACTTGTTTTGGAAGTTATCACTTTAAGATACACTAGATATTTAGGTATTTAGAAATAATTGTCCATTATTGTTTATTTATTCACTTCGGATTTGTTGATTTGTACAAAATTTAGCGTAATTTTCTTTTAGGTATGCACCAGTTTAGACCCGTCACTTTTATTTCAGTTTTTCTCGTTTCTTTTTACAATTTTTATACGAGCGTTACTGGACACATCCACTCACTTCGACTTCACACTTCGAATGAATATTGTTTTTCTTCTTAACTTACTTAGTGCATCTAAGTGACTTAACACCTGTATGTGCTTAACTTAATCGCTAGTTTAAGTATGTTATTATATTATTAACGCATAATATAAACAATGAAAATAAATATAAAATGAAATCAATGAATATGTAGAATAAAGTTTTTTAAAAAATGAAAAATTTATAATATAGAGAAAACCAAAAAGGAATATTTGGCTTACTAAGCTTCTAAACAAATAATGAATTGATGATTAACAACCGGTAACATTTCTAAAGTTTGGGTTTCTATCGCTCCAGTTGCGGCAATTCTGACTAGACACAACACCATTGGTAATTAAAGCTGCTTCATCAAAGAAAATAATGTCGATGAAAAAACCGGTCTTCTGCAAATCTTAGTTTGAATGCAAAAACTTTGTTTTCTTTGAATATTTTACAAATTAACGAATTACTTATCCCTGTATCACTGGCGCGCTTTTTAAAGATGATTTTGGATTCTGAGAGAATCCACCGCTAATAACGTTGATGAACAATGAGGATTCATTGTACTGTTTCTTTTGCCTAGTCTGCTTATTTACATTTCCGGTTGTCTTGAATGAATTCACAATTCTCCATGCCTTTTGTATCGTTAGAAAAATATTAGGAAATTTTTCATTAAACTTTGAAATCACATTTTTCAAACTAGATTCACCAGTTCCATAGCATAGTACTAGACAAACTTTTTCTTGTAAAGTTGACATTTTTAATACAAACAATAAATTATTCTGACACAAAGACAGATCACTTTTATTTTTGTTTCCATGGCATACTCTTCTTAAAACATAAAAAAATCTATAAATAAAAAAATGTATTTAGTTCTGTAATTTGGTTCAACGTCATATTTCTTAATTCTGAGCAAGTTTTTCTAATAAAATGTTTCAATATTTTGCACAGAAAAGTCACTTTACCTGATTCGATTTTTATTTTTGAGATGTTGCCAGCGCGCTCTATAAATTTTTTAAAGCCCAACATACTAAAAATAGTTTGTAATCCAAAAAAAGTTGTTATTTATACCTTGTCGTGAACATTGTATATAATGTTCAATAATTGAGTAGATCTCGCGGTTGGTACTAAGTGAAACATTATTAATAAAAATATATAAATAATATATTGTGCTTTTTAATGTTTCAGAAAGTTTTATTAAAACTCGGCTCATAGAAGGATTGTTTTCACTGTTGAAAGAGGCTTAAAGAAGCCGAAACACGTATTGAGTTTTAACAAAACTTTCTGAAACATTAAAAAGCATAATATTTTATTTATAAATATTTGTTCGATAATTATATAAAAATTTCAGCAAACAGGCAAATAATCCTGTTTAATCTGCCATTAATATTGCAATAACGGAGTGTGTATTTAGAACAGAAAAAAAAATACTAATAAGATATTTTCCGAAATCATAATAGTTAATATCAACCCGAAATAAAAAATAAATGTCTCCTGTCAAGAGAATTGTTTCAGAGCCGTTAGAGAGAATGCCAGTGGCAAAGTGGTATTTGCGTATAGAAACAGTTAAAGATTGGTGGGTTATTTTTTTTAAACCCAAAACTAATAAACAAAACTAACGTGGCTATATCTACGGTTTTAAGATAAATTAACGAATGTGACATTATGGATATGTATTGATTGTTGATTAACGAATGTAAGGTGGGCGAAAATTAGTTCCTAGCCTCAACTAGATTGAACTTTCAGTTAAATATTTACACAGCAATGGTTGTTCCCATTTATCAAGCAATGATAAAGCGATTGAACATGTATATTTTCACTTTACCCAGAAATTAAGGCTATTTTTATTCTGAAGAAAGCTGATTGTTTGAGTCTCATTTAGGTTTTACTTTATTTAATAAAAGCAATAGGCACGGTGAGAATTACAACAAGGAAGTTACCCTGGCCCGGTGATACCTTAGACAGTTAATCACTCAAAGAGATGAGGCAAAAATAAAATTAGAAGAACAAACTAGGGCAAGATAAACAATTGAGAAACCGTAAATCACAGAATATCTCGAAGAAATGGAGCTTACTTTACCAACACCTCAACAAAGCTTTTGACATAATCAATGACAATATTTTATTGGCAATTCCGAAGTTTAAAGAGCGTAGAGTTACTAAAATTATATTTAAAGGGATGTACTCACAAACAAAACAAGGTTATAGCAGAATTGAATCAAAAATACAATAAGTTCCCCGGAATAGGAACACCTGTTAAAATCGAGTTTGTTACTTACTTAAAAAAACTCTGATATTAAAGTCGGCCTTTAAATTAAAGGGCAAGAATATATTTATAGCCGAAAGTTTGTCTTTTCAAGATAGACAAAATCACAAAGAGCTACACAAACATTGTAAGCTAGCAAAAGAGAAAAATATTGGAACTAAAATAAAATACAACACACTAATTAAAAATGGTGAGGTCTTCACAGTTGGGCAGTTAGAAAACGTAATTATTACTGTATATTTGTATTTGTTCATTTTAGTAAATTTTACACTTGGGCCAGTATTCACTTAAATTTGTTTATCTGCCTCTACACTGCATTTATAATTATTCATTCTCACATATATTAAGCATCAGTATTACTTTATATGGCACAAAATTTATAGTAATTTATTAAAATATCTCTTTAATATACTTATCTTTGTGTACTTTTAACAAATTATTTGCTATGAAGTTTGGTCACCTTAATGTAAGATCGCTATTATCCGCGAGTTTGATCTTTTTTGTGAATATGTCAGTATCGGAAAGTTTGAAGTGTACAATATAAAGTTATCTTATAAAAAATTGACGCACATTTAGAGTTACTTTGGATCATAATAATAACATCAGTAAGAAGATATACCCGCAGCTTTTTTAATGAGTTGGAGAATTCTATGTGTGAAATATTGTCTTACTCTGATATATTGCTGATATTGGGTGACCTAAATATCAATTTATCATTGAATCAAAGCGTTCGATGGCATAATGACCAGTTCCGTCAGGTCCGGTCCAGTCTAGTCTGGTCCGGTCCAATCCGGTCCCGTCCGGTTCAGTCCGTTGAGATCCAGTCCGGTCCAGGCCGGTCCCATCTGGTCCAGTTCAGTCCCGTCCGATTCAGTTCGGTCCAGTCTGGTCCCACCCGGTCCAATTGTCTCCCGTACGGCCCCTTCTGGTCCAATTGTGTCCCATACGGCTCCTTCGGATCCAGTCTAATCCCATCCGGTCCGGTTCAATCCAATCCGTATCAATTTAGTCCTGTCCGGTCTGGCCCCTTCCGAAGATCCAGTCCGGCCCAATTCGGTCCTGTCCGGTCCAATCCGGTCCAGTTTGGTCTAATACGGTCCCATCCGGTTCGGTTCAGTCCCGTCCAATTCAGTCCTTTTCAGTCCGGTCCAGTCCAGTCCGGTCCTGTCTCGTCCGATCCGGTCCAATCCAATCCAATTTAATTTAATTACCGGGGAATCTGAAGTAATAAATGTTCATGTTATATCTGATCACAATTTGTAAATTTAATAGAATTAAAGTTTACAATATCATTAAATTCGTTGTCTTTAGAGATTTTAATAATTTTAATGAAAATCATTTTTTTGGAATTTTCGCCTTATTTCACCTGTATTAATAGCCCAGGAGGTACCACAGGGTTCTGTACTCGGCCCATTGCTGTTTTATATATACCTGGTGATCAGTCCCGTTCCAATTTCTCTTGAAATTTTGACATATCATTTATGACACAGCCACATTTTGCACTTATTAAGTGAAAAATGTTACTTCCGGTCCAACCGGAAGTAGCAACAACTTTTGATTTTTAAATAGCATCATACATATATTTTTGAGTATTTAGATTTCACATGAAATTCTCGTTACAACTGTATCACAAGTAGGTAATTGTTTCAAAATGGCCGTCATACCCACATTCGAAAATGTGAAAAAACTAGGTTGGCGACTACAAGATTGTATTTTCAAATAATTCACCCAGTAGGCCTTGAATCTGATGTTTTACCTTTATTTTTATTGTTGCATTTCAGTAAAAGTTTATTTCGTACAAAAACCACTATTTTGAATTGAAAAACAATTTTTTAAAAAAACATAAAAGCAAATGAATTTTATTATTTTTTTTTACGGTAACTATATTTTTTTATTACACCAAAAAAATTTATTAAAAAAAATGTATATACTATTTATTTGTAAAATTTCCCGCTCTTTCACATGGTGCTATCCGTTTCTTTTTTTTTTCATTATTTTTCGAGATATTCGCAAAACACTGTATTTTTCCGTTTCAGAGGGTTTTTTAGAAAGGTTCGGGGAGAAAAATTTTAGTACACTTTTTTGATTCGTTTTCTACTAGCAAAAACTAGCCTTTCATAAAACAATTAGCGAGGCAACAATTAATTCTAACTTTTCATTAAAATTGGTTTCTGACAACTGGGCTACAAAAATACATGAGATTAAATAAAATTTACAGAATTTATTAATAAGATATGGGAAAATAAAATTATAGGAATTGTTCAAAATGCATTCCTTCAACTTCAGTATATTTTTTAGCCCTACTGTTGGTTTCCCTTACCATCTGTTCTAACATTTGCGCAGTTATTGTTGCAAAAGCTTGGCGAATTTTGATTTCCAACTCCTCATAGGGGTTAGGTCAGGTGATCTGGCAGGCCATCTTGTGCGCCCATGTCTCAAAATGACTCTATTTTGAAATCTATTTTATAAATATAGAGACATCTCGAAGGTTATGTAGCATAGAACCCCATTTTGTTGATAATAAATGCTTCTTCTCAAATTCATAGGTGATTCTCCTAAAATAACCCTCAGCTTTATTTTCCAAAAAGTTCAGGTGCCTAATTCCATTTAAAATCTCTTGATATTAAATAGGACCTATGATCCTAGTACCCACAATTCCTGCCCGTATATTTACCCCAAACACTTCTTCGTGATTTCCCTCTATAAATTCTGTAAATTTTCCTGAGAGCAGTAACGAAAATTATTTCGGTTAAACATGCCATTGTTAGTGAACCGACTTTCATCTGTGAACAGAATTCTGGGAACAATGTTTCTATTTTCTAGTAACCAATTGCAATAATGAACTCTCCTACCTGCATCAGCGTCATACAAATGCTGATGAAGTTGACATTTATATGATTTATATCCATGTTTTCTCAATATTCTTCTAACAGATTTTCGGCTAATATCAAGAGCACTTCTAATCTCACGTGTACTTGCATTTTTATTAATTTCCACGGATGCTAAAATAATAAACTTATATTGTTCGTTTTCACTTGGCTGGGATCTAAATTTTTCTTCTAAAATCTTGAAATATTTTCTACAAGGGTGATGCCTTCCAGGATACCATTCTGCATATAACCTTTCAGCTTGATATGCATTTCTTTTGGATTTGTTGCGGACCTCTAGCGTATACGACCCACCATAGCGTTTTGTGGGCCACATAATAACAACCGCTACGTCCGTAGCAGAGTTTCGCTATTGTCCGCGGGAGGCGCGATATACTTCCGGCGAGTGAAAAGGGGAGAGACATTTTTGTTGGCGTATACGGTTGATAATCTCACAAAACTCGTTTTATCCGAGGCATCCTGGTGGATTTTGGGATTGTCAACCAGGAAAATTTTCTCCATCTGTTGTTGTTCCGTTTAGCGGAATATTTTGTTGTTGTGCGTAAATTTTAACTGCGGAAGCAGGATATTTAAGTATACAAGGCTTTCCTTTGGAAGTATCGTGTCGACTTGAAAGGCGGACTCGACCCCATTCATCCAACTGTGGCTTTCTAGGAACATTGGTGGATTGTTCCCTCATCAGTGAGGTTCCACGAACGGGGCATCCACACACAGTAGAAAGTTCCAGGGCTGGAGAGGCTATAATCAACCCCCATCCTCGGGTCAATTTCTTTCGTCTCGAAGACACCTCCGTAGGGCTACAGGTTCTTCAACGTCGAAGTCAGCATCGTACCGCCCTAGATAAGTGTGTTGTTTTTTTATTTGTGTAAGTAAGTAAACTAATAATTTGTCATAGTTTATGTAAACTTGGGCTTAACGCCCTGAGATAGTCTGAGCTAGTGAAATTTTATCGTGGGCACGTTACATCACTTATCCGGGGTAAGTTGTGTCTGCGATATCTGCTACGCTACAGTAGCCCAAGTGATTTCTTTATGTAATATCTTATAACCACTAATATCCAACATATTTATTTATTTATGTACGTGTAAGTCATAACAGATTCCCCATAAATAAGTAACATGTCCACCCATGTGGACCCTCTTCATTTTGGGTAAATAATATTGTATTTTTAAGAACTTTTAAATAGTTATATTAGCAAATAAATCACAAGAAAATTAAAAAAGCACTACATAAACTTTTCAAATAATAACTGTTTGAAAAGAAATACATACATTAGTACATACGGTTTCATTAAATAGCTGAAGAATAGCATCTACAGAAATCCAATAATTTCAATATAAATTAGTACCCAAACTAGACGTATTATACATCAAATAAAAGGTTAATATTTTGAGCTTTGTTAGTGCAAGTAAAAAAATATGGTTACCATAAGTTGTTGCTACTTTCGGTTGGATCGGAAGTGATATTTTTCACTCAATAAATGCAAAATGTGACTTTTTGTGTCACAAATGATATGCCAACATTTCAAAATTGTATTCCTAAAATCAACCTTGAAATTGGAACAGCACTAATCTCGTTGTCATCCGGTATATATTTCAGATTTCCACTATTAGTAGCAAAAAACTGTCAAGTGCTGACGACACACAAGTTTGTTCTTCATTTCAACATGAACAAAATAATGACTTATTGTTTTTAAACTCAAAATAAAGTTATATACATATATATTTTTACTTATTTACATTTTAAAAAGAAAAAAATGAATAAATAATATGATCAGAATACCACAATTAACATTTACACAATATTTAGAGGTATTTGTATTTAATGAATATCCCAGGATCCATCTAGAATTTTACTATTTCTTGACCTTAACCTCTTATTGATAATATGATAAGATATTGGCGTGCGGGCTCAGCACTTACTTGTTAACCTTGACACCAAAAAGTCCCGGGTTCAAATCCCGGATAGAGAATGGATGAATGCATGCGGCACCGATGCTGGCGATGCCCTTGGATAATTGTTTTTGTCTGCATTTTTTAAAATATGTAAACCCCCTTCCGGGTAGACCTTGGCTTTGGATTTGGGGGTTGTTTACTATATGTGTGTAGTGTTTTCAGTGTGACCGCAATCGTGTGAGAGGAAAATACGGCCGGTGGCTGTTACCTCTCCTGAGTTTGAGTTTCAGCTGCGGCAGATGGTAATGGAAGTGTGGTGGAATAACTAGCGCTAAACTCATTCAGGACGTTAATATAAATAAGAGCATTAACAAAAAATGCCATTAGTAGACACGCCATTACAATTCTAGATGGACATTTTTACGCGGGTAAATAGCTCGCCCATAAACGCCAGATTCCTTGCAGTGCTTTATGTATTACAATGCCTCGGGGTGAACGTGTTAATTCAGTTTTAGAGCTAAGCAGGGCCAAATTTATCATTTTATGTATGTGCCGTGATTTGCATGCCAGTGTCTTGATGCAGGTTTACATTCTATTAGCATATTCACCATTTCCTGCCTTGCAATGTAACATTTGATGCAATCAGCAGTTTTTTACCACAAAAAAGAAAAATATATTGAACATGAAATTTTACGGTAAACATTTTTTGCAAGGTTATCCTTATCATAATAATCATAAAAACAATACATTTATTTGCCATGAAAAACATAAAATAAAATATTTTCACATAGGGAGGCGCTTAGTAGGACACATATGGGGACAAGTAGTCCAGTTATTTAATTATTATAGAATTATAAACAATCAATATTGAAACTAGGTTTGACATTCAATTACAAATCAAATAATAAACATAAGCTTCTGCTCAATATGTGGCCTGCTAAGTAAACATTTCAATTTAGAATAAAAGCATCTCAGAAAGAAGGCAATAGTCAGTCATATTCTTCAGTTGTGTTCTTAGGGCCTGTTCTTAAGCCCTATTCTTAAGACGAAAGAAGAGCGACTCCTCATACCGGTGATATTGGTAGGATCTCCGCTGTTGTTACGTGTTTGTACTGTGCCACAGTTCTATCGTTATATTGTTAATAAATTGTATTTGTTTTAACCTCGTCTTCTACTTTGACTATCCAATCCCCCTCTCGCACAGACCAAGTGACGTCAGTTGCGGCTTCTCTTCCAGGGGTTCGTGACAATATTTCACTAAAGGGTGGTCTGCGTATCATCCGCACAACAAGAATAAAATAGACGCAAATCCAGTAAAAGTAAAAATAAATAAATAATATAATACAGGAAGACAATCAACGTTAATCACATAATAATGTAAACTAGGTGAAACATTAAAATGATTATTTAATCGAGTTGAAGAGCATTTAACATAGATTAGAAACATTCTCAATATCATTAACTTTATTCTATAAGTTATGGAAGTGCACAAAAGCACATATTAAAGAATTTCTTCGCAGTTTTATCTTCTATATAAAATCTTGCCTTAGCATATGCAGATGGGCATGGAAATGTATTTTATTTCATATTTAGTATACAAGGTGTCTCACCGGGAACTGAATCGATCGATATAGAGAAAAATACGCATCAGAAAATTTTGAAAATTTAGATAGTTACTAATGTCGGTGTGCCAATCCAACTAAAATAATTACAAGCAGCTGGCACTTTCGCTTATACCGGAAGTCGATACCAACTTGCTTATTTCAAATGGAATACCCTATATATTTTAGGGTTTTCGAAAAGAGCATAAAATTCTGAGCCGAAAATATGTAGCATATCCTATACCTAAACCTAGCCGTTTCAGAGATATTTGACATTTTATAGAAAATTTGACAGGTGCAACGGTTTGCAAGAACCATTGTAACTTTCTTCGTGTAAAAGATCCTCATTTGCTTCTTGTCACGTGAAAAGAACACAAGGAGAAGCACGTTCTACAACTGAAATAAATTCAATAATATAATACCAAGTGTTCCGTTTTTCGCGTTACATTTTGTCAACTTCAAACCGCGAAAACTTGTTTAGGTCAAATGGAACACCTTGTATTTTTTACGTCATGTGTAAAATTGAATTCCCTTTTTTCTGATATTGGCATTGTGGGGGTTAAAGTTGCAACTTTTTGAAATATTTGCGATTTTATTAGAAATTCATGAATTGTTGTAATCATTTCATCAAAATAGCCATGATTAGAAACAATCAGTCATTATCTTATGTCAAAAAATGCTCTATATCAATCGATCCAGTTCCCGGTGAGACACCCTGTGTAATGCTCATTATATGCGGATTATTTGTATGGTTCTTCTAACCAATACCATTAGAAAATCGCATGTTTCCAAGTAACTGTTGAGAAAGTAGCATTTATAAAGTTGTATTCAATATCCCCATAAGCTAAATATGATAGCCCAAGACTTTCACATAAGCTGCATTTAACTCTGGATGTATAAAGTTTTTATAAGAGTATATATTCTAAAGAAAACTAAAGCTAATTTAACTTTAGTTATTACATGAAATTGAAAAAGCCCTAACTCGACAGAGATACCTAAGGCTTTTACTTCAGTAACCAAAGTAATTATAATTTCATTCTTAATTTCCAATAAGGGCATGATTGAGAAATATGAAGCGCAACTTGTCTGAATACGAATCATATTCTAATGACATTTGAATAAACTAACATAGATAATTGGGAATGTTTCGCATATTTGTGGAGCTTTGAATTTCAATACAAATTGAGCTACATAAATTGAGAATAGCAGTTACCTTACAGGTTATAATGGGCCGCTGAGGAACAGCTTTATTTAAAGAAACGCGATAGGACTTTGTGTGTGGGTGTTTTGAATTTATCCATAACAACAGTTTATAACAACGAAGGAGATTTTGCCTTTTGAAAAATATATTACCTCTGGAAGTATAAAAAAGTACCTTATTTTGTTTCACGTAGGTAGTTCTAAACAAACATGATTGGTAGGCACGTGTGTGCAACATTGCTTTTAGTTTTGAATATGTATTATAGGAAATATATTGTTAAGTGTTTACAATATCCAGTAAACACTCGTAAAATAAATAAATAAATAAATAGACACCATAGAAATTAGATAATTAGGTTCAAATAATTGCAACAAGACTTTTCACTAACCACTACTTTATTTAATACTTAATTACAATAATTAATCGTTATTATAATACGCTAATACAACCATACATATTAGTACAATTCACAATTTTATTACTGTTCTTATTTTGTCTGTTCACTTGTTCGTCTAATATAAAACTGTCCTCCGTGCGCGGCATCCACTCCTTATATACTGGGGCGCTTTATTCTCCAACGTTCCAGTCTATCCTTTTGCGGCGTTTCTGGCTCTTCTCGTATATTCTATGAAGCAGTGGCGTAGGTGTGCACATAACAATATAAATTAAAAACCTGTTTATAATTATTGGTGTATATGAATGAATTAAATAAGTACTGTTGTATTTTCTTCAAATGCTTTTAGTGCCATTCGTGAGAGGGCAATAAAAGACTTTTACTGCTGCTCAGATGTCACGTCTTAATAGTTATATTTATTGACGTTTTTTTTTAAATATTTATTTTTAAATCTTGATCAGCCGATCAGCACTGGACAAAATATGTTTCCACAAGATTTCCACGGAATTATTCATTTCGTTACTAAAATTTACCTTCTCAGACGGCGCCATTGACAATCTATATATATCTATAGCATGTCTGTGCAAATGCTCAAATTAAGTACCACGAACCTCCAAAGCGTGTATAGAATTCAGATGAAATGAACTCATCTCATGTTGATGTTATTATGTCTCTTAAATCATAAAACCGCTGCCCAAGGAATCACTACTTCCACATCCAGATTTTGTATCCAAGTCTTATGCATATTAAATCTCAATGTAATATTTTATTCCCTTTAATAGTAGAGTGGGGGTGGTAGAGGGGGTGGCTTATGTAAAAAAAATTAGAGACCATTGGTTCTCGTACACACAGTAAATCCCTAATTTAATTTTTTACTCCCTTTAATAATAGGGTGGGGGTGACAATGGAGGTGATAGTGTTTTTTGAGACGTTTTGTTCTTGTATACACACTAAATCACGTTTTATTTTTTTTACCCCCTTTAATAATAGGGTGAGGGTGGCAGAAGGGGTAGCTAACGCCAAAAAAATTTTTTTAGACGTTTCATTCTTGTATACACACTAAATCACATTTTAATTTTTTTTACCCCCTTTAATAATAGGGTGGGGGTGGCAATGGGGTGGTAGAGGGGGTAACTAACGGAAAAAAATTTTTTTCGGCGTTTCGTTCTTGTGTGCACACTAAATTGCATTTTAATTTTTTTTACCCCCTTTAATAATAGGATGGAGGTGGCAATGGGATTGATAGAGGGGGTAGATAACGCTAAAAAAACTTTTTCGGGCGTTTTGTTTTTGCATATGCACTAAATCACATTTTATTTTTTTTACTCCCTTTCATAATAGCGTAGGGGTGGTATTGGGGGTGATAGTGGGTGGCTGATGCCAAAAAAGTTTGTCAGACCTTAACTCTTCGTACATGCCCTAAATTGCAATTTTATGGACTCTTACTTGCTTGTTTTGCCTATTTACCCTTATTTACTCCATTTACACCCGAACCCTTCAACGGAATTAGATCAAAATATAATCTAGTTGCAGATCTCGTTACAATACATAAGTGTACCAAATTTCAAGTCAATATCACAAACGGTTCCAGAGTAAACGTACGCACAAAAAAAGTTGCGGACATACAGACATATAGACAGACAGACCGGCAGACAGATAGACCGACAGACAGGAATTTTTTTCGCTCAAATTTGAAATCTCGACGTTTCATGGCATTTTAAGCCTATTTCAACAAAAAAAAAAATAATTTTCAATATATAAAAATAATTCGAGATAACTTAAATCTGGACAAAAGTGCGGCCACTCTATCAGTGCAGACTTACTTTCTGGTAAACCTGTTAATTATCAGCGGTTAAAGCCGTTTTAATAAAAAAAAGAATCCTTACAGTATAACAACTGTCGTGTTTTTCATCTTGGTGTCAATTTACTAACAACCAATATGAAACATAGTGCTGGGCTCATTAATTGCCAATAGTTGTTAACTTAAAAAGTTGACAGTTTCCGTGTGGGTAAAGCATGTCTGTGCTGAAATATTATAATTTTGGAAGCATAAAAGTTAGAAGAATAAGTAATATATTTTACCTATTCCATAAATAAGCCAGACCAAAGTCACTTGAGTAGTAAACTGAAATCTTAAAATATTTTTATTTTTAAAACTGTAACGTGTGGGTAGGTCGTCTGCTTGATCCATTTAAATTATTCACTACAAAAAATTTCTATGTAAATAACTTCTTATAAATTTATCTAACAAATCTTCTCTTAATCGATATAGATACGTATACAGTTTATATTTTAGATGCTTAACTAGTAATATTTATGGTAAACTGAAACAGGCGCAAATAGGATAAAATTGTATTTTATTTAAATTGCCTAGCAAAGGGTTTATTTAAATACTAGACTGAATCACCGGCGTTGTCAGAGAAATAACTATTTTAACCCCTATATCTTACTCTTCAGCTAAAATTCTTCCCTCCATTTTGAAAATTATATGGGAGTTAAGTTTGACTGTTCGGCTTTTGCCATGTCTTAAATGTGATTATGTGAAAAAAAAGTAGGCTCTCTTTGCTCTAGAGTGTTCCAGTCTATTGCCTGAAAGTTATTTGTGGAATTCTACGAATATTCTTTCCTATTATTTGAGTTTTCTACCACATGTATTATTATCCTCTTCAAAAACAAATCACCGAATCTACAAAATAATAGAATTATTGTGTATGT
The DNA here is from genome assembly GCA_963675555.1 of Leptura quadrifasciata. Taxonomy (NCBI): domain Eukaryota; kingdom Metazoa; phylum Arthropoda; class Insecta; order Coleoptera; family Cerambycidae; genus Leptura; species Leptura quadrifasciata. The sequence continues at coordinate 153,736,237 of OY776675.1, forward strand.
CAAATACACAGCTTTAAGATTATGTTTATGTTATTTCTATAGATACTTACTACTTACACAGAACATAGAACTGATGATATTTTCTTTTAGATAATTTTGAGTTTGTTAAGTTCTTCTTTTAACATTGGTAGCCAGGTTGTACAAATATCTACAGAACAATTCAAGACGCACTAATCTTCATTTAGTAAGATTATTGCTTATTCTTTAATTTTTCTTTTTTTGGTATCTGCTTCTTTTGTTAAAATTTTTACAGATACCAAAAAAAGAAAAATTAAAGAATCAGCAATAATCTTATTAAATGAAGATAAGTGCGTATCGAATTGTTCTGTAGATATTTGTACAACCTGGCTACCAATGTTAAAGGAATAACTTAAACTCAACATTATCTAAAAGAAAATATCATCAGTTCTATGTTCTGTGTAAGTAGTAAGTATCTATGGAAATAACATAAACATAATCTTAAAGCTGTGTATTTGACATACACAGCAAAATAAGAGTTCTTCCAAAAAAAGCTTTGAAAACGGAAAGAGATTACTTTCCGAAACGTCAGCAAAATACATTATTTCTGTGTTTATTCCGATTTAATTATTTGCAAAACACGAAAACCCCAACTATGTAGGTTATTTAAAATGCCGTGCCGCCATGGACAGTATCTTTATCATTTCTGAAGATAATGAATTAAAATAAGCGTCATTTTGTAGCCAAATAATTTGTCTACATTACTTTGGAATTTTTTCTTTTTATTGTGAAAACAAAAAGGTGGACGGGTGTAAATAACGAAATTCTAAATCTTTATTTTAGTATTAGTTTTAACTCCGTTAACTTAAAAGATGCGAAAAAATTCACAAGAGCTTTTATTTTTCGGCGTAAAATTTGTAGTTGAAGTAAAAAACAAAATTAAAATCGGATCAGCGGTTGCGGAGAGTGCACATCCTGTTTGGCATAAAAACCAATATGGCGGACTTCCTCCCACTTTCCGGGATATCCACCTCATGGATTTCTGACCTACAAACGTCCCCAATTAATATTCTGAAGTCAAAGTCCGTGGGTCAATGAAATTCTTGTCAGGGGAAGGTCTAATTGAATCGGCTTCTTTTATCATTTTACCTTTCGGAATGAACCACAAATAGACAGAGAGCAACTCATTTTCTTAACACGTCTGGTATATTTGGCGAATTGTCTAAAATAACACATGTCGAATATTCTAATGTGCACATTGTCAGTACTGAGCTTGTTTACTTTTATTTGTGGAAGCTCAATTAATACTTCTCGTTTGCTTTAGAACGAAACATAAACAGTTGTTCGGCGCGTTTAAAATTGTTTAAATAGCTATTCGCCGATTCGTCTTGCGAATTTATTTTCTAATTGTGAAATAATCAATTACAATTTGTAATGTGCAAAATAATTTGAATGATCTTAGATTACTTTGTAATTCTTACTGGGCGTCAGATAAACTAGAAAAACAAAATGGCAGAACAGTCTATGTCTAGAAATAAATACTGTTTAGATTACAAATACATGGCCTATAAGCAGATGAAGATGTACGATAGAGAATTTGCTTTTATTAAGAAATATTTGTAAGCATTTTAATCTAACTAGCAACATAACGATACATTTTTAGAAGTCAAGTTTATGGACGATATTTTATATACTGTCAGACTGGTTACTGTTGAAAAAATTGCAGACATCATAAACAAAAATTCCACACTATTAGCCCAGATGAAGTATTGTTAAAATCTTATAACCTGCATTACAGTGGATATCGGCATCACTGACCCATATTATTAATATATCAGTAGCACTAGATGTTCTCCCTCCTTAATGGAAAACGTACTGTATCAAGCACATACCTAATCGAAATAAAGCACTAGTGGTATCGCTACCAGTAACGGCATGTAAAAATAGAATATGTTCTCTAAATTCTGCTTACTTCTGGATTGCCCAGGGATTGTAAATCTTCGATTGGACGTTTCCTTTTCCGGGTTTAAGAAAGTAGATATTATGAGTAATCGGAATTATCTGCCATTATAATCAATTAATGAATGAAATGTCAGAATTCTACAAAATGTAGAGTTAAACTGAATTTAAAACGTACGACGCGTCATCAAGAAACCCGGTCGGATTTCGCAGCTAATTTTCGAGCGAAACAAGACCTTATTCATATACACCAAGAAATTGGTTTCCGCGCCATTTGGATATTTCTTTTCTTTGATCAAAAGAACACAATCATTTAACATTGGTAATTGTATGTGAAATGAATTGTTCATCGTTTCATCTTTCAAATAAATACCTGTCTTTAACTTCTTATCTTATTACGGCATTGCTATTGATGTTTGAATTTTGAGATCTGTCATTCCGGTTATATTTGTGTACTAGACGGAAGTACGTCTTCAAAAACGGAGGTATGACGTCGACGGATATGGAAGTCGCATAATTTAATCCTGTGACAGTGACATTTATAAATAACGTGAATATAGACATAAACAAACTAGTATAAACTTAACCTAACATTTTTTAAAAACATAGTAAAGTTAGACGCGAGTGGGTTCTCTAACCTAAAAATCGAACATTTAAGTAGGAAGTACATCATGGACGGGACATTATCTATGAAGATCCGATGGCTTACAAGATCGGGTGGGGTAGCATTTTCGACTATACAGACCACGGGGAATCGATTACGATGGTCATCGATTCGTTCCGATCACTCCCGAGGGCGTTATTTACCGCTTTATCAACGACTTGGGTCATTGTTAAACCGAAACAAGTTTCAGGAGAATTCACACGTGTAGAAGCGAGGATTTTAAGCAAAAGTCCTAACTTAGCACGAACACTTCCGAAATTTCCCGAGGACACCCGAAGGCAGGCGAAGGCGCGGGAAGTTCGTCGTCGACTAAGTCGACCACGGGAAATCGATTACGATGGTTGTCGATTCGATCCGATCACATCCGAGGGCGTTATTCATCGTTTAATCAACGACTTGGGGAATTGAAAAACCTGAACAAGTTTCAGGGGAGTTTACACGTGTGAAAGCCGGGATTTTAAGTAAAAATCCGAACTTCGCACGAACACTTCCGAAGTTTCCCAAAGACACACGAAGGTGCAAGAGGTATCGTTATCGACTAAGTCGACCACGAGGAATCGATTCCGACTATTTCCGAATCGATTCGATCAACGGTTCCAAAAAAAAAATATGCTGTGGCCAAACTAAAAGTCAGATATAAGTAAAACGTTATGGGAGGACAACTAGGACCTCGATACACCTTTTGCGCCACTTTTGACCGACCACCCAAATTTTGACCGGGATGCTTAGTGACTCTGGAAAAAGGAGTTAAAGGCAACGCGATCTCTTGTTTTCGAGTAACTTGAGGTCATAGAATCGATTGCCACCAGTTTCAGTTCGATCCGACCAACCGTTCTGGGAAATGTGTGCTGTGACCAAACTAAAGGTCAGAAATAAGTAAAACGTTACTGGAGGATAACTAGGACCTCAATACACCTTTTTTACCACTTTTGATCGACCGCCCAAATTTTGACAGAGATACATAATGACTCTGGGAAAAGGAGTTAAAAGCAACGCGACCTGGATCTGGACCTAGTAAGGCACTCACCGATGTGTGTAAACACTTCCAATGTATAATACTACAATCTAATTTTCTGTGTGGCTTCCCCGCACTCCCTGACCATCCATCATGTTTATCTTTTTGACTATATACTTCATGATGACCAACATAACCTTTGCTTAAACCAAACTGGAAGACAATAACAAAAAGTGCTGCACCTTCTGACCTCCTTTACTTTCTGATACAGATTAAATATTCATAAAATCGTGAAAGCTGATTTTTATCCTTATTCATTTTAACATACTAAGTTTTTTTCCATTTTTCCTATTAATATATACTGATAGATGGTAAGAAATAAAATATTACCGATCAGAAATTTCTAAAATCGTGTAGAGCTTATTTTAAACCTGATTTATTGTGAAATACATTTTATTAATACATAATGCTAGCCAAAAGCAAAATATTGCAGGTTATAAATTAAACATAATATTTTTAGTCGCATGCTCCTCTATAAAGTCCTTATTTTACTATAAGGAACGTAACCAGACTGCAACCAACAGCTACTCTGCGGGCTATGTGCCCCGCCGAGCGCTGAATTACAAATTACAAGTCTGGTGCGTTAAGTGTGATAATTGCATATTACCATCAAAACGCTAATGCTTTGATTGCAACAAACACCAGCCGAAAGACTGATCCTACTTAAAGGGGCTCTCTTGCCAGCCGTCACACACCAGTTGCAGACTGCAGTTTCGAGCTGTTGGCTCTCGTCAGTGCAAGATAGGCATGTGACGACCGGCACGAGGATCCTTTGACTATATGGTACATCCCGGTATTTTTACAATAGCGACATGTAAAATAGTCAGCAGGCGCCAACTAGCGGTCCAGTGTCTGTTGCAATCGAAAAATAAATAGCCTGACTGGGCTTAGCATAGTTCAAATGCGCTTTTAGAGGGCGGAATATTAAACATAATATTTTTAGTCGCAAACTCCTCTATAAAGTCCTTATTTTACTATAAGGAACGTAACGTAACGTTACGTCAAGTTGACGTCATCTATATTGATTTTAGTAAGGCATTTGACAGACTAGATCATGGTATTCTACTGTGTAAACTTCGTCTATTTAGATTCTCAGCTAAACTTTCAGATTTGTTTGCATCGTACCTACAGTGCAGACGACAATACGTAGAGTATCGTGGTTTTAGATCTGATGAATTTACAGCCTCTTCTGGGGTGCCCCACGGCTCAATTCTTTGCCCTTTTCTTTTCGCTATTTTTATTAATAATATTGTCGGTATGATTGGCGTTGGCTGTCTTCTTTATGCAGATGATTTAAAGTTGTATTGTGATATTAACTCCTTTGCGGATTGTCTTAAATTGCAAATGAATCTTGATCGTATCAATGACTCGTGCATTACAAATAACTTGCCATTAAATGTGCAAAAGTGTCATATGACTTTCTTTTACCAGAAGAAATGAGAAGTTACATTATAATTATACAGTCAATAATTCGTCCCTGAATAGAGTAAGTGAATTTAAAGATCTAGGAGTTATTTTTGACCCTAAACTTAGTTTTAACCAGCACATTCTTTCTGTTTTACTTGCTAGTTACAAATGTCTTGATTTTGTAATAAGAAACTCTCATGGATTTAACAATAGTAGTTTATTGTTCCTGTTATTTAACACATTCGTTTTGTCTAAACTTGAATACTCATGCATAATATGGAATCCAGGGTATCAAACTTACAGACACAGTTTGGAAAATATCCAACGTAAATTTTTAAAATATGTATCCTTCAGGGCTGTTGGTGTTTACCCCGCTGGCGGTGCTGATCATAATCAGTTATTTGTCAGGTATGTTGTATTAAGTTTATCTGATAGAAGGGATATGCATTCTCTTATTTTCTTTATTTAAAATTATACATAATAAATTAAACTGTCCATCGATTTTTAAGTCGATCAAATTTCAATGTTCCGGTAGTCGCTATTAGACGTACCAATACATCTTATTTGTTAACCCCGAGGTCCAACTTACTCAAATTTTCACCTCTTTTCTGTTTGTGCAGTATTTATCATCGTGTACAGCACAATTTGGTATATTTTATTGTACTATTAACTGTTTTTAAATGCTTATTAGTATTTATGTTGTTCTGTATTATTGTTCTTTATCTTTTTTCTTTTGTATTTATAAATTTATCTACCACTATCTATTTTTTTGTAAATGTGTAGTTTTTCCATCCTATAATTGGTATGTAAATATTGTTGGATGGTGTATTGTAATAAATAAATGAATAAAAAAACAGATTTCAACATAGAGTCATTTCGACATATGGGCGTACAAGATGGCCTACCAGATCACTTGATCTAACCCCTATTTTTTTCCTGTGGAGATACGTCGAAGAACGAGTTTATTCATCTTCTTCAAGAAACCTCCAGGAGTAGGAAACCAAAATTCGTCAAGCGTTTGCAACAATAACTGTTCGCAACAGAACGGGTGGTAAGTGAAACCATCAGTAGGGCTCAAAATATACTGAAGTTGAAGGAATGCATTTTGAACAATTAAATATTGCTTTCGGAAACAATAGTTCTATCGCACTAAAATTACACGGATATTGTATACGATCACACGAAGAAGACAAACATCGTTTACAAAAAATTGAAAACTGCTGTGAAATATATTTTAAACTGTGCCCCAAATACGGTTATATTACTCCACATTAACGTGATTTCAAACTATTACCTATGTTTGAAAGGAGATTCGTACACTTAGTAAGATTTGAAATATTTTCAGAACAGGAAAACCTAGTTATTTATTTCATAAAATAGAAAGACGAAGTGATATTCATAGCAGAGATCTGAGACGCGTTAAAAATAAAGTTTGTATTCATTTTTTGCATCGTTCTTTTCCTTCGTAGCAGCTTATTATTAATAATCTGTTATTAAACATGATAATATGTCAGTGGCAACGCTTGAACGTAAACTAAAGGAAGACATATATCCTCTCAAGGTTAGAAAATGTTGATATACATATTTTCTAAATTTAAATTACATATTTATTCGTGTTTACTCGTTACTTATATTATTACATGTGTGTACTTAATTGTATCTATATGTAGTCTGTCTGGTCGATGGGTTAAGGCGCGGGGTGGCAATCGCGTTTAATCACACGGACATCGCACCACAGGGTTCGAATCCTGGCTCCGGCACTGTCGGAGGAAATGGTTGTATGTCCGCGTTTTTTCAATATGTAACCCACTTCCGCACAAGCCCTGGCTTCTGGAATTAGGGGTTGTCTAATTTCTGTGGTGTGGTGGTGTGGTAGGTATGTGTTATATATATGTTTAAATGTATAGGTCGTTTTAGTTTCTTATTTCTGTACTCAGGAAATATTGAAAATCAACATTGTCAATACACGTCCTGTACATGTACATTTTACAAAAACGTTCCTATTGAAATGACAAAAATTAAAACCTTTATATTTTCATAACCTTGGCTACGCTATGGCTATATTTTAAATTCAATTTCAAGAGCAAACAACTTTTTTAAATTTTAATTACTCTTCGTCTTTAATTAATTGTGACTCATTTTATTAGCTTCCTCTAATGTAATGAAATGCTTTAACTTAATCCTTTAGGAACATATCTTCTCGATTATGCACCCCTCTGAATGTTCACGATTAGCTGCTCTAGTCACCCAGCTATTCTCATTTGTTTTTGATTGAATAAAGTGGAAAAATCGAATTATTCCACATCTTAGTTATTTTTTAGAAAAACGAACGATAGCGAATGCATTATTCCCCGTGCTGGCAAGCGCTTGCGAGTGTGAGTAGAAAGATAATGTCTAAGGTGAAAGGATAAAGGAAAATCGTACAAATTCTAACCGGAAACTCCTTAAAAACTTGAAATAAAATGTCTATAAATAGGCTATAACATGAGATAAAATAACCGTTTCTCAGCTGGTTATATATTTTTTCAATTCGAAACTGATATCAAATTAGCATTTGAATTGCTCAATATTGGTTTTTATCGTATATCTGCTCTGGAATGAATATTAAGCTGGAATGGAAATTTCTACATTTACCTTCGAGTGGGTCGTAAATATGTTTGAGGATTTGATTTCCGATCTCAACGATAGTACTCTTTAGCGGTTTTGTAAATAATTCTGAAATATGGGGATCGTCGTAAGGTTTACTTTAAATTTCGGAATTCGATGTGCAAAGTTCACCGAGGGTCAATTGGAGGGTAATTATTATTTTATTTATTTTATTAATCACCATTCAACAGGAACAATGTTCCCAATTACAGATCTGTATTATTTTTTTTTTCGCATACACACAGACAATTATGCAACGATCATTTTCTACGACATTGCCATCTGTCGCAACTGAGGCTCGAACTCAGGAGTGGTACAGCGACTAACCGTGTTATCTCTCACACAACCTCATTTAATCCACTGCTACCAACACGGTAACATATGAAAAACGCCACTATACATCCATACCCTACCCAGGATTCGAACCCGGGACTCAGATATTGAGATGGTAGTTAAAAAATTGAAAACGAAAGAAAGCGCTGATTATAATGAAATACCAATCACTTTGTTTAAGGAAAATATTAGTTATCTCTAAAAATCATTAACGTTTATAATTAATCTTTCATTTATGACCGGATTGCCTTAAAATAGCAAAAATCATAAAAGAAGAGAAACGACAATAATATCTAACTACCGACCAATCTCAGTACAGTATTTTACTATAAGGAACGTAACCAGACTGCAACCAACAGCTATTCTCCGGGCTATGTGCCCCGCCGAGCGCTGAATTACAAGTTAAGTCTGGCGCGTTAAGTGTAATAATTGCATATTACCATCAAAACGCTAATGCTTCGATTGCAACAAATACCAGCCGAAAGACTGATCCTACTTAAAGGAGCTCTCATGCCAGCCGTCACACACCACTTGCAGACTGCAGTTTCGAGCTGTTGGCTCTCGTCAGTGCAAGGTAGGCATGCGACGACCGGTACGAGGATCCTTTGACTACTTGGTACATCTCAGTATTTTAACAATAGCGACATGTAAAATAGTCAGCAGGTGCCATCTAACGATCCAGTGTCTGTTGCAATCGAAAAATAAATAGCCTGACTGGGCTTAGCGCTTGGTCATGACCTTCAGAAATTCTTTTCTTGTCAATTATACGTCATGAAAAATGATTTCGTCAATGTCATTTTGGATGCGGTCGTATTATAAATTATTTGGTATATTGTTGCTATGTGTATTTTCGAAATGGGAAGCTAAGTCGCTCACTTTTTGAGCGTCTGGTATCGCTGACCTCCGCGTATTTTTCATTGCCCTCGTCAGCTTCCACAGCGAGTTCTCTTGAGGATTTAGCGCTGTCAGTTTGTCCACCCAATTCTGGTTTTTCAGTGTTGATGGAAGTTCTGATTTGCCTTTGCAGTCATCTCAGTCTTAGCATTGACATCGCGATTTCGCTGCCAAGGCCGTCTTTGTTTCTTTTTCTCGTGTATGTCTTGCATGACCGCTGCGTCAAATTGGTTTTTATAGGGATTTATCGTGATAGTGGCGGCAACAGTCTGCTTAACATCTTGTAGCACTCTTGTAAACTCGTCCATTACATTTTCCAGCTCGGCGGGTGTATCGATTGTGTTGTTCAGTGTTAGGTTTGTGTTAATGAGAGCCTTATAGAGGTGCCAGTCGACGCCCCGATAAGATGTGATTTTCTTGTGATGTCTTCCCTTGACATACCGTTCAACTCTAGAGTGATTGGGTTATGGTCGGACGAGACTTCCTCCAGGGCCACTGGAGTCGTGGAGTTTCTCACGCCCTTGTTGACCACTATGTCAAAAGTTGTCGGCAACACGTATTCGGGGAATATCATTAGTCTCGCACTTCTTCACATATCATATAAATTTCGTATATAAATCTCCTATAAGGAATTACGTACAATTAAAAACTGCCATTTTAACCCATAAACTTTTCTCTCTTTACAGCCATTTAGGTAGACCAGCTTGATGAACAGTGTATATTTATACGTACATGGAAACGGCATTATCGAGGAATATTCTGTTTTATGCTTGGCATCATAAAATTTTTCATCCAAAATTACTTGTAAGGAACTGACTACAGGAATTGAAAACTGCCATTTTGACCCATAATCTTGCTGGGGCAGCTTAATTAGCAGTTCATGTTTATATAATCAAAGAATATTTTGGCTGTTGACACCATATGTAATTTTTTTATACAATATTCCCATAAAAGACCCATAAAATGTCATTCTCTCTTTACAGCAGTCTTGATTTGCTGTTCCTATTTCGGAGTCGACTTTCGCGCTTAACAAATTTTCGATTTTTATGACATCAAACGTTGTTCCATGTATTTATAGATATATGGGATTCTAGCCAAGTTGCTCGAACTAAATTGCTTTAAAAAAGTAAACGATTATTTTGGTTGTTATAATTTGTATTTGTCACATTTAGCAGTACTGACTTTACACTTGAACAGTCGATGAAACATTAGCAGTGTATATATTTTACGTCAATGTTTCCGTGAAATATTTAGTGCAACAATTTGAGATAGGTCAATATTCCCAAAGTGTTTCGCAAAAATGAGCTGATAACAAATATAATATTTTATCTATGGCACTTAATAATCAAGAAGAAAATTATACAGATTTTGAAAACAATCGACGAAAAGTAATTCCTTCCAGCTTCGGGCTTACTGTCAAATTAAAGTATAGGATTATTTTAATGAAATAAGTCTGTATTAACCAAACATTTTGGCTTTCGCAGAGCTGATGATGATCCATAGTTAGGTTTCCGGGTTCTCTTTTCGACCATCTTATCGTGATCTTCTTCTGAAGAGAAGTGAGCTCTGTTTGCCTGAGTTCCTCTATTTATATGCATCGTCAAGAGGCGTGGCTTGATTCCAGTGATATCGCATGGTAAGTGGACCGGAACATTGATTTCCATGTCAACGATAGATGTACTCCGGAGTCATTTTTGAAATTATTTTGATTTTCGTGTATTTCTATGGCTTCTCTGTATCTTCTGGGCCAGTAGTGTCTCGTGCTTGCCAATCTTTTGGTCTCGTCAAACTTTATACAATGGCCGGTTTCCTTTGAGTGTTCCGCAACTACAAACTTAGTAATGTTTTCCTTCTTTGTGTGCCTGATATGTTCTATAAGCCTGGTATTAATATGCCTCTTGGTATCTCCTATATAAACTCCTCCACACGAACATGGAATGCTATAAGCTCCTGGTGAGTCGAGCTCTTCTGGTAGCTCGTATTTAGGAAATTGTGTGATCTACAAGGCAAAACAAAAATAATCTATAGATTTAACTGAACAAAATTACAAATGGGAATATTTTTGATAAGTCTTCATCTTCAATTTCGATATTTGTTTCTTTAAAATGCGATGAAATCTTAATAGAATTGAGATTTATATGGTTATAATATATTTTTTGATATTAAGATATGAGGTAGTCATTTTAATAGATTCTACAACAACTTTTAAAGTGTTGTTTAAATAGTTTTTGGCCTTTCTGGGCAAGTTCAGCCATGTAAATATAAAGAAAATATTAAACCACATACTTTTGATCCTTGGGATAAATCAAAATCGATCTGGAATTAACGAAATCATAAAAGTAAAAAATTATTCAACTATTTTTACTAATAGATTAATATTTTGTGAACCGTATATATAAAAGTTTGAAATTAGCAACTACCGATATCTTAAGTGTTCTCAGAAAAATATAGTGTGGACATATGGTTCCTATCACTTTAAATTACACAACGCATATTTAGTAAAAACACATTAAATATTCGATTCACACTATCGTACTAATCACATCATTTTTATTTTCAAAATATTTGACTCATAATTTATTGGCGTGTCACGTTCTGTTTATACGAACATTTATTGGAAAATATATCACTCTATTGGGTATTATCAATAATAACGTTAAGTATTTTTCTAATACGCAATATTTGATAGACATTCTTACACTCCAAGGCAATGGAATTACTATACAGGGTGGGGTAATAGTGCGTCGGACCTCGATATCTCGAGTTCTACGAAATTCTAAGAAATTTTTTAAAAAAGTAAACTAGATAAAAAAATCTATAACTCGAAATTATTTTAGAACATACAGGGCAAGCCAAGACGAAATTACAGGACCAAGTGCCTTTTTTAAATGGAATGCTATATATATCAGTACATTTATTGAAGCCTCTTTCTAGGCACTATTCATTCCTATATTAGCATTGAATGTCTCCCAACCACTTGGATGTAATAAATTTTTTTGTTGAAATAATGCAATCTGCAGATGGATATTAAAAAAATCACCACAGTCACAATTATGGGTTTTAAGAAAAACTTATGTGAATACCAGTTACGAGACATCTAATGAATGTCTTTCAATCATTTTCATTTCCCAAAAATATACAGGGTGGCCAAAAATTATTTTTCAATTAAGAACATCTCTCAATTTTTTCAAATGAAACACCCTGTATATTTTTCGACGATGTGATGTAGAAATGAAAAACGGACATTTTTTGTAAGTACTTCCCTAGGGCTAATTGCAACCATTTTCGTTTTATAAATAAATAAGTGTTTATTTCTCAATTAAGAAGTTTTTAAATTGAATTTTCTCAATTTTTTCAAATGGAACACCCTGTATATGTTTCGATGATGTGATATAGAAATGAAAAACAAACATTTTTTATAAATACACACGTCTTTATGCAACTTTGAAATGAGGCCATTTAGTGGGACCATTTCTTCCAATCCATTGAAATGAGTAAATTGGTATAAATTGTCGTGTACAAAGGAGTATTTATCACACTTATCACAATTTGTATTGAATTTAAAATATTTGGAATTTTACAATATGCATTTTAATAAAGCGGAACTTGTAGACCTGTCCTTTTTTTTGGGCGAGTCAGACAGAAATTAGGATTAAAAACATTAATTAGATGTTTCGTAACTGGTATTCACATAAGTTTTACTTAAAACCCATAATTGCCCCACCCTGTAGAAGCCTAAAGAATATAGCGGATAGTGTTGAACCATCAATATGGTGAAATCTGAAACAACTGTTCATCGCCTGTCCAATACTGGTAATGTTTAACAACAAATATGTTACCGTATTCCGAAAAAATTCTATAGCAAAATATTATAAAATATGTTAAAGACTAGTAGTTGTTGCATATGTTTTGTCATGATGACATTGATTCCATCTGTGATACTATAAAGTATGATCACAATAAGTTGCAAGATTTTCAAAAATAATCTTGCATCAATGATAAATAGCTGTTTTTCCACATACTACAGCAAAACATCAAGCAATTTGGAATGTGAGTAAAGCGAAAATATTTTTAATTTTAAAATGGATCTCGAAAACAATATCCTACATTTGTTATGTAAACAGAAGTTAAATATATTTCAATTAAACTAGAAAAGTTTTTCGGCCTTTACATTTTTATTTGTTCGTTGAACTCTGTTCTAATAACAGACTAGATTTTAATAAAATATCAGGATTACATTTAAAAATTAACTTGGAACTACTGGGTCCGCACAAAGAACATACATTGTATGAAAAGAATGTTTTCAATTAGTTTAGTTTATAGAGACAAAATAACAATAAGCTTTGTTAACCAATAGACCACAGTACAAAGTATAAACACAATGAAATAGTATAGGACAAGTCAAGACAAAAAAACGGCAGTAAAATGCATCGCAGAGAAAAGAAAAAAATATTATAATAATAAATTGTTATGTGTACATGGCAAGGTTTAATATGCGAGAAATTCCGACGATGTGTAAAAGTTTTTGAATGATAAAAATGTTTGCACCTCGATCTTAAATTTTCTTACGTTATTAATATTTTTAATTGTGAAAGGTAGCTTATTGTAATATTTGATACCTTAGTTACGGTTATTTTCAAAAAGAGTACTATACAAAATCTGGATGTGGAAGTAGTGATTCCTTGGACAGCGGTTTTAAATTCTAGCTAGAATTTTTGGCATATATATCTGCATGTGAACTTGTGTGTACGTCAATTTTACTTATATTTATAAGTGTGATTTTACTATATGTAGATTTATATATATTTTCTGGATCCTGTATCATATATTTTAATATATTTATTTGTTTATTTTTAATATATTGTTTTGTTTGTATGACGGCCCTGTAATCTATTACATATGTAATTTTTTTTACTTATATATTGACTTACCATAGATACCTATTTGTATAGAATTGGTCAATTGTTATTATTATTTTTCAAACTGTCAAAATTGACAGTAATCGTTATGCTATGCATATGCTACTTATAGTACTATATATCTGTGCATGTGTATCATTAGTAATATTCAATTTACATTTTTTACAGGGCAATAAAAAATCGATTTTAGAAAAAACTAGTAGTGGTTTTACCTCTTAATTCAGTCACTTCAGACAAGTTCTTGATCTCAGCCAGTGAAGGCAAGGAGGAAACTCAGCCATTTAAGGCTAGGTGAGGATTTCGGACAGTTCAGGCAATTAGTTTACAGCTTAACTGCTACACTAGCAGGTTTTAATTTCAAGATTATAGCAGATGTTCAAAATGGTGCCCATTGACTTCTTGGCGTTGTCCGAGACGAACGTAAAATGTTTCAGTAGCACTTCTTATCATTTGAGGTGGTATTTCTGCAAAAATGTTTATTATGCGTTGCCTCAGCTCTTCCAAATCACGAGGGTTAGTGAAAGAAACCTTACCCTTCACGTAGCCCCAAACAAAATAATCAAGTGGCGCGAGGTCGGGAGATCTTGCTGGCCATTCAATAGTTCATCTTCGACCTATCCATCGATTTTCGAAAGTACCATTCAAATAGTCCCTAACAATATCCCGATAGTGTAGAGAAGCCCCATCTTGCTGGAACCAAACATTATCGAACTCATCACCAGCAATCTCTTGTATTGCGGGAACTATTTGATTTGTCAACATTTCCAGGTATTTTTCTCCATTCAAATTTCCATCTATGAAAAACGGTCCTATGATTCGATCCCTGAAAACTCCTGCCCAAACATTTAATTTTTGTGTATACTGCGCGTGTGTTTCAAGCATCCAGTGAGGGTTTTCGTTACTCCGATATCTGAAATTATGGCGATTAACTTTTCCACTGAGTTCGAAAGTTGCTTCATCTGGTTACTCCTTTCCATCATTAATTTACTAAATTCAAGTCGCCGATCAAAATCATTTAACTCTTGGTGAAGGTGAATTTTGTAAGGATGAAATTTCAAAAGTTTCAAATTCTTATGAACTGATAATGCACTCATATCAGGCTGTTGACTGGCTTTTCTGATTGATAACCTTCGATTTTCAACAAATGCCTGGGCCACTTCCATTTGTCGAGCTTCCGATGTTTCAGATTTTGGTCTTCCAGATTTTGGGCGATTTTTATTTGTCCTTGTGTCTAGGAATCGTTTGATGGTACGGGACACAGTAGTTTCGTTGAATAAAATCACAACTTCATCATAGGACCTTTCTTTATCGCCCCACCCTCGCATCATTAAAAGAGAAACTCTCTCTTCCTCTGTTAAAGTAGCCATTATGCAGAAAAAAACACGAGAACTAATGAAAAATGAAATAATTTTTTCCGTACAAAAGTGCGCTCCTGCCTCTACAAAAGTTGGAAGGAACTGAACGTTCTCGTAGAAATTTCACAAAACAAATGCTGTTATTAAGAACACTTTAAAAAAACATTCATAAAAACCAAGATATCACAAATATTGTTTTTTAAACTGAATGTTTTTTGTCTATACGAGTAGCTATAGTTTGTAAATATTTACAAACTTATGGACGCTTAAGGTTTATTTCAATTTTGTGCGATTGCAGCGACACCTTGCGAGAATCGAAAAAAATGCCCGATATAAAATTCACGTATTTTTGGCCGTAGAATCCGCTATAAAAAATAGAGATTTTCATTACAAATTTCAAAGTTGCCTCCCGCCCCACCACTGGGTTAGGGGTGGGAGAGTCGAATCCAATGTCATTGGATAGATTTCATAAAAATAACAAATACGTGTTTTTCAGTTTTTGAATTGGACGTTTTTTTATGGGCACAAGACGCTACTCTTGAAACAGTAATGTTTTCTTTTCATTTTCTGCAATTACAGCGACACCATGCAAGAATCGAACAAAATGTCTGGAATGAAATTTACGTGTGTTTTCTGCGCTGTAGAATCAGATTCCGCAATAAAAAATAGGGGTTTCCGTTTGAAATTTTAAAATCACCCCTCGCCCCACCCACAGGCTGGTGGGTGGGGAGGACATTTTGATATCAGTAGATAGTTTTTTGAAAAATTTTTGACAAGTATTTTTTTATTTTTCGATTTGTTGCAAACTGTTCGAGATTTTCCACCGTTTCCATACTTTTCTAACACCCGGTATAAGTGGGTAACCCAGACCTTTCAGTGTAAAATTGGATAAACACAAAAATTGCATTAGATAAAATGCAATTCAAAAACCGATGATTTACAAACACGCTTGAGAAAACGAATACAGAAGAAAGTGGCAACATTTTCAATAAAATAGTCAATACAGCTGATTGAATCTTTGCATCTTGTACTTTGTTCTATAATACAGTGAGGTATGTTTTGATAAACAATCCAATTTAGTGGGCTTTTATTATTCTAAACAAATCTTTAAACGCTGCAACAGGTGTGAATCGACTTAAAACTTGCAAATAACAATTAATTAAATTTAACATGTTACATTGCTGTCGGAGGTAATTTGATCTAGGTAATATAATCCATTAAGATAAATTATGGCAAATTTTACAAAAAACGCTATAAGCCGTTATTTTGGGCTTTATTTTAAAACTTAACTACTTTTACTTCAATGCAATGACCCATCATTTATAGCGACACATTTTAAAGCCAAATGAAAAATAAATATAAATTTAGGTTTCATAAAAAGAGACTACTAATTTGACGTTCCAAAAATAATACCATTTCTAAATTTAATTTTAAATTTAATAGCTAGCTAAAATCATGATGGAAATATCAAATCTTTAGGACACTTTCTTGGCAGCTAATAAATGGTATAAATATAGGTCTAGGTTATTTACATTTAGATATAAGTATTATATAATCTACTAATAGTGGGCTGGGTTAATTTTTCTTCTTATTTGGCAAAATAAATTAGCTTTAGTTGTTATCGTTCTATAAGGCGATTTTTTTTTTCGAAATTTGAGAACATAAAGGATCGCCTGGGAATAGCATTATTGCAGTCATTTACATATGTTATTATAACATCTTTCCTGATATGGTTCTTTATATTACGACTAACTAACATATTAATAACCATTCCAATAATGTAAAAAATGTGACGGACGTAATTTTATTGAAATATTTATGATATATTTATTATTTTCAATTATATATATGTCACTAATACATATTTTAATATACCGTTATATACAGGGTAGGGCAATAGTGCATCAGACCTCGATATCTCGAGTTCCACGATAGCTAGAAATTTTTTAAAAAATTGTAGAATGCAGGTTTTCACGGCCGTTGTCTAATGAAGTAGATTCTTCTGGGTCTTGCCGTGGTCGTCGAACTTGACTTGACGTTTCGCTGATCATCCTGTCACCTTCTTCAGAAGGATTCTAAAGACTGAATCTGTTGTGTTACACTCCTCGTTATATACCTAGGCGCCGCTTCGCTTCGCTGGTCATTGGTCGCGCTTGGTTCGCTTCGCTGCTCATTCGTCGTGTTTGGTTGACCGTGACTTACTACGGTGCTGGTACTTGGCAATACCAGTCTCCACGTGTTACTAAGTCGATACCCATCCTCTCTGTTAAAGTTGTTCACGTTTTTCATAATTTCCAGTGATTCCCTAATAATTCGCGGATAATAGCGCGTATTCCTGTCTAATATATTGACGTCCTCGTAGTCGATTTTATGGTTCTCGTTATTATGGACATGTTCTGCTATCGCCGACCTATCCGTGTATCCAAACCTGGTATTTCTCTGGTGTTCTTTGATTCTGCACTGGATACTCCGTCCTGTTTGTCCGATGTAGCTCTTACCACATGTGCACTTTAACTGATGAACACCTTTTGATAACAGTTTGGGGACAGGGTCTTTGACTGAGGGAAGCATTTTCTTCCCTGCTGGGTTATTCATATATGAATCGGCATTATTTGTCAAAAATAATCCAGACAAGTTTCCATTAAACAATGACGTCCATACTTATAATACTCGTTCTTTAAATCATATCCACTTAAAAAACATAAAGCTTTCAAATTCTAGAAAAAGCGCATTTCATTCCTGTAGTGATATATATAACCATCTCCCTAGAAATATAAAGCAAATAAATAACTTTAATGGTTATAAAAAAACTTTATTTTCATTTCTCTGCAAAAATTGTTTTTACAGCCTAAAAGAGTTTTATGACTATGAAAACCTCACTGCTGACTTATAATCAAGAGCGTATGTTGAATTATTCTTCTTAAATTATGTTTTATTTATGCATTTTTATGTACATCATTCATACGATTTGATGTTTTAATCATATGTAAATCCATTGCGTATTTTTTATTTTTTATTTATTTACTGTTCACACCATGTTATTTTAATTATTACTTTTGCATTTGATTACATGTTATTTATTTAACTTTAAGCATTTACCTTTTCTTGACTTTCACTTCCTGTAAGGCGTACGTGAATAAATATTATTATTATTATTATCATTATTATTATTATTATGGCTAATTGCCCCACCCTGTATATTTGATGTTATTAACTAGTAATAATTTTATGAAATAAACGCATCTGGTGCATATGTATTATATCATTGAAAAGAAAAAATAAACGGAATTAATGGTGTCATGGCCTACTTTGAGATTTGTTCTTTTCATTTTTGCGCAAGAGCGTATGTCATAGCCAACTGTGTTTTTCGAATTTTTTGATACAGATTATTATTCTTATTGTCTTTGCCGTCAACTTTTATCCCTTTACGTTTTTTGATATATTTGATATAATTGCATTTTACGAACAAAAAATTGTATGCCGGTTTACTAAAGTGTCTGATCTACCAAGTGTCTAAAGAAAGAACTACTTAGTTATTAATTTTTAATATGAAGCAAAATTACATTTTGGGTTAGGAAACCAACGAATACAAATGATAATTAAAAAAATTACTATAGGTATCTTGAAAAAACATAAATATGTCACGTCATTATTCAGAATCGTTGCCACCAGCTTCAACACCTAGCACTAATGTAGCTCTTAATCATTTATAATTGTGTATACCATCAACTGCTTCTTTAATTTTGGTTTTTGATAATTCTAAATTATTGTCAAAATTAAAAGCATAAACTTTTTGTTTTAAAAATTCCCATAAGTAGAAATCCATTATCGTTAGATCCGGACTTCTAGGTGGCCAACATCTATTTTCCTGGAAAATTACGGTCTAACCATCCTCTGACAGTAATTGCAGAATATGCATTGGTAACCGTCCTGGTGTAGGAACATTTTCATCCATTGCAATATGAGTATGTATATTATCGAGTTGATCAAAAATTTATATATTTAGAATTTCCAGATAAGAATGTTGATCTACATTACCTTCAAAGAAATATGGACCAATTAATTATTCCAAAGTATGAAATCGTACACTAAACATTTACTTTCTGGGAATATTGCCGTTTACTTAGTATACGAAAATTTGGATTTTCGGAGAGCCACTTCTACAATTCTGTGAATTTACTATACTATTAGTGGAAAACGTTGTCTATCACTTAAAATGTTCAACAGAAATCCAATCTTTTAGCGTAGTCATAACACTTTTAGAAATTTCAGTTTGGGCTGTTCTTCTTCTAAAAGGTAATTTTGGCAACTCATTCAAGGAATCCATCGCAATTAAAGTGCCAGCATCATCATCCTTAAGTTCCTTCTTCTCTTCATTATATTACCAGTTCTTTTAAATTTGTCGACTGTTTTTTAACACCCCCCTATGTGTTACTAGTATATCTGGCCAATGTTCATTTTATGATAACCTTACAGGAATATGTATGAGAGACAAACAGGATTGTCTCTAATATGTATCTCTCAATTTTTAAGATTCTCCCAATTTATTCTATGTCCGTTTTCCCAAGCATGTTCACAAATCTTTGATTTCTGAATTTCATTCTTTCTAATGTAATTCTTGTACTCATCCAACCTCACACTGAAAGGTCTGGATGACTCACCCACATAACATTAATCACATATTACATATGTATTTATAATATCCCGTGCGAATGTGATAAATGTTATGTGAGTGAGTCATCCAGACCTTTCAGTGTGAGGTTGGATGAGCACAAGAATTACATTAGAAAGAATGAAATTCAGAAATCAAAGATTTGTGAACATGCTTGGGAAAACGGACATAGAATAAACTGGGATTCGGTAAAAATTTTAACAAAAGAAGCAGATACCAAAAGAAGAAAAATTAAAGAATCAGCAATAATCTTGTTAAAATAGGAAAAAATACTAAATAATTTAGTAATTTTTTAATTTTTAATTTTTAATTTTTGAGTAATCACTTTAGTAAACCGGCACACAATTATTATTAAGATTATTATAATTTTCGTAAAATGCAATCATGTCAAAAAAAATTAAATCATCAAAGTAGGCGTATGTATGTTCTTGAAATTTTGCATAGGACTATAACTTTTTAATCTGAGTAACTTTCCATAATGACATTTTGCTGTATCTTTTACAGAAAAGGTTCTTTACCTAACAAGAAATTCGTTTTTGCTTAACTGTCATGGCGTACGTGATTAAAAAAACAAAAGTACACCCAAAATTACTTTTTTAGTAATGCAGAGGTGAACCCTCAGGTAGAAAAAAATCGATTTTTTTTCCAATCGAAGACTACACTGTGTAAGTATATTCGTGTTTTATTTATTACGGAAAAGCGGCTGGAAAAATCAAAATTTTTCTCAGACAAATTTGCAGATAATTTAATTACGATTTTTTTTCCTTTTGGTTTTTTTAATATATTGTACGGATTTCAAGATATCCTTGGTTTTCGGTTAAAATTATCGAAAAAAACATACATTTATACATATTTTACCAACTTCCCCCACTAAAATTTTGCCAATATTATCCCATGGACGCGTGAACAAATGTCTCCACAGAAAATTCGCAATAAAATAGTAATAAAAAAAATCTAAAATAAACTATCAAACTATTCTGACTTTTTTACGTTCTTCAATGTCTGCTTTTATTTTAAAAATACCATTAATAAGAATTTTTTCTCTAGGTCGCGCTGTAATATACCATCGAGAATGACAAAAACGTCAGACATCATTTCACACATCTTATTAACTATAAATTTGAAAAAAAAATAGTCTCAAAACTATCCAACCTATCAAATTAACTATATAGTTTATATTCTAAATTTTTACTACCTTAACCAAAAATAACTATCTATTATTTGCCACCGATGAAAAATGGTTGCATATTACAAATACCTGTCTCAAAAATAACAGTAAAATATCGGGGCGTAAAAACATTTGTCTAGAAAATTGGCAAGTATAATAAAAATGTGTGTACGATTTTAAAATAAAGCTGTGGGTACATTTTTTAACTGTTTATTTTTGTTTTTGCCGAAGTTGTATCCTCATGTTTAAAATTATTTTTATGTTCAAAGCGAACAATTGAGCGTTTGAAATGTTTATTAGTAAGTGACAATGTAATAGATCAAATTTAGGGTAAATACATAACCAGATAAATATTCACCAAGCTATGTGCTTACGACGTGCTCTGAATTACATAATTACGGAGTACATTTAAATAAGTAACGCGTGACACTCGTGGCAGATTCAAACACGAGAGAAATTTACACAGCCTCACCTGATAAAGATCTGCGGTGGCGTCAGTTAGAAATGGTTCTTAAGAGATACAGAAAATGGAAGAGAAGTTAATATTTGCAAATATATCAGCCAGCAAATATTAGAATAAAATATACAGGAAGGTAATAAATAAAAAAATAAAAATGAATGAATAAATGAATAAGTCAATAAGTGAATAAGTGAATAGGTGAATAGGTGAATAGATGAATAGGTGAATAGGTGAATACGTGAATAAGTGAATACGTGAATGAGTGAATTTGTGAATAAGTGAATAAATGAATAAGTGAATAAGTGAATAAGTGAATAAGTGAATAAGTGATTAAGTGAATAATTGAATAAGTGAATAAGTGAATAAGTGAATAAGTGAGTAAGTGAATAAATGAATAAATGAACAAATGAACAAATGAACAAATGAACAAATGAACAAATGAATAAAAGAATGAATAAATAAATATATACATACATACATACATACATAAATAAATAAATAAATAAACAAACAAACACGTAAATAAATAAATAACTGGCGCCGCCAGTGCAAGCAACTACAAACACTTGCACAAGATAACACATTAGCTAAAAGATATACCTGATTGTTAATGAATAAAAAAGGGACATATTTCTAAATTCTGCGCGAATATGATCGGCCGCCCCAACATCGTACCCGATTTTATTACACCCAAATATTTTTTATATTTTAGAGGGGCAATTGCCGGAGACGATCGGTGGTGCTCGCCAAGATCTAGAGGGGCGGCCGATCACCACCTACGCTCTTGTCACTGTTCGAGCAACAGTCTAGTTCTTATAGTACAGGTAAACTAGATGAAAATTCGCCTCAACAAGGAAAAGCAAGAATAAACAATTTTTTTCTATTATATGGGAATTATGGTTTTTAGTGTTTCACTCGAAATATATGACTAAAATTTAAAAAATATCTATCTTTTTTGAAGCAATCAGAATTGGTCAAGCAGTATATGTTACATAATTTTGATGCATAATTTATAAACCTTTGGAAAATAGATTTGTTACAAAATGATATGTGTAACAATTCATTTATATTAGGCCTAGTCTGATAAATATGAGAAATGACGGAATGTAATTCAAAAATTGTTGTTATAGGTAACAATAAACATATAAACTTCTGATAATTAATACGCCAGTATTTTTATAAAGTCGAAGAATGGGAAACATGGGTTCTCTCTTAAAGATTATTTTTAAAACAGTATTTTGACCAACGGAATGATTTCTTATGGCATTTTGGTAAATGCATCGCCAAATAGTTATACAGTAACGTAGAATAGGCTCAACTAAAGGCGTCTATAGTATTTTTAATATTTTTTTAGTTAGGACATCTCTTGATTGATAAAATTTGTAGAAAACTACTTATTTTAGTAGTTAAATAATGTGCACATTCATTCCACTTCAAGTGCATTATTTTGTCAATTATTACTCCTAAGTACTTTGTGATGCAGTGCGTCTCAAATTTCTCGTTTTGATAAGCATGCTCTGACTCCTTTGTTTCTACTGAGACAATTTTGTAAATGTCAGATTAGTTGTCAAGTATTTATTGGAATTCTGTCTGATTTTTTGTAATAATTTTTATTAAAATCCCTAAAATAATTTTTTCATTAAAATCTCATTTAACTAAACTTCTGATTCAGAGTTTTTGAAAGATTTTGAACAAGTTTTGTTAATAAAAGTTTTTGATTAAAAAATGCCTACCATGATTTTTTTATTTTTATCATACAATTTAGCATCGCAAATGGCCTTGCATTTAAAGATGGAAAGTGATTTTGTGGTCTTAGACCTTGGTGACTTCTATCTTTTGAGATCAGTTTGATTTAATTGAGACAAAAAACAAAAGAATTATTACTGTGTTACATTCTTAAGTGAGACACACTGTATATACTTCTGCTATTGTTGGACAGTTACATTTGTTATTATTTACATTACAATCATGTACATTGTACATGCATGTTTAAAGCGTTATCTTCTTATTGATCTGTAGTTGAAGCGGAAAAAGTAATAAAATAAGTTTTCAATGTGTTAAGACCTAGCAAATTGCGAGACAACCAATGAAATATTATAATAAGACTCACTTCCGCTATCTTGTACATATCTGACCAATTTTCTGCATAAAACATCAAGGTAGTGTCATCAGCATAAGAGATAACACTAAACTACTAATTTCATTAATATACTAAAGGAAAGGTATAGGCCCCACTACAGTACCTTGCGGTACAATTACAAATACTTTGTAAGTGTATAAAAATATTAATATCTATCTATCAATCAATATATATCATTGGGTCTGCCCAAGGCTTATGAAAATTGATAGTAATATAAGTTTATTTACTAGGGAAAAAATGTTATGATTACAGCGCGCCAATATCCATTGGCTGGATGTCGGTCTCGATAACTAGGGCCGAGGCTATGATTACAGAGTAAATATATAAAATACTATTATAGATTTGTAAATAAACTAGCTACTTCATAGAAGTGCAGAACAAGCACTGTGCCTTAAGATGGGAAACATTCTAAAACATTATATAATAGTCTTAAAGTTTATATAACAATAGAAAAAGTAAAATGCTATAATTTAATTCAATTTATTATTAATCTTAAAAATTTAAACCTAAAATTAAAGCTGGAGGGTAATGAAGTCATAAATATAAATCAATAATTTTGTAGACAAAAGATTACACCGTTTAATTTGACATCTAAAATGGAACGGAGACCTAAAATAATGTATTCAGATATTGTTTGGGATTGATGATTTCATGTGTTACATCCCTAGATGTAGAATGTATTGTTTAATTTTGACCTTTGCCTTGTATAAAGAAGATATGTTCTTAATACTATTTGGTATCATGTTGTAAGCTCGTGGACTTGTTCAATATAATTTTTAGTAGTCTTTTTTGCAATGTATCTAAAACTAGATCTTAAAGGAAAAGGTGAAGATATATCAACTAAAGGAAAAATATTTTGAAAACTATACGAAAAGAAAAATTAACATTATAACATAATACAGACTCAAAGGTTATTAATGTTTTATTCAAAATAACTGCCTATTAAATTCGTCTAAAATTAATACAATATTGAACACAGTTTAGTATTTATCAACAGATATATTTTATTCAAAATAACTGTGTGTTAAAATACTTTGTAAACAGTCAATAGAAAGAACAATTTAATTCATTTCAGTTAAATAGTGTAATTAATAATATATCATCTTTATTCTAGGTAACAGCCGCGGGAAAGGCCATCCTGATCACAGGCTGCGATTCCCGTATCGGTAGCGCCCTCGCCCGACAACTGGACGACCAAGGATTCACGGTTTTCGCAGGATTCCAGAACGTTGCAGGAAATTCCTCTGCCGAAGAGCTTAAAGAAGCTTGCTCCGGCAGACTGCACGTACTACAACTAGATGTCTCGTCTGAAACTCAGATTTTGGCAGCTTCCCTTTACGCCGTGGAACACTTGCCGGATGGAGCTCCAGGATTATGGGCTGTTGTGCACGCTCAATCATGGGTGGCTCTGGGAGAGATCGAGTGGATACCACCTCAGGTAGGTCGTAACTAATTGCTAATGAAAAGTTATGTCTGCTCTAGCGCGAAGCTATTAAAAGTAACTACTATGATATATTTTACGACTTTCTGAACTAATGAGGTTTCCATGTAGGTAATTGGGAAATTCCGACGGAAGTAGGTTAAAGTATCTTGTTGAATTCTAACACAAAAATGCATTAAAGTGTATAACGGGTGATAGAGGCTAATGGCTCACCTGTATGTTTAGTTTATTTTTTAATTTATTCATTTGAAATTTGGGGTGCGTAAACTACGTGTAAAATCTTCGGATATAAAAATGATATGAAACCATTTCTGGTTTACCCAGAAATGACTGCAACTTGTTTTTTAAATGGAACACCCCTGTATGTTTTTACATATTTAGATTCAAGACATGAAACTTTCGTTAATTTTTGAGTCGATGTTCAGTTTTTTAAAGCGTTTTAAGGCATTCGTCTAGAGTGCTTTGGAATACCAAAATTTCTTCTACGGAAAGTAAAGTCTATGGGAAAAATATAATTTTCCGTTTAATTTCATTAATAACTATTTACAATGCCTCCAAAGTTGAACATATCACATTTTTATCGAACACTTATTTCTCAAATGGGAAGGTGGTGACTCATAGTGTTCAATAAATTATAGATTTTTTCTGAATTCATTGATATCTATTTCAAATCTATGCTATTTGATCCTTATAATCTTCACTAGTACTTATACTTATTAAGAAACAAAAGAGAGAACTAATAGGCTATTACTCCCAAAAAGGTACTTATTCACATTTGAGTATTAGACATATGATTTTTTTTCCATATTATTGGTGCAAATCGCAGAATTATAAATGTTAAATTTCTAGAAATGGTGAACGGCATTTGTATTTTACAAATATTGTTCAAAATGACATCACAATCAATATATTTTCTTGCTTGCAAAATTGTGTTACTCCATCACATTACTTAACATTTTTGGAGTGATGCTATGAAAAGCTCTTCTCATTCTCAATTCGAGATCTTTGATGGTCATAATAGGAGTCTTGTAGATCTCTCTCTTGATATAACGCCAAAGAAATAAGTCTAATGGGGTTAGCTCAGGTGACCTTCCAGGCTTATAAAACCCTGGTTTGAAATAAGTTGTGGACCATAAGTTTCATTCAGATAATCCATAACAACATGGTTGTTATGGAGCGGTGCTTGTTATAGTACATTCCATTCCCCATAAGTAAATACAAATCAAAAAAATATCAAAAATAGTCAAAGAATTCAATCTTTCGGTCCAGAAGGACAAACCCTATTAAAAAAGTACCTTTCATTTTGATTTAGAGCGAAAACTTCAATTTTATAGTAAACAATCTGAAAAAATTCACAAAATCCCGATAATTCAAAAATATCTCAAAACAATCGAAAAATACGTTACAATAATCCATTTGTCAATTTTATGAAATAAACTTTCCAAATGACTCCCCTAAAAAATACCGCTCCCACATAATAGCATTCGACACCCAACTCACTTTCGTACCATCCATATAAAGTTCAAATTCGTATTCATAAACTTTCTATAAATTATTTTCTATCCACTTTTAAGCTTCACTCGAATTCGCGCCCAAACTCTTTTCTCTATTTCATAATAGTTCACATTTCCAAATAAATGCCAAAACTTATTCTCGTTCCAAAGCATCAGCACACTTTTATTTCATTTCAACTCCGCATTTATCCCCTCTCAAACGTCAACATGCGAGATAACCCAAGTCCATATTACGTGCGTGCGTAAACAATGATTATACGAGGGCGAATCAACTTATTCAACTTCTTTTTTATTCAATATCTTCTGAACCAAAACCGATTCAATTTTCATTTAATTCATTCTTTTTCTATTACCCAAACAACAGTGTAGTTTTCATTTTCAAATTTTAACTCTTTACAAAGATTATATATACAATACTATGCAATCCTCGCCCGCACGGAATGGCTGGGGGCGACTTTTCAGAATAAAACGGGTGCACGACTCACGGGGTACGGCAAATGAAACGATAGCGAAACATATAAAAGACCGAGCTTAACATGCTTTAGGCAAGTCAGTGTCGGTATCCGAGGTTAGTATTCTGCATCTAGTCAGTGAAACTCGCGCTGCGCTTCCTTGGCCGGAACCAAGTAAAAAAGACTTAGTAGTTTTAAGTGAATTTTTTTAAACCTTTAAATAATTACTTTCACGTCCATTGGAAGTCTTGTAACGCAAACAAATTTTTTTTTTTTTTTTTGTTGAAATAGGCTTAAAATGTCATGAAACGTCGAGATTTTAAATTTGAGAGAAAATAATTTCCTGTCTGTCGGTCTATCTGTAACTTTTTTGTGCGCACGTTTACTCTGGAACCGTTTAAGATAAGATATTGACTTGAAATTTGGTACACGTATGTATTGTAAAGAGATCCGGAACTTGATTCTATTTTGATCTAATTTCGTTGAAGGGTTCGGGGGTAAATGGGGTAAATAAGAGTAAATAGGCAAAGCAACCAGGTGAGAGTCCATACAATTGCAATTTAGGGCATGTACGAAAAGTCAATAATAATTTAACTGTATTTATATAAATAAGTTACAAGACTAACGTATTTTTTTCAAAAAATCTGTACAATGACAACAGTAATCATAAAAATATTAATAATAGGGTTTGGAGACAATTCGTCAAATCAGCAGATAAGATTATTGCCAGCTGCTTTAAAAAAAAAAGAATTTCCATTACGAGTGCTACAAAAACTATACTTATGATAATAAAATAGATGCTGCAGTTAGAGCAATAAAAGAAACCAAGGAACCTAGTGCATCTACACGAACAACGCGTTCAGCAGTTCCACTGATAAGAGAGGAAGCCTCTACAAGCAATGAAAGGGAGCAAATTAGTTTAAGCGCAACTAAGAGTTCTACATTCGAATTAGAACAGCTGTGCATTTTTTGTAAAACTGATGCTTCAAAGCAGTATAATGAGAAAAAATAAAAAAGGTAATAAAATGGATTTAGCCTCCAAAATTATTAATCTTAGCACTGTAGAAAAAACAATGACGGCAGGTGAAAATCCAAAAAATAGAGACAAAATTGATGAAATTAATAATTGGCTCATCTAAATTGAACATGAAAATTAGGATTAGGCCTCCTGGGGAAACCATGAAAAAAACGCTCCGAGCATTCTATCTCTAATGTGGTGCGGAAATTAATGCATCTTTTGACTTATTCACTGTAAATTAATGTAAATGAAATATATAAGATATTCTGGTAGAGCGTAAGGATCACCGAGCTCTAAAACAGCAATATTTAATTTTCATTCTGAGACATAGAAAGCAAGATAATTGCGAAATATGTGGTGCGAAGAAGATTTGCACAACTAAATGCATTTTTTACTTAGTCCGCGTCGTATCTCCAAAACGTTTAGGCATACGAAAAAAATGTATAGGGTCTTTAAGGTAGAGAATTTAAAAATATACAAGTTTTATGATAGGTGTTGTTTCTTCTTAATTGTGTTAATGTTTTATTATAGCAAAAATTTGAACAACTTATTGAATTATTTTATCGTTTTATTTAATCATACTTCTCCACGGTAAGTATAATGCTTGTTAAAAAAAAATTTATTGGTTTTAAAAAAATGTTTCTATAATTACTGACGTAGTATCAATGAATAAATATGGCATGTGATATATCATCGAAAAGGGAGGAAAATACTCTATTTAATGACGCCATTTCCCGCCCGTTTTAAAATAATTTTTTTAACAGCCTGAAGAGTTAATCACAAAATAGTTTTGAAAAAAATTAGATAAAACCTCGTTGAAATACTCTGCTTTGCAAAAAATTTTCGCCTTAGAATTTTTCTCGTATCTTTTCAAATAACGGACAATTTGGCCTAGACGTTTTCCGCATTTTCAATATTTTCCGCCATAACTCTTAAAGTAGGCCATGGATTTCAAATGTATAATGTATTTAAACCATTTTGTAGGTTATATAAATCGGCACAATTTTCGTAAAAATATTTTTTTTTGTACGACCGATATTAAGTGAGATATTCTCAAGGGCCCTGATAAAATGGACAGCCTGTATATATCCCAAGTTAGCCGTAATTCAATGTTTGACGCTTTTTCAGTATAGTTATATATAAATCTGGGAGGCGGTGAACCGATTTTCACGAAATTTGAACTGAAGATTCCTTGATAGATTGACTCTTTTATTGTAGATAACAATTTATTGTGATAACAATAAAAGAGTCTCGTGCTCGTTTTTTAACTAACATTTTAAAGGGTCCTAAATAAATTAAAACTAAAAAACCACCCTTAAAAATGACCAGTTTAGGGGGTTTTGCAAAAAAAATGGTTCCCCACCTAGTCGAAGCGGAAAACCCAGAGTATTCTTAGTTAATTATTTTTATAATTCTTCTTTATGTATTTTTGCTGGCTGTTTTTATTTAGCAGATAAGTTGATAATGTTAATGGGGGTACTCAAGTATCATGGGTTTTCATTTATTGAAGTATTGTTGGCCAACTCTTATTTATTATTTTCATCAATGATGTTTTCCGATATTTACAAAGTAATGTCCTTTTCCATGCCGATGATCTGAAATTGTTTGCATCTATTAACTCCGATGACGACTGTCGAGACCATCTTGCACAATTTTTATAGTTCATGCACCTAACCCTGACGCTATAGTAAAATTTTTGTTGTTATTTTAAGTTATTAAACATTGTTCATCTCAGCATTTTACTTTTGTTCCTATAAAATATCTAATTCTCTGCCTCTGTGTGACCCATGATAAGTAATATTACAGAACATCATACGATAATAATGGTATGATAGTATCATCAGTCACAGCCTACTGCGCGGTAATTAATTACTGCGCTTCCATCAGAAACCCTAAATTAATACCGAAATACATATTTGTTGATGTTATGTCCAATATGTCAAAAAATATTACAGCTAGAACCTATCAACCCATCGCATATTTCAAATCAGGGAAAAAAGATTTAAGAGAATGTGTAACTATATACAGGGTTTTCCGTTTAAAAACAATCTTCATTGTTACATCACGTGACCCCTGCGTACAACTGTGTTTTTAATTGCACTTACATATATATTGATATGTGTGTGTGTGTGCGTCATTGAAGTTATAACTAGTGTTTACAAGGATTCATTAGGTGGAATATTACAATTTTAAATAACGAAATTTGTATGGCGTATAGTGTCTTTGTGCTGAGTGAGCATAGTCTGCTTAGAAATTAGTTCAAGTTGTTTATATACTATTGCACAAAACTTATTTACATTGGTGTTGACTGTTCTTTCTGTGTCTTTTTCTATAAATCAAACTGTTCAGTTCCAGTGCTGCCATCTTCATCCATAAACCTATATTTAGTATCTGGATAATTAATTATACAGATAACAGTGCACAGTCTTTAAAATAATTTGCCACGCTGCCATCTACTATTCAATAGTATAACTTAGACTAATTCAATTTCGTAACTAATAGAATTCAATAAGATTTATTCTTAAAAGCCAATATTTTACGTTTCCTGCACAATATATTAGAATATCACACGTTCTTTAAATGTTGATAGGCAACCACATATACTTGCAATTTTAAAATCTCATGAGTCTTGGTGACCTGAGATACATTTCTGTTTTGTAAATATCGCTGAGGAGATCTACAATGTTTTAATGAATCTTACTGAACAAAATAGAGAAATTAAGGAAGATATTAAGGCTCTCAAAAAAAGCTGAATATCGAGCTAATTGAAATAAAAACTGAAAACCAAAAACTAAAAGAGGAAAATAACGAACTAAAATTGGAAATTAGAAATATACGGGGAGGAAATAGGAAAAATAACATTATTATACATGGCTGCCAAGAAACACAAAATGAAAATACCCTAAATACGGTCCTGAACTAGTTAACGAAAATCTAAAAATAGATCTGGGAATACAAAATGTCAATGACGCTTATCGTCTAGGCATTAAAGAAAATGATAAAATTCGTCCTATTCGTTTGGAGCTGATCTCCTACATCAAAAGATCTGAAATTATATCACAAGGTCGCATGCTTAAGGGAACTGGCATTTATATGAGTGATGACCTAACTTCTGATGATCTTCAAGAAAGAAAATTGCTTACACAACATTTAATTAAAGCTAGAAAATGTAATATACCCGCGAAGATAAAAAATTTTAAGCTTGTGGTTAATGGAGAAACTTACACTTATCAAGATTTTAAAAAATTTTCTCTCGATGTTGAAGATGGCCTAAATAGTAGTGCCCTTTCTCCTCCCCCAAATCGTAAGAATCAGAGTGCCTCATCAACACCCATTTTGACAGGAACCAATAAAAAATTTGAGAAGTACTCGGGGAACCAAAAAAAATTCTACTAGCAATCGTCTCCGTTCTTCAGGAAAAAAATGGTGGTTCAAGTAAAGATTTTAACAAACAAGATACAAGTAGCTATCGATAAATAAATAATATATTAAAATGCTCTAATCTCATTCAAGTTATCAACGAACCAACAAAAATTAGTGGGACCTCTAGTTCTACAATTATATAATATGTATAAGTGATCATAAAACGTTAAATAAAGCTGAAACACTAGACATGTTAAACCTGACGGATCATCTATTAACTTTTTGTGAATTAAACTATTAAACTACTACACAACAGAAAATAGTAACTTATAGGGATTACTCACTATTTAAAATTAATGAATTCGCCTCAGATGCTAACCTAATATGGAATTATGTTGATAATCTCAACTAACTAGATGATAAAGTGGAATATTTAACAGACGCAATTACTTTCCTATTTTATGTACACTCCCCCTTAAAAACTATAACTATAAGGGGAAATTATCGTCCTTATATAACTCCTACTGTTAAAGAAATAATCCACCTAAAAGATAGGGCCTATAAAAAAATAAAACGACAATGTCATAACTCAGTTACAATATTACAAAGAAATTATCTTTCTTTGGCAATAAAAATTTAAAAAACTGCTTATATTCGACATCAAATTAACATCAACAAAAACAACCCTGCAAAATTATGGAGAGACTTTTCATTATGGAACATTCATGGCAAACCAGTTTTAGAAATCGATCCTGCACTTCAAGATGTAAACGCAGAATCTACAGAAGGTAAAAATATCAACATGGGCACATTAGATTATTTCACTAACCATATGCAAGATAATATTACGGGAAGAAATATGTTCAATAATATAACATAAGGTAAAGTTGAAGAAGTTCTTTCTTCAATAACCTCGAATGCAAGCGGCATTGACAACATCAACTTAAAAATGCCGAAGTTTGCTATACCTCACTGTAAGTCTGCTCTGACTCATATCATCCATCATCTCATGGAGAGGTGCCCTCAAAGTAACTGAAGCTACTGAGCTGAAACAGATTTTTCCCATTAATATACAACCAAAGATGTCTAAAATCTTGGAAAAGCTAGTAAAAGAAGAAATTGCTGACCAACCTTCAACTAAATAATACATTACCAGAAGTACAGTCTGGTTTTCTAAAATACCATAGCACCAGTACCGCTTTAATGAAAATTACGAGGAATGATTAATTCACAGGTAACCTATCTGATTTTGTTAGACTTCAGTAAAGCTTTTGATGTAATCAACCACGAACTGTTATTAGCTAAACTAAAATATGGTTTTAACCCAACACTACTCAAATGGCTTTGTAATTATTTAGAAAATCGTACTCAGTGTTTCAAACTGAATAATGATACATCGGAAGAAAAAGTAGTTCATGCAGGTGTTCCTCAAGGTAGTATACTTCGCCCTATCCTATTTACAATCTTCACTGCCGAATTACCCAGTATATTAGGCCACAATTGGAATATGCACTTATATGCAGACGACACCCAACTATATAAATCTTGCCTACCAAATGAAGTGAACCAAATAATATATGAACTTAATGAAAATTCAAACATCATCAGTGCTTGGTCGGTCAATAATGGTTTGCAACTAAATGCTTCTAAAACAGTTGCTACGTGTGTTGGCTCAAAAGTGTTGCTAAATAAAGCCAAAAGTAATCAATTTATGGAAATTGTGTTAAATAATAGTGTTATTAATATAAGTGGTGAGGTCAAAGATTTAGGTATAATTTTAGATCAAAACTTAAACTCTGAAAACCATATAACAAAGAAAATAGGTGTATGTTATTTTAAGTTTAAGTCTCTGTGGAGGTATAAATATGTATTATCTCAAGAAATTAAATGGAAACTTGTAAACGCAGTAATTCTTAGTTATCTGGACTATGGCAGCTCTATTTATTTTAGCTACCTTAATGAAACTTTCAAGAATAAAATACAGATTCTTCAAAACTGTTGCCTACGTTTTTCGTACACTTTCATTAATAAACGAGAGCATATAACTCAGGATTATAATAATCTGAACATCCTCAAAATTAATAATCGCTTTAAACTGTCGTATGCTACTCTCCTGTATAAAGTTGTAACTTTCAAAATACCCTCTTATCTATTTCAATTACTTGTCAAAAGATCTACTGTTTATACAGCCAATCTTCGTAATGCAGAAATGTACCTAATACCTTTACAACGCACCGCAAAATTTGAACGTTGTTTTGAATATATTATCTTGTGTGTTGATAAATTCTTCCAAAGATATTTTTGACAAGCCTACCTTAAATCAATTTCGCGTTGGATATAAAAAAATTTCTTTTAAACAAACAATGTTTAGTTTAAGGGCTTTGTTATATCTTTTCTATTTGTCTTTTAGTTTCCTTTATGTAGGTACTTTGTTTGGTCTTTTGTAATATACATATTTATGATTGTGTATTGTTAGCTATAATCATCACACTGACTAAAATATTTATGTAGTTCCCAGGGCATGGTTGAAAAATGCTTAGGCAATACCATGTCCTCTTCTTTTATATATATATATATGTTTCCAGACTGCAATCAACAGCTACTCTCCAGGCTATGTGCCCCACCGACCGCTGAATTACAAGTTATAAGCCTGACACGTTAAGTGTAATAATTGCATATTACCAACAGAACGCTATTGCTGCCATACTGGTGTTTGTTGCAACAGACTTTTATACAGGTTCAGTCAAAAATTGAAAAATTTTCAAATTTGGCGATTGAGTAACAACACCCTACATGAGGTATCGAGCTAAAACTTTGCATAAGACTATTTGAGAGAACTGCGAATCGAGTACGCTATCCAAAAAAAATGCCTACTAGTTGATCTTGAAATTTAGATCCATTTAGGGGACCTTAGTAGGCCTTTAAAATATGAAAATGAAATTTTTTTAAAAGTGGTTAAATAAAGCTCATTGAGTTCCAAACAAAATAATAATAATAAATTGGGCAGCGCGTTCCAAAATAGCATTTCTAATAAACTGAGATTTACAGGAATTAACAAGCCTTTATAAAAAAAAGAACGTTCGAGTCCTCACCTGTTTTAACAAGATTGTACTTTTACAAAATAAGACTTAATTAAATTAACAAGTTTCTATAGCAGGTAAAGAGAAAATGAAATTTATAATAGCATATGTAGTTTTATAAAAAGGGAACCCAAAAGACTATATATATATATATATATCACTATTAAAGAATTATTCTAATATAATATACTAATATTTGTTCAATATTAGTGTTTTACCTGAGATTTAAGGGTAAAACGTTTTTTAGTTGTCACACGGTGATGAAACTTTGTAGCATGACTTGCCTCCCTAAAATATAGGGCCAGTTTTATTAATATAACAGCGGGGGCACTTTTCAATGGCTTATCTTGCTATGGCCTTTTACAGCATAATCATTTTTATTGATATATTTTTTTAAGACGGACTTTATAGAAGCTAGTTTTTCCAACCTTTTAATAATAATAATAAACGTCTTTATTGAAACAATGACATATACAATGTTTCATGGGCGAAGCTTAGCATAGGCTATTCTGCCACTTGACCCCAACAAAACTTAAAAAAAGAATAAATTATAAAAAAGATAACCAAAATACATGTGTCCTTACAACGTATACATACATAATATCCTAATTAAAAAGACCAAAAATCTAAAGTACCTAAGTATGTTTAATTTAAATTAAATAAGTAGACATTTACTAATTATTTATTTACAAATAAATTATGTATAATTTAAGTAAGAGAAGAAAAAAAAACAATACATTATTATGGAATTATTATCAATTTGGAATGAATATCATTTTAGCTATATGCAACAATACTGTAAGAAATTAATCAAAGCAGAGTCAAAAACGACATGCCTAGTAACAGTTCAAAAGAAACTCAATAACATAAGTTCAAAATAAAGTAAAATTTGTGCGTTTCTGTTCCTCAAGCAGTAATAGTTTTAAGTTCGTTTTAAATGAGGTTACCGATAGTGATTTTAATCTATAAGAGAGGGCATTGTAAAGCTTAGCAGAACAATAAGTAAAGCAATTTTGATAAGCAGCAGTAAAGTGCCTGTCAATATGATACAAGGGCCCAAAGCGAATAGTCCTATTATGCATTGTAGATCTAGTCCTGAGCCTACTGAAAAGATAAGATGGTACCGATGTAGATAAGATGCGATGAACGAAGACCAAAAAGTGCAATCTTCTTCGAAATTGCATATTCAACCAGTTTAAACCAGAAAAAGTGTTTCTTAAGCTGAAAATGAAACGACAACAAGAATTTTGTACTCTTTGTATTCTTCTTTTTTCTACGGAATCGATAAAATTACTGTATACTACGTCACAGTAGTTGAAGTGAGATATGACCAGTGATTCACATAACATTTGCCTTAAGTTGCGACCAATAAAAATCTACTACTGTACAATAATTTTAAAGAGCCATATGCCTTAGATAATAAAGTGTTTACATGCCCGGTGAACTTGAGATGCTGATCTAAATTCAATCCCAGATTTTTTACTATAGGCTCAGGCGCTAAAATCTCATTATCTATAATTAACCTAAAGTTTTCACAAACAGAAGCCAAATCTTTCTTAGGTCCTAATAATATTAATTTGCATTTGTTAGGATTCAGTTTTAGGTTATGCTCTTGAGATATTCGTTTAATTTTACGTAAGTCACCATTTAAGTTATTTTGAGCTATTAATGAGTCTCTAGTATGAAAGCTGTTTTAAACTTGAGTGTCATCTGCATATGCTTGAATTTTACAGTTTTCGGCGGCATGTAATATATCAGAAGTATACATGCTAAACAATAACGGACCTAAGACCGAGCCTTGAGGCACGCCAGATAGAACTTCTAGAGGCGGGGAAGTAGAATCGTTAAAAAATACCTTTTGTGATCTATTGTCTAAAAATGAATTAAAGAAGGAAATACTGTTATAATCAAGACCATAATATTTAAGTTTTGCATACATCAGTTCATGACTAATAGTATCAAAAGCCTTAGAAAAATCAAGCAGTACTACAGCAGTTACCTTTTTTTTATCAGCACTGTTTGCAATGTCATCGACAACTCTAGTGAGGGCAGTTGAAGTACTGTGACCCTTTCTAAAGCCTGACTGATTTTCATGTAAGATGTTATTTTCATTAACGAACTCAAAAAGCTGCTTATGTATAATTTTCTCCAATATCTTAGACAATATTGGTAAAATGCTTATAGGCCTTAAATCATTCAGGCAATTTACGTCGTTACTCTTAGGCAAAGGAATAATTAAGGCTTCCTTCCAGTGATCTGGAAAATGTCCAAGTTCAAGACAACAATTTATTATATGTGTAATGTAAGGTTCAATATGTGGACAACAGTAGTTTAGCATTATTAACGATATTCCATCTACTCCACGAGCATTTGTTTTAAAGTTCCTAATAATATCACTAACATCCTCTATAGAGCATAGTTTAAAAGAAAACTGTGCATCATTGTGAAAATTATTATTGTAATAGTCAACGAGCACATTGTTAGTTTGGTTATGAAATGCAGAGGCAAAATGGTTATTTATATCAGATGCACTGCCAACAGAAGATGGAATTTCATACACTGAACATTTTTTTACATTGAACGTTTTTAATGTTTTCCAGGTATTTTTTATATTTCCCTGCCTACATATATTATTTACATAAGCTTTCTTTTCATTTCTTATTGATGTTAAGGTGTGATTACGAAGTTGTTTGTAATAGTCATAATCAGCAGTGTTTTGTGTTCTTTTATAAACTGACAAAGCTTTATCTCTTTCTTTAATCATCCTCCTAAGGCGCTTTAGGCTTGCTTACTCTGACTATTCTTAAAGGTGCATGAATGTCGAATAAAGTTGTTATGTGTAAAGTAAGAAGTTCGATTTTGGATTCAATGCTATTAAACCACAGCAAATTTTGAAAAGATATGGACTGTAAGTCGGTCAAAAAACGCTCATAATCGAAGTATTTAAAATCACGAAATTTGATAAATTTTTGTTTAAATTTAGAACATTTAAGGTTCAATTCACATTGAACTAAATTATGATCTGAAATTTGATCAACATTTATAACACTACTATTTTTAATTATATTTTTGTCAAAGCTAAAAATAGGATCCAAAAGAGTAGCAGTACCATTGTATGCTACCCTGGTGGGTTGATTTATCAGTTGCTCAAAGTTGTAAGCATCAAAACAATGCGTAAGCAAATTATTTAGGTTTAAAAGGTTTACATTGAAATCACCTAGACAGAGAATTGCATCAACTGTTGGCATAACGATAGAGAGCATTTGGTCAATTGCATCAACACTATTTTGTAGGTTACTATTAGGTTGTCTATAGAAAGTTCCTATTGCATATAATTTATTATTTAGTTTAAATTTTAACCATAGATATTCTAAAATACCACCATTCGGCACATTAATATCAATAATTTGTATATTTAAGTATGTACTAACATATGCTGCTATGCCTCCACCTCTAGTCAAACGATCATTTCTAAACAGTTTATAGCCTTGGATGCTTACCAGTTCAGATTCAACATCAGGTGATAGCCACGACTCACTTATAGTTATTATATTAAATTTATGAATTAGCACCATTTCTTTGAAGTCATGGAATCTACTTAATAATGACCTTACATTCAAGTGAGCAATCTTCAAACTATTTCTAGACATATTATTTATTATATATGCAATGAAGGAGTTTAATTGAGAACAACATATATTATGTAAACTGTGAACATGTGTATAAGATAATAATAATAATACAAATTTACAGTGCTAATCCACTTAAAACTTTTTCCTGTCTACGCTGGTACTGATATTGCCCTTATTACTCGAAGCAGAATTTGACCTTAACACTTTTCGTAATTCATCCGTAGGCGTGTTGGTTTGCTGCTCTTTCTTCTTTATTTCGGAAGTACTATCTTTCGACTTGTCAAGTCTTGAGTTCAGATTAGGTTGTGATTTCATTTCTCTCACCACTTGTTTAGGCGTGGTATCTTCGTGACAGATAGTAGAGGCTTTCAAAGTGTCATTAATTGTTAAATTAGCTGCTACGTGTGAAGGTTCCGGAGTTGAGGGTGCACTGTACGATTTTGCTGTAATAATTCGAGAATATTCCTGTTCAGCGTTCATACACTTAAGCTGGTCAATAGTATATGCTTCTCCGTTAACAAATAAAGTTCTACCTTTGATTGAAGCAAGAAGATTTTTCGATCTAGCAGATTTTAGGTGTGCTCTCAAGATTTTTTGTTCCTCCCGATCTTCTCTACAGAGGTCGTGTACTATAAACACATTTGTGCCTTTGAGCCTTTTTAGGCTATGCAAAACTTCACATTTTTTCAAGAAACTCACAAATTCTATTTTAATATGAGTACTTTTATCATTTTCTATAACAAAAATATTATTAAAATCGGATTTTGTTAATTCAACTCCCAGTAACTCATGCAGTTTATGGATTGTAACATTTAGTAGGTCAGTTCCCTCCACGACTTTTATTCCAAAAATAATTATATTGTTTTTTCTCTGTTGCCGTTGAAACACTAAATGATTATCTTCTAAAAGGGCACATCTATTTTCTAATTTATTAATTTTGACAGTAAATTCTGACAATTTTTGAGATTTTTATATTTTCACTTTTAATGTCTGCCTTAAGTTCATCTTTATTCTCTTTTATTGCAGCTAGGAGGTTCTTCAATACTTCATCATTAGAAATTTCTTTAGATTTGTCCCCTCTCATAATAATAATCTTTGTACTTTAAATAAAGGACTAGTAGTGGGTGGCTACCTTTATATTAAGATAATCTCCAATAAGACTTCTTATTCCAATTCAGTATTGATAAGATATAGTAACTGAATATAAAAAATACCACAATAAACATGAAATTTTTAAAACAGTATGGAGTAAAACTGGCAGTTTGGTGGTTAAATTATATTAGTATCAACATGTACTTGCCAGTATTTATCCAAAGTGCACTTTTTATTAAATAAAAATTTGTAATTACTGTCTTAAATTATTAATTACTTCGAGAGATCTTATAGGTATTGTTTCCACTCTAAAGCACACCACAAATAATTGACAAGTCTTAATTTGAGTACATCTAAAACTTTCCCATAATGTCAAGTCGAGAATAACTGATAGGTATAGTCGTTTGCAATGTTACTGTGCAAATAAAAAAGGTAACAAAAACTTTACGACCTCATTAAAATACCGTTACTATCTGTACTATTCTATTTGCAGATATTGTTCTATGAAATGGCGAATGCGTCGGTGATTTGAAAACTCGAAAAGTTTTAGTCCTTTTTCCTGCCTACCCCTCATACAAGTAGCAAATAATATAATGACTAAATTTGAATGACCTGCGGCAGTATACCAAAATTTAAATAAGCAGGAAATATAACAAACAATACACGGCCACGATAATTTCTATTGTTACATTTTGTTTTATTGTAGTTTAAAAATTATTCATTTATCCACCATTATCGAAAAATCCGATCTCCAAGCAACACCACCATACGTTTACTCAATTGTAGACAAACAGTGGCGTTTGAAAAAGGTTGCAAAAATATTAAATTACTTTGAAACCCATATGAGTGTTAAAACAATATAAATTCGAAACAAATAGTAGACTATAATCGAGTGTTGTGGTAGTAAATCGCACACACTGCACATACTACCGTATAACTTTCTTACCAAACTTTTATCTCTAATAATAACAGAAATAAAGGGAGGGTTAATACGCTGTATATCTAAATTTGTTGAGTTGCAAATGTATCAAGGAACATTAATTGATTTTATTCTACTACAGCACTGTATGACGCAAATTAGCTAGTTAAGAAAATACATCTCCGTAAGTTTAAATTCATTTACCCTTTTTGTTTTCGCTTGCGCTCTATTTCAAGAGGCGCTAATACGCTTTTCTCTTTATGAGTCGCTAATGAACATCTTGTAAGAAATTTGTTATTTGCTCTGTAAAGTTTGAGGAAACGGAATTAAATTAAAGAAACGGAAACCATTATACAAAAGCGAAGTTTTTGCTCAAAAGAGACAAGCCTAGGGCCAGATACCCAGGTCGTTAAATAACAGCAAAAATTAAAAATAAATGGAAAGTAATTTGTATAGTATAAAACAAGAACTTGTTCTGCTTCTAAAATATGTAAATGACTTTCAAGTATAGAGAAAATACGTATCATCTCTCATTAGATTAAAATTTGGCCACGCATGTTATCCTACACACTTATACAAAATAATTTATATAATAATTTTAAAAGCTTTTATTTAACTTGCAGTGTTTGTTAGTTAGTTTGTTTATGTCAAATCTTGCAATGAAAATTTCGATTAGTTCTAATTAAGCTAATCGGATCTTAAACGGTAAAGTCATCCGCCATCTTGAAGTCGCCATCCTGAACTAAATTTTTGACTAGAAATTCGTAATCGGCGAACCCCGAAAACTCCGACATATCGATTTTGATCGATATGGACCATAAACGACAAAATTCGTCCGATATATTGGCGCCGCCATTTTGAATTTCTAAATTTTGACCAAGAATTCATGATAGGCGATCTCGAAAACCCCCAGATATCGATTTTGAGTCGAATCGGATCATGAACGGTAAAATCGTCCGCCATCTTAAAGCCGCCATCTTGTTTTTATCTTATATGAAAGTGTTAAAGTGTATTGTCATCGGACTTATACACATGTGCAAAATTTCAAAGCTCTAGCTAGTTAGAACTAATCGAAGTATTAATTGCAACATTTGACTTAAACAAACTAACAAACATTGCAAGTTAAATGAAAGCTTTTAAGAAAAATAGGATAACGAAGAATACTATAAATGACCCTTTTATGTCTAGGAAATCTAGATTTGTATGAGTGAAGGGGACGGAGAACTACAGTTTATAGTGCGGTCCGAACCACTTCTTGGGGGTAACTTATAACTGAAAATTACTTGGCAGTAGGTGCTTCGCTAGATACGCGCAGAGAGAAAGCTAGACACGCTAATCACTGTGCTACCGTCCCCATTAACTGTTTAATTAACTATTTAATTAGTTCAAATCAATCTCCTCTCCTAAAACAAAGACAAACTTCCATCTTAAACTAAATATTATACTCTCTGTCTGTATAGAATGACTTGGCTTTTATACTCGAATCAAATCGAAAATTACAAGTATAATGCTACTGTCAGAGACTGATTTTTTTCTTTTGTATTACATAAATACAGTTGCCCAGGCAGATACCTAACCTGTCAAGAATGTAAATCGGTGAAGTTCTGTTCATTATTTGTTTCTGTTGACACGTTGCATTATACTATACAAAAAAATATATGCAAAAACTACTTAATGAAGCCAGTCATCATCAATCAATTTATTTAATTAGCATAAATTTCATCAGGGAGACAAAACAATAATTTTTGGCGAGACAGTGGGCAGTATATCGACTCCTTTTCTTGCAGACATTTCACAGCTTTTAGAATGTTTACACTTCGACAGATTAAATTGGTTTTATTTCTCATTCCATAAATATGCATGTCCAAGAGCTTTCGCCCATGGAACAAACATCAATGACGTGCGGTGACTACTAATGCTGGATTGTATAAAATAAACAGTTATTCTTTGGCAGTAAGCGTTACGTTTTGAAAACATATCGAAAATAGTCCAGGGCATATTCCTCATATAAAGATAATAAAATAAGTTCTTATATACATGGGCGCCACAACGACTTTTAAAGCTTGTCCTCATTAGTTTAAACCATAGAAACGTCCGCTCGTCTGTAACTAGTGGGAAACATAATATAGATATAGACCAGGGCCAAACCGTTTAAAATATCGTAATAGACGATAAATTCTTAGCAGTATACGAATGATCGGAAA
This sequence comes from Leptura quadrifasciata, assembly GCA_963675555.1. NCBI lineage: Eukaryota > Metazoa > Arthropoda > Insecta > Coleoptera > Cerambycidae > Leptura > Leptura quadrifasciata. Next base: position 153,778,542 of record OY776675.1, read on the forward strand.
ATGTAGTTAATGGTGTAAATAATTAAGGAAAAATCGTCCAGACTGAGTAAAAGTTCGGGAGGGGGGGTTGGGGTGGTAATATATACATTTTTAGGGGTTGGTACTCGTTTTTGCGATTTGCGGCTAAACTATGCATCCTATCGAAAAATATTGAACGTAAAAGTTGTAGATAATGAAAAAATCTAAAACTTTCTAACATTACGTACATACTTACATTACTTGTATAACATAGTATTGTATGAGAATTAACGCTTTTTATGAATGTAAACGTTTATTTACAATAAAGAAAAAGAAATTCATGATTTTCACCGAAAACTCGATTTTTAAAAAGTAGTTTTTCAGTTTTTCGCTTTTTTAACGATATTTTTGTATATAAATTTTAATAAATATATATAAATATAAATTTTAATTCTATATTAAAGTTGAGATTTCAACGAAAAAAATGAGCACTAGTAAAGTTCATTAATCGAAAATTTGCTAACCAAATTTTTCGATTGAAAATTAGGTCTTTTTTCTTTATTTTCTTCATAAAACATCGAAAATTAAATATTTCGCCTTGAAAAAATTTGGGCTTGTTTGAAACATAAAAGAGAACATTTTCACCAATTTTCGTGAAAATATAAACATTTTTGCGATAGTTATAAATTAAAAACCTAAAAAACGGTTTATTGCATTTTTCTCGATAATTTTGAGGTTATGGTCAATAATGATCAATTAGAAAGTTTTAGATTTTTTCATTATCTACAACTTTTATATTCAACATTTTTCGATAGGATGCATAGTTTAGCCGCAAATCGCAAAAAACGAGTACCAACCCCTAAAAATGTATATATTACCACCCCAACCCCCCTTCCCGAACTTTGACTCAGTCTGGACGATTTTTCCTTAATTATTTACACCATTAACTACATTTTCCGACCATTCGTATACTGCTAAGAATTTTTATTGAATTAAACAGGATTGGCCCTGGTCTAATAATGGTGCCTTGTATAAGAAATTTAAGTGTTACCTCAGGGTCTAAAAATGAATCTATGTCAAAATATAGGAATAAAAATTTTTAAAGGTGTCGAGAATAGTTAAGAGCACCATATTTCTTAATTACAGAAACTTACTGTGTAAGTATAGTCTCTATTTTTTACTGCAATTGCTAGTGTAGTAATTAGATAGTGGAATGCTTTTTTCAAGATTTAATCTGTAAAGGCAAATAATTCTGAAGGGGGACGCCTTAAAAATAAAGTTTTTCAAGTAATTCTAATGTTATTTTGATCCAAACTATGTGCCCCTGAAGTATAGCCCCATATTCCTGGGATACCTTGTATATCAAAAAACTAATATGTTTTATTATGTCATTAATTCTGTAAGCAGCTCAGTCTGTACTGAATAATGCAATTAGTGGTATGGGAGTGTAATTAAAGTTAACGCTGGTTTTCGTGTTGATGCTTGCGAGAGTAAAATAACGTGAGAGCATCAACGTAAGTTTTATGGAACTTGCGAGTTCATAGATATAACATGAGTATGAGTAGCTCTAAGAAGTTTTATTCGCCAGGGGATATAGCGTTGAATATGGAGAATGGCTAATGAGCTTCCATTTCTTGTTGCATGCAAGAACATACGACACATATAAAAGAGTATACAGGACGAATAAATGTTTTCCATTCTTAATTTAAAGTTTATAATAATTCTTATCATGCATGTTTGCATAACTAATGAATCATATTATTAAAAAGTTTTTTTTTACAGATACACTTAAATAAAGTTTTTTTGAAATACAATAACCTCCTCCTATGGTATAGCCCGCTTTCTGGTCCTGGCCTCATCTAACTTCCTCTTCCATGCTGTCCTGTCAAGAGTCATTCTTGCGTGACGTTGTGCACGTGTCTGCTCTAGCTCCGTCTTATCATCTCCTTCTTGGTCTTCCTACTGGTCTTCTACCATCCATTTTTCCATTGAGAACCTTTTTGAAGCTCTACCATCTTCCATCCTCGCTACATATCCAACCTATTTAAGTTATGTTGAAGATGCTGTTTGTCTTTATAACGCTAGATAGTAAAGAATATTTTATCATAATCTGCATGAACAAAATAATTAACATCTAAGACTGTGGTAATATCATTAATAAACACTATGAATAACAAAGGCCCAAGAATAGATCCGTGTAGAATGCCAGCCGGAGCAAAATAGTCAAAAGATTGAAGCTTAAAGTTTGAAAGTTATAAATTCTGAACAATTTTATAAATCTGGTTCTGGTTTGAATCAGTAACAAAGCTTGGCAATTTTTTAAATTATTATTATTATTATTATTAGCCGTTACTCGAGTCCGAGTATAAAAATGTTACAGTCGATAAATTGTGTACAATAAAAAACGAGTAAAAGGTGTAGTCTATTGTAATTCCCATTCATCTACGGTGCACACGACTATGGCTATAGAGGCCAATTCGGGAGAGCACATGTCGACCGCAGTCAGGACAAACATAGACCTGGTTAGGTCTTGGATTCGGCCTTCTTGCAGCAACATTTCCTTGATAGCTGGCCACAACCCCTCGCCATTCGGTTCTGTCCGCTGCAAGTTGTTCCCATTGCTCGTCTGCAATACCGCAGGATTTTAGATTTTCATGGAGAGCGTCTTTGAACCTCTTTCGTTGACCGCCACGCCTTCTTCTACCGCTTAGCAATTCACCATAAAGTGTACATTTAGGAAGGCGGGTTATCATGCATACGATGAACGTGATCTGCCCATCTTAGGCGTGCTCTTGAAATAAGCACCTCAATTGGAAGGCTGTTTGCTCTCCTGAGTACTTCCACGTTTGATATGTGATGGAACCAACGGATTTTCATCATACTTCTGAGGTATCTCTGCTGAAAACGTTCTAATTCTTTCACATGACGACGGTAAGTGAATTTAAAGTAATTTTTTAAATAGGATATAGTTGTCAGCCATATCGACAACTTTAGAAATAACTGTATATATGAAGTTAGTATGTATACCTGAGTCCTTAGATTTAGTAATGAACTAAGAGATGCAAAGTTTGTTGTGGCGGATCGGCCTTTTTCAAAACTATGCTGGGACACGCATAATTGACTGTGTCAGTAAATGGGGTTGAAGAGCAATATTTAAAATGCAATGTTGCAAATTATAATAAACCGATGAAATGTGTCTCCCATATTTCAGTTTATTTAAAATTTCCCAAGTTCTAAATTCTATTTGACCTGTACTAAAATTTTATTTAGATTTCTCAATTAGTTTTTTAACCTTTTTACTTAATGTTACATTTTATTTTTATTAACAAAAGTGGTTTACTAAAAGGAGGATATACCATTAATTATGTTTCACATTAATGGCTGTAAGTGAATTATATAGCATTATTTTAAATCAACGCAGTTCTAAAATCGACAACACAATGAAACAATATGTAATGTAATGGGATGTTATGTAAAAGTGATTTATCGTGGGTAGATTTACTCGCTAAAAATAATATTCTAAATTTACTCTGGCTTATTAATTTAATCTGCGGACTTCCATTTGCTTGTTTTAAACAGTCTCTGTCCGGATTATTTAATTAGGCTATTTTACACATGTTAATTCAAAATAACATGTTATACATAATTTATTGCGTCCACAGGCTCCATACGAGTACGAAGAGGATGATTAAAAAATGTAAAATTAATTTTTAAAAAATAAGGGGTATGGGATACATAGAGATATTTTCGCATTTTTGTAGATGATAATTAAAGAAAATACAAAAATCTACTTTTGAGTCCTTAATATTTAGTGCTGCTACTTTCATAGCTATAATTAAAGCTGCCATAGTTGAATACATATTTTTGAATTTTATCGGCTCAGTGGCTCAATGCTTACGTGTTAGACTTGCAGCCATGGAGTCCCGGGTTCGAATCCTGGCTAGGTTATGGATGTTTAGTGGCATTTTTCACGTGTTACCGAGTTGGTAGCAGTGGACTAGACGAAGTTGTGTGGGATAGAACACGTCTAATCACTTTATCACTCCTGAGTTCGAATCTCAGATGCTATAGATGGCAATGTCGCAGGGAATTGTCGTTGTATAATTGTCTCTGTGTATGTGTATGCAACTCTGTAATTGAAAACATGGTTTCTAGAACGGTGATTAATAAATAAATAACAAAACACAAGAACTTTCTGGTGTACCGTTAGTAAGTTCGAATTGAAAAGGTACGGTACTCCCTACCACTCCCAATGCACCCCCTACTCCTTATCTCTATCTCTCGCCTGATTGGTCGAATGGTGGGAGATAAACCCCACCTACTTAACATGATTGGTGAATGGTGGGGGAAATTTTTATGACCGGAACTTTTTTATTTTTGGCAATTAGCCCACCCCCGGAATGTTTTTGGCAATTGGCCCACTTCGGAATATTTCACATTGGGCCTACTTCAAAATATTTGATAATTGGCCGACTTCGGAACATTTGGCAATTGGCCCATCTCGGAATATTTGGCAATTGGCCCATCATCCCGTTTTATTTTTTACCTATCTTCACCCATTTCAGCATAGGACTTCGCCTCCCATGAGAACAACCTTTGTATAAGTCTTAGGAATATAATTACGACACCATCTATTGACCAATTCACAGACATTTAATATATTTATTTTGTAATCATTAATATATTATGACGTCATGTGATCACGTGACAGGAATAAATATAAACACATCATATCACATATAGAAGACAACACCCAAATCCAAAACCAAAGGCTCTCCGGATGGAGGTTAGACATTTGAAAAACGCAGACAACATCCATTACCTACATTGCTTGTGTCGATGCCAGGGGTCGGACCCAAAGCACAGCAGTATCACACCAGAGCGAAGTTGTCATATAACGCACTCAAGCCGACTGAACTACCATGCCGGATTAAAGAATTATAGTGAGACAAAATACAGCATGTACAAGTATGGTAAATTGCTAATTTTGAAAATAAAATAAAGTACAGGATGTGCAAATACAATGAACTGCTGACTTTGCAAGTTCAGTGAACTGCTAGCTGACTCTGCAAGTAAAATGAGCTGCTGACTTTGCGAATTCAATAAACTGCTGACATTGCAAATACAATGAACAGCTTACTTTGCTAATCCAATGAACTACCAACATTGCAAGTGTAGTCAGATATATATTCATGCTTAACAAGTTCTTGTATATGTGTGAATTTATATAACATGTTTCTCAATAAACATTTTACTTTAAATTCTATCCCGTCGTGTAGGTGGCAAAACTGTACCTAAGGTCCTTCTGGTCGTAAAATTTTTCTCTTCGATAGATCGCATGTTTAAAATTTTTAGACATAAGGAATCCTATTTCTATGCTAACCGAGGTATAATATAGACGCATATTTAGTTCGCCAAATGTAAGCCATAATTCATAATACTAGACAGAGGTGCGATTTTTTTGGTGTTACCCCACGTTATTCCAATGTCAGAGAAATTCTTGTGTTTAAATTAATATACTATTATTTTTTATTTTCACCGACAGAAAACGCTCTGAATATCTTACTGTTTAACATAAAAAGAACTTATTTATTTTTCAACAAAGCTTTTCTAAAAGTGCCCAGTGCTATCTCAACTTGACAGTTACCTAGCAGCTATAATAGACCTTCTCATTTTGGCACACCCAAGGGAAAAACAGTACATGCATATTTATATTTAACTTATGTGTGTACATTTGTCTCGAGTTTCTTCTTATCCTGATTTTCGCAATTTTCCTAGCTAAGTAAAAAGATTATAAAAAATATTTACGCTGTGCCCTAGAAAAGAAATTGATGCTTATAGCAGTCGGATAAATATGGAGCACGTATACAGGGTGTCACTTGAGATCAACAATAAACGAAAGCGAAAGATTACTTAAAATATAACGAAAGTACTTATACGTTAGGTAAAAATTTTATGTAAATTTATATTTATAATGATAAAAGTTAAACTTAATATATTTATTTATTCACTTTTTTTATGACTTTATCACACTTGTGCCGTATAGTCACTTTACCGTACTAGTGCGGAAAGTACGTCATTATGCCATTAAAGTCAGTTTCCTAAGATTTGACATTACATACTGAAAGTACATACATATGTTTTATTTCTTTTTCTACTTAACATATATTTTAACTCTAAAACTGGTCGTCACAATTATTATTAAATCTAATGGTTTTCTGATTAAATTTCGAACTTCCTCATCAACGTTTAATTCCGTTAATCACTAACAATAACAATATTCGCTTATATCCTTTCTTAATATGGCCATCAAATGGCAATTGACCTAATTAATTGAACGTATCAGATATTAAAATGTATTCTAAATGTACATAGGAGTAACTATCAGACTAGATAATGTTCAAGCAGAGCTCCATGTATTGGCAGACGTTCCCTACACAATCTCCCGCTTACTATTTACGTTACGTGAAAATAGCTACTCTTGTAGGTCCCGGGGGACTTTATTAATCTTTTACCGGTTTCTTGTTGAATTTAGGCGCTTAATATATCTTATAAATTGACTGTGTTAGGGTGTCGCAGCTTTAGGACAATCTGGGTCGTTCCGAGAATTTGTATTGCCAGTTCTCTAAACGACAATTCAAGTAAACATCCCGGGCATAGCGAAAGGGAGTAGTAAGTAAAACTTATCGGCTTCAACAAAAAAGGAGGGTTGTGGGTTGCATGAATTTAATATGGAAAAAGATATTTGTCTATTCACACCGGATTTACTCTTGTTACTAAAGAAATAAGGACAAATAAATTAGTTCGTGTAGGTTTTATTAGTGAATAGTGAGTAGAGTAATAGTGAAGTTGAATAATAAATGACTGTCTGTGCAATATTTATTTATTAATTAATCACCACTCTACAGGAACAATGTTCCCAGTTACAGAGTTGTAGACACATATACATAGACAATTATACAACGACCATTCCCTACGACATTGCCATCTGTCGCAACTGAGACTCGAACTCAGGAGTGACACAGTGACTAGACGTGTTATCTCTCACACAAAATTGTCTAGTGCAATGCTACCAACTCGGTAACACATGAAAAACGCCATAACATCCATAATCTAACCAGGATTCGAACCTGGGACTCTATGGTTGCAAGCCTAACACGTAAGCATTGAGCCATCGAGCCGGTTAGTATACAGGTTAGTTATCTGTTATTTGACCCTGATTATTGCAGGGTTGAAACGTTGCGAGGAAGTTGGGAAAGGCCTTTTGTACTAACTGATTTTGATTGAAAGGATCTGTTTATCGTTTCAAATTATCAACCCACTTCAAAGCACTCTCACTTTTAAACGATTACTAATGATTCCACTCGCGTAAACTTAACGTACTAACTTCACTTTAACTTGCTGGCAATTTCCAACTTAGCCAGAGCTCGTTGCGCTCAGCTATTTATATGGTTCGTCGGGGCTAGGTGTGCCGAAGTCTGGAAAGGTCTGGATATGTCCCCCACCATTCCGTGTAGGCAACGATTGAGCAGTATTGCATCACCCAATATAAAAACAGGAAATTCTGACATGGAAATTATATGACCGTATCGGCGTTGAAATGGAGAATTTTTTATATAAGAATGAAGTTCGGGTTGGCTTTAATTTAGGAGTTACTAATGAAAATAAATTAAAGAAATTAATTAAATTCCTGGTCTGTGCACCCAGAGTTGAATATGATATGAAATTGTGCAGATGGTCCGTGGCGATCAAAAGGAAGTGAGTTCTGTTGACAAAAGGGGGGGTCTGAATATGATGCTGGTGTATTGGGAAAGTAAATGAAGCGTGATTTAATATATGTATTGAAAATCGAATTGGAAGTTGAAAATAAGGTAAAATAAGATTATAAAAGTAGTTTTAATATTGTCGGTTGTCATATGGGGGCGGTATTTTTTAGGTAGATCTTTTGTAACAATTTGTTCGTAAAATGATTAATTTGAATGTTAGAGGTTTGGTATCGGTAAATTTGTGTTATTTAGGAATTATCGAGGATTAGTGAATTTTTTTCAGATTTTGTTGAATTAAAAAGTGCTTTTTTGATAATTTGAATGTCCAGATGACTTTTTTTCACGACCAATGACCAGCGAAGCGAAGCGGTGCCTAGGTATATAACGAGGAGTGTAACACAACAAATTCAGTCTTTAGAATTCTTCTGAAGAAGCTAACAGAATGATCAGCGAAACGTCAAGTCAAGTTCGACGACCACGGCAAGACCCTGAAGAAACTACTTCATTAAACAACGGCCGTGAAAACCTGCATTCTACTATATCGAAATATGTACATAGTGAAGACGCACCTACGCTCTCCTCATGATGAATTTAATTCATTGAATTTATTACCCTATTTACACAATATGAGCAGATCCTCAAATTTTAAGAAAATAATTTTTGGTTAGCTGTTTATATATTACATACAATTTTAACATAAGACATTGGTTTGTCAAATCTACACATAAATGTTTTAAACTTAATAGAAATACCACATTTAAAATTTATTACTTTTTACTTCATTAACGCAAATTTCGATAAATTCACAAACCGTTCTATATTTAATAGCTTAATACAAAATAATTTTTAAAATTTTCAGGTGATTAAAAAAGCTGCAGACATAAATTTCATCGGACCAACTAGAGTGACCCAGATTATGCTCCCATTGGTGCGACGTGCTAGGGGCCGCATCATAATGTTGACTTCAGGCTTATGTAGAGTGGCGTCCCCCGTGAGAGGCATTCATTGCGGCCTTTTAGCAGCTTTAGAGTCCCAAGCCGAATGTCTCAGGAAGGAATTGAGGTCTAGAGGTGCGTAGTTATTCAGTTAATATTTATGCTAAAGACTAAAAAGCTATTTATATGTATGTATATTAAAAAACTTTGGAATGAGTCTCGACGGGCTACGGTACTAAAGCAACATTAATGCTAATATAACACCAGCCACACAAATAATATTAGTAAAACCATGTATGAAATTCTGATTCAATGCCAAAAGTAAAGTACATAAGTAAATTTATTTGACAAATTATTTTACAGCTTACTGATGTATCTTTATTGTAAAATTTATTTCTATACTTTTTTTATCGCTTTTTTGCTATATAAGAAAGTATTGGCAGCAATGCCTACATACACTGATGGTAAATCAAATCAAATGAAATATTCGAATCCAGTGACCCGAATTCTCGAGTATAAATTTCCGCGAGAATTACTCAAATTTCCTCCGATTCTTTACTTTAAAAATACTTTTGAAAAAAAACTGTTTAAAAAAACCTGGGAAATTTAAATTATATTTTATATTTATAACATTTTTTTTGCATAGGAGTCGATGTTGTGGTGGTGGCTCCTGGAGAATTCACAACTGGTTCTTCATGGCTGTCCGACGACACTATTCTAGATCAAGCCAGGGACATGTGGAAGCAACTTTGTCAAGAACAAAGAACCGAGTATGGAGAGGATTACTTCGAAAAAGCAATTAGAAGTCTGGAGAAGTACACGAAAACTCAAGTAAGTTTCTAATTTAATTATGTTCCGTTGAGCAAATATATAAATAAATTAGAATTAACTTCAAAAGATTTGAAGGTATTAAAGCTGAAGCATATCTATCAAATACGTGTCTCTGAATTAAAATTACACTTGACTTTGCCTTTGATATGAAACACTTGAATAATTTAATTTTCTGAACAGTTGTTAAAGAAAATTAAAAGAGTATCTTTGATCCCTTTCATCCGATTTCATTGCATATCGAATAACGAAATTAATAAATTATGAAATTTAATTGTTTAAGTTATTTATGTTTGTGTGTTTATTATCCAACAATAATTTCTAGTGAATCAGACATAATGTCATATTCAGCGGAACTTACATTTGGAGGCATATAATAATAATAATAATAATAAACGACTTTATTGAGATAATAAAAATATTAAAGTTTAGATAACATTATCTATTCTTACATTAAACTCCAAACAGTATATATTATGAAGGAATTTTCAATTTCCACATAAGTATAATTATTCTTTCGGAACATAAGTTATTTACTTTTTGTTATTAACAAGAGAGAGAAAAAAAAATTAAAAAGGAAAAATCCCAATATTCGAGTAAAGTAAAGAATTCCGTTAAGATTTAATTTATTGAAGTTAAATTAATTTTTCTATTCATCTAAAAGTAGTGTCTTAATTTTTATATTGAGTGTTTCTATAGACAATCATTTAATATGGGTAGGTATATTATTATACGTATGGACCGACCAGTAAGAAAAGCTTTTCTTAAAATTGGTTGTTGAATGGCATGGTATATTACACAAATGCGCTAATCTCATATTACGAGAATGAATAGTTGAACTTCTAACTAGCCTGTTGTGAAAATAAAGACGTATTGAAGTTTTAACTACTTTATGAATAAATAAAAGACTATATAGTTTACGGCGATTTGACGTAGATAGCCAATTAAGTTCTTTGTAAGTATGAGATGTGTGATCATATTTTCTCAGATTGTAGATTGAGCGGCAACAAGAATTCTGTATTTTTTTTAATGCAATTTTTTTCTAAGGAGTCTATGCAGTGCCCAAAAATCGAATTACAGTAATTAAAACAGCTTAATACTAGCCTTTCACACAAAACGAATTTAATATTTAAGTTTAAGATGTCTTTGTTCATATATAACAATTTTAATTAGCTGTAGGCTTTACTTAACAATGAACTAATGTAAGAGGAAAATTTCAAGTTACTATCAAGATTGAGACCAAGGTTCTTTGCTGAGGTAACTGGGGACAAAAGGCTATTGTCAATTTTTATAGTAAAATTAGGCGTTAGCAACGAAACATACTTTTTTCCAAATAAGAGTAACTTACATTTAATGCGATTTAGTCGTAAATTATAAACAGAAGAATTTTTCCTAATTATTTCAAGATCACCGTTTATTCTAACTATTGCTTCAGGTGCTAGTTCAACATATAAACTATGATAAAGTTGTATGCCATCAGCGAATGCTTGTAACCGTGTTCGACTGAGCTTAATATATCAGAGGTATATATAGTAAGCAGAAGAGGCCTCAACATTGGCCCCTGAGGTACACCAGAGGTGACCGATACCGCAGATGATCTATTGTTATTCAGACAAACCATCTGTTTACGATTGGATAATAGCACTTGAAAAAAATACTGAGGTATCATCCAGACAGTAAAATTTATCTTTAGTGATATTAAATCTTGATCTTAAAGTATCAAGGGCCTTGGAGAAGTCAAATAAAACTAAAGCTGTGACTTTCTTATTGTCTTTATTTTTAATAATATCATCAGTGACTAGTAAGAGCTGTTGCTATGCTGTGACCTTTCCTGAAACCTAATTGGATAGAGGTAGTAATATTGTTGGAAACAGCATAGTCGTAAATTTGTACGTTTACAACTTCCTCCACATATATATATATATATATATATATATATATATATACATTAAAAATATATTTTTTAATTCCTTTGATTTATCATTAATCCTTTTTGTCATATTACCTCCATTTTGTTATATTACCCGCATACTTATGTATCTCTGGGAAAGGCGTAGATAACACAATTCAAGTTTCATTTAACCGTCATAACCTCATCCGTTCAGAAGCCCTTCCTCCCTAAAGAGAAAAAATAAAGAGAATAGTTATATAATTTTCATTTTTAAAATAAGCTTTCAATAAAATGTATTAAAGAGGAGAAAATAATATAGCTTGTAAGGCATATACGGCGTCAGTTCGTATTGGGATACTAAAAATAAAGAAGCGGTATGCCCCGGTTTATTTTTACAAATAAAATGTGCACTCCTTTAGCAACTATTACTCATTTTGTAATGCTTTGATGAAAAATGCCTTAGTAACAATTTAAAGTAAAATTGTTATATCACCTGATTTATAATAAGCCATTTAAATTCTGTATTCCATGTTGAATAATTCAAAGTTATGAATGGTTGTCAAAGAAAATAAAAGGAATATCTTTGATCCTTTTCAGCTGAATTCATTACATATCAGACGATGAAATTAATGTATAATGAAAATTAATTATGTCTACTTACTTCCTTTTTGCGCAATACCGTCCATGAATAAGAGTTGAATAAAATTAGCATTAATGGCATTGTTTAGTCTCGCTAACGTTCATACCATTCGAAAACCATTCTACTTTGTATGTGTATAATAAGAAATACAGGAGGGTGATTCATGGTGAGTGGAGTATTAGAAGTATATAGAAAACGGGTAAATATATCCTTTTCAAAATTTGCGTACTAAGGTAACAAAGTATGATCTTTCAGCCTAAAATATTATCGACAGCGCGGCGTTGCCAAATGTAAGTAAAAAGGCAACACCCTCGTTATTTTATATGGAATACCATGTATATTTTTCTATCTTTAGAATCTACACCCAATTCTGAGTAACTTGTGTTTTGTCTTATACCTATCTCAATCCGTTTCGGAGATATTAATTTCCAGATTTATTGAGCAAAATCTGACTTCTAATAAATCGTGTTATCTGCCCACCAAAAAACAATCATAAGCTGAGCTGCCAGTTACCATTAGGCAAGGCCTGAGGGCTTTTCATGCCGTAGTCATATTTTAGTAGTACTGTACAGGGTAGGTTAGAAGTAACTTTCTTTAAATGACTTATAAAAATGGTCGAAAGTCATTTATTTAAATTGAACGCCCTGTATATTATTACTGATTCAGAAAGCTCACACATTTTGCTATTCAGAATGTATAGTGTGCCTATACTTAACTCGTAGCGTTTTCGATTTATAAGCATAAATTTATAAAAAAATATATACAGGGTGTTCCATTTGAAATAACGAAGATGTAGTATTACCTACATTTGGCAACGCCGCACTGTCGATAATATTTTAGACTGACTAAGCATACTTTGTTTCTTTGGTACCAAATTTTCAAAAGGATATATGTTTCTAATAATCCATCCACCATAAATCACCCTGTATATATATAATATAAATAAAACGTTGTATTTAAGATTTTCTCGGATATAGAATGAATTGTTATATTTCCCGGATGCTCTCCCGTGTGGTTGATAGACCCCTGAAAGAGACAGAATTTCACTTGCTACGATTTACACGTACATAAACAAACAAATACGTTGGATATTAGTGGTTATAAGATATTACGTAAAGAAATCACTTGGGCTACTGTAGCGTAGCAGATATCGCAGACACAACTTACCCCGGATAAGTGATGTAACGTGCCCACGATAAAATTTCACTAGCTCAGACTATCTCAGGGCGTTAAGCCCAAGTTTACATAAACTATGACAAATTATTAGTTTACTTACTTACACAAATCACTGAGGGTTCCATACGTAGTGGTCGCAGACGAAATAATGACACTTTCTTTAAACATGAAATGCATTATATTACAGAATTTACAAATATTGGTTCTCTATCATGTAATCTGGCGATGTTCAAAAGGTGTGGCAAATTTCTTGATTAATAAGTTACAACATTAATAAAATGCCTCGTGTAGCTACACATCGGTTTACAACGTGAGGATAAATGGTAATAAATTCGGCCACAATGGGTCTGATTTAGAGAACCTTCTTAAGTAAATATAAATGCATAAAATCTTTAAATATGTACAAGTTAAAATACAAAAGTGAGTATGAATGAAATATAACCGCGCAGAACCACTGAAGGTGGTCCCCGGTAAATAAAAACAACACACTTATCTAGGGTGGTATGATACCGACTTCGACGTTGAAGAAACTGTAGCCCTACGGCGGTGTCTTCAGGACGAAAGAAATTGACCCGAGGATGGGGTTGATTATAACCTCTCCCTGGAACTTTCTACTGTGTGTGGATGCCCCGTCCGTGGAACTTCACTACTATGTGTGGAAGCCCCGTCCGTGGAACCCTAAAGATATTACGATTTAATCTGCATGGTCGGAAATGCACGTGAAACGTGCCTAATGAGAGCAATTTAAATCTGACATAACCCACAAAAGGAATATAATTTACCTCACTGATGAGGGAACAATCCACTAATGTTCCTAGAATGCCTCAGTTGGATGAATGGGGTCGAGTCTGTATTTCAAGTCGACACGATACTTCCAAAGGAAAGCCTGTAAATTTGTGAGACACGTGGGTAGAGACCAGATAAGATGACGTGAATAGGTTAGCTTACCTTGTATACTTAAATATCCTGCTTCCGCAGTTAAAATTTACTCACAACAACAAAATCTTCCGCAAAACGGAACAACAACAGATGGAGACAATTTTCCTGTGTTGGCAATCCCAAAATCCACCAGGATGCCTCGGATAAAACGAGTTTTGTGAGATTATCAACCGTATACGCCAACAAAAATGTCTCTCCGCTTTACACCCGCTGGAAGCATATCGCGCCTCCCGTGGACAATAGCGAAACTCTGCTACGGACGTAGCGGTTGTTATTATGTGGCCCACAAAACGCTAAGGCGTATGGTGGGTCGTATACGCTAAAGGTCCGCAACACACTTGCCATCTTCAGGTTCTTGTTGGTAACCGCTTACTGTTGCTTGTTATTACTCGAACTAAATGGACGTTCTGTGTGCATCAATATCCTTGGCTGATGGTGTTAAGTGACTGAGGTCGAGTAGGACTATTGCTCTTCACCCCGAATCATCGCTATAGACCAGGACCGGTCTCGTTCGGGGTGGGTCTGCTTTCTCGTCAACCCAGCTCACAAATGTGAAAGGTGTGGGTGATGTCGGCAGACCTCTCCTGGTCCTGGCTGATGGGCCTTGCTGGCTGGGCTGTTTCTTCTGGCGCTCTTCTGTCTTGTCTTCTTTCTTCACTGGCATGTCAGCTCCTGGGTGCGTCATCGTCCCGAACGAACTGTTGTCGTCCTCATTCTGGGATGATTTTAGATAAGGATGACTGCCGGTACACAAGGCTCCAATGGACCCGGACGTTCTGTGTGTTATGTTGCTTTATATATATACTCTACGCCCTCTGGGCCAGAAGCTATGCAATCTTAGGCGAAAATTTCGTAGTGGATATACCATCCTTCGGAGGGAATGTAAAGCTTAGTCAGTCCCTTGTCTATTAAATATTAGGCAAATAAAAGATTCCTACTCTACGGCAAAATTCCTGGTTGGGCTAACTCGTCTCCAGCCACGTCGGTGATAGGGCTTAGTCGTGAAAATAAGCCGACGTTAAAAAAGCGTATAAAAAACTTGCCAGACATTGTTGATTACTTTGGTCCATTTTGATTTACTACCTGACCAATAATGGCAATTATCTATTTACAGTGTCATTATTATGTGGTTTGAACTTCAAGATCTAGTCTTTAGGAGTGTTTATTTACTGGTGTTTATAGAAATTGAATGTCGATTTTAGTTTCGAAGTAATCGATCTGGAGAGTTTTAATGAATCACTCTGTAGATAAAAACAAACGTCTGCAAAAAGGAGTCCTAGAAGATTTACTGTTTTGATCTTTATATATGTAGTAGAACTATATAAATCATTAATAGTTTTCGTACAAAATATCCGGTCAACACTATACCAGATTAACTAGGACTCGAGAGAGTTGTCACTTTGAGTAAAGAATAAAGTTGAACAAAGCGTCGTAAAATGGTCAGGTCAGGCTATCTTGTATCTGCCGTTCAATAATTTGTTGAGAGTTTGTTTCATTATAACATGGAATTATCAATTATTCAACACGTAGGAAAAAAGTGGAGCACTAGACACTTTTTCGGTTGCCAGATGTAGACTTTTATTATATAAATGTAACTTTCGATGTTATCTATTAAATTACAAGTTTTATAACGAACTCGAATAGAATTTTCTGGAGCTTCTCATATACAGTTGCTAATTAGGGAAGATGTTAAGCCGGCCTATGATGCTTACTAAAGGAGACAATTTTGTCTTGTGCTTAAAAAAATATCTGGTGAATTCGGTGAATATAAAACGTAACTTACATACAAGTTATTCTTAGATGTGACAACTAGCGGCATTTAAGACTATCGAAAGTAATCAAGCCAGTTAAATTATCATAAAGTATCAATATAGCAATTTTGTGCTGGAACTTGTAAACATTACACATCTAGAAAAAAGTTCTTTATCAAATCCGAGTCCGAGAAGGCATTTGTTTAAATGACGGAATGTTTAAAATTGTATTTTTCACAGTTTTTTTAAATATCTCTATGAAGAACCTTTTCTTGCAAAGAAATTAAAACAATTCGATCATTTTTAGACAATTGATGATAACTTATGTAGAATAATCGTCAATTACGATGAAGCTGCATACCCCTCCCAAACGTATGTGGCATCACTAATTGTAGCATCGTGGGCGGTAACTGATAAATAAAACTTTGTTTTGGTTTATTTTATTTTACTTTATTATTTTATTTTTGATCAGCATTAGAAAATGGACAACATACCAAAATTTCAGCGAATTCAATTTTTTCGTAATTTTAGTTCTCCTTACTTTTTGTCTCGACCAACCAAAACGCCCCACTTATTGCCATCGAGATAGCTTTGGTCCGTCCAATATAGTGCGAAAATTTGGATAAAATTAGTGTGGGTATATAAATGCGATTAACTTATTTTAATCACTTCCATATGGTGCTGATTTGGGGAGGATAATAACTTGATTTGCTATTTCTTTAAATTTAACAATACAGGCCGGAACTACGAACTTAATTTTAATTTTATTACTGTGTCTAGTACAGGATTGTTCATAAATTCTATTTGTGTATTTGTAACGTTTTTATGGTTTCTTAGGGCCTAAATAGACCTTTTGTGTTCTCTTAACCTCACATCTATGCTACGGCCACTCCGACCTATATATACGGCATCACAGTCGTCACACTTTATTTCATATACCCCCGATTTAGTGCTTATATAATAACTTGGTTGAAAGAAGAAATGAAAAAATAGTACAAAAGGCGCGACAACTTATGCTTGCATTTGAAACTTATACATACCGAACTCTCACATTTTACATCCCATTGTTTTTGACATCGTTGATGCAGAAATTCGACAAGAAGTACATGAAAATTCACAGTCAATACCTTAGACAGCTGAAAAAACTTGAAAATCTCCGTAGAAATTCGCCACCGAAAAACTGCTCGAATACGAGCCTGCTAGCTGGGGATTCAGATAAGTTTATCCTAGATTAATTAATTTAATCGGACCTAACCGATGTACAATTTAACGCTAATGAAATCAAGTTGCTCGAAAAAGGCCTAAAATATTGTCCTAAAATAACTAACAAGAAAGACTTAGACTTATTAGCTGTAAACAGTGAATTGGCACTTAACCCGTTAGATAACAATGGCGAAAAATACCTTGTGTCAAAGGTTATAAAAAATTCACAAAAGAATACAACCTCTAACAAATTAGAACAAAAAACAGTAAACGATAGTAAATTGTCTTCTAACGAGTTAATTTTATGTAAAGCAGATAAAGGTAATACTGTGACAGTTTTATCTAGATCTGATTATAATAATAAAATGATTGAATTATTAATTACTGATGATATTAAAGAACCAAAACATGACCCTACGAAAAAATTTCAGTCAGAAATCCAGGTACTACTAAAGAAAAATACATCCAATATCACAAATTTTCAGACAAACAACCTTTTATTAATGAATGCTATAGCCCCCATACTTTATGGTTTACCAAAAATTCATAAGGAGGGTTTTCCTATGAGACCAGTAGTGTCTTATATTAATGCCCCGGCTTATAGACTATGTAATAAACTCAATTCGACTTTACCACAGTTGATCAAGTTTCAATCCCCTTACAGTATAAAAAATTCTTTAGAACTTGTAACCAAATTGGAAAACATAACCTTACGCGAAAATGCCAAATTAGTTTCCTTTGAAGTTAAAAGTTTATTTACCTCTCTCCCTATTCATGAGCTTAAAGATATATTACAACATCTTATCTCAAATAGTGAATTGAATCAAAATGAACAAAAAGATTTACAAACATTAATTAATATGTGTATCAAACAAAATTATTTTAAATTCGATAATAAAATGTATACACAAGTAAACGGCTTACATAAGGGTAGTCCGTTAAGCCCATTATTAGCTGAAATATTCATGGCAAATTTTGAAAACAATCTTTTTACCACAAACAATAATCTCCTTAAATACATACATTTTTGGGTAAGATATGTTGACGATGTGTTTTGTATATGGATCGGTACTGAGAGACAATTGTCACATTTCATCCATTTTATTAACTCCCTAAATAACAAAATTCAGTTTACAGTTGAAATGGAAAAAGAACGGTGAATAAACTGTTTAGATATTACGCTGACACGTAAAGAACATGGGCTAGAACTTGATATTTACAGAAAGCCAACTTTACTTACACTCTTACGCGTGCAAATTGTAATCAATCTTGGAAGATAAAAATGTCACCGTTTCATAGCTATGTACACAGACTATTATCTCTAAATTTAAATAGGGTTAACTTTGAAAAAGAAGTTAGAATTCTTAAACACTAGCGAAAAACAATGGCTATGATGAGTTACTTATTGACAAATTAATAAAAAATAAACAGAAAATTATTACAAAAACATTTTCATAACGTGCCAAATATAGAAAACAAAAAGTGGCATAGTATAAATTATGTAAATAAGGTTAGCAACGCAGTATGTAATAGATTAAATAAATTAGGTATTAATACATTATCAACGAATAGAAATAATTTAGGTCGCTTGTTGGTTAATAATAAAGAAAAGACAGATATTAAAAAATCGGGGGTATATGAAATAAAGTGTGACGACTGTGATGCAGTATATATATAGGTCAGAGTGGGCGTATCAAAGATGTGAGGTTAAGAGAGCACAAACAATCTATTTTATATAATAAAAAATCAACTGGTTTCGCCGAACATTGCATTGAGCAAAATCACGTTTTTAACGGTAGTAGTATTAAACTTTTGCATAATGTAAACAAAGGAAAAATCCTAGACATGCTTGAAATTTTAGAAATTAAGAACGCCCTAAGAAACCATAAAAACGTTACAAATACACAAACAGAATTTTTTAACAACCCTGTACTAGACACAATAATAAAATTAAAATTAAGTTCGTAGTTCCGGCCTGTATTGTTAAATTTAAGAAATAGCAAATCAAGTTATTATCCCCCTCTAAGTAGGTAGAAGATTTCTAAGATATACTGTGAACCACCACTTTCAGGTCAGTTTTTAAGACTCTTTGATAATAGTCGCAAGGCCGAAATATATGTCAGAGAAATCTGAACAAAACTAATGAAACAATAAACCAAGTGCGTATTGTAACTATCCTTTTGAATATTTATAATTATTCTATTGAATGTTTCATCAAGAACCTAACGCAGATTCAATCCAATTAAATAAATCCATGGCCAACTATATATAGTCACAAAATAATACACATTTTCAAAACTTCCCGTTCCTAGAGACCACCCTTTACATTGTGCCTAATAATGTATTTATTGACTCTCAATTTGTTTGTAAAATGTTTGTTAAGGACAACAATATATTTTGTTTAATTTAAAAAACTGATGAACTATACAATTTACACACAAATTTAATTTGTTAAATATGCCTGAAGCTCTTGCATAAATAACCATTTAATTTAAAAGTTTTTAATTTTATCATACAAAGTTTGCTCCCAGTCGGCAGATTTGTCTATTATTCAGTACAGACACAATTTAAAATTCAAATTATTTTGTTTATGAGGTAGGTAATATACTTTAAACGATTCTGTCTAGAACAGACATGTTTCTAACCGCGACGGTAGTAACCTTGAAGTTCGTGAAATTGCGGCAATAATAATTGAAAAAATTACTGCACCAGATAAAACTCCTGCCAACAACGAATATATTGTACTCTCTAATGTTTAGGAAACAAACGAAAAGATAATTGCTCAGAGGTTTCATATCCGCACAGATATCTATGAAATTACTCTCAACATTAATTTCAGCAATAACTATGAACAAGTTCTTAAAAATATTGACCAAGGAGGAGGTTTTAGGATCCTCAGCCTCTTCAGTTTCACCCATATCTTGCATGTCATCCTCTACATCTCTTTATGAACAAAATTGTCTGCATCCTCTAGTGCAAAATCAATCGTTTCGTTTTCATCGTCCTCTTGGTCGATACCCCTTGCAACCATTTCACAATTTTCAATGTCAAAATCTTCAGCAGCCCGTTCCTTTTCTTCGTAATCCATAACTCCTGCAATACAAATATTTTTTCTACAGCAATTCCTCCAAATTACTATTTTATACACTGTTTGTGTAGTGTGTAAAGTATAATAAATAGCTAATAAACGATGTGTAAAGTAGCAATTTATACATGATGGTAAAAAAGTTCCGTAATGTGTAATCGTTACTGGCAGGAATAACAATTTTTCTTAAGAAATTTATGATTTATATCTAACTTCAATTAAATTTTAATCAACCCTTTATATTTGTGTTAATATTTTATGATATGCAATAAGAATGAGCCAAAAGGCCATTCTTTCTCCTGCGGAGACATTTTTGACATATTTATCACTTCCGGTTTCACCGCAAATAACCCTAAAAATAAATACAGTGCTACAGTAGGTTACTAAATTGTTTATTCCAATTTCTAATTTAACAATTGTTCAAAATGACTTCCATTTTGATCTCTGCACTTCCAAATTCTT
Source organism: Leptura quadrifasciata (assembly GCA_963675555.1). Classification (NCBI taxonomy): domain Eukaryota; kingdom Metazoa; phylum Arthropoda; class Insecta; order Coleoptera; family Cerambycidae; genus Leptura; species Leptura quadrifasciata. Next base: position 153,799,176 of record OY776675.1, read on the forward strand.
TTAATAAAATTGTCTTGAACGTTTTGCAATTCTACAGGATAGATATGTTGTCAAATGCCATCCTCACACGATTTTCTAAATCCACTCTTATATACACAGATGTACACAATATTGTTTAGATGAGCCCATAAAAAGAAATCTGAACAAGTTAGATCCGAAGATCTCGCGGGCCATCTAACAGGACCGTTTGTACCAATCCATTGCTCCCAGAATCTATTATTAAGATAAGCAGCAACATTTCTGGAGTTATGGGGGTTATGGTCTTGCTGAAAGTAGAGTTGCCCCTGTTGAACTAAAGGCAAATTATCTCTCCTTCTTCAATTTCGTTTTGAAATAACTCCAAATACTTTTCTCCAGTAAGTGGGCCGTCAAAATTAATAGGTCCTATAATCTGGTTATTCTTTATCCCCGCCCAGATATTAAAACCAAAACGATCCTGAAAATTTCCCTCTCTAACTAAATGTTGATTTTCTGTGGCCCAATACCGACAATTATTTCTATTGAACATCCCGTTATTTGTGAAACGAGATTAGTCTGAGTACAATATGGTTTTGTGGAACTCTTTATCTTGCCCATACTTTTCCAGAACCCAATTGCAAAAAATCATTCTTCACGCACCGTCATCTTCATATAGGTGTGATGGTATTTAAAACTTTTATACTTATGCTTTTTTTAAATTGTCCATACTGATTGATGGCTAATTGCAGCGTGATGGGCTATTTCCCCTGTAGATGATGTAGGATGTACCTCTACATGAGCTAATATTTCTATTTCAATATTTTCATTTATAGTGAATCTTTCACCATCACTGTTAGGTGCTCTTCGCAGTTTCTGTTCCTCCTTTGCAAACTGGTGACGGTTAGGATAGTTTTTATCTGAATAGCGCCTCGCGTATAACGCCGCGGCTTGTAACTTTTTTGTTCTTGTCTTTTTGCGATGATAATGGCTTGATTAATAAACAAAAAATATGCTGGTGAAAGAACTTTTTTTACTAAGATATAAAAAGTAAGCGTTTATTTAACATGGTTGTGAAAAGGTAACTTTCCAATAATGAAAATTTCGTCCTAGGAATAAAAAATTAACTGGTGTTTTAATTAGATTTGAAAGTCCGAAAAAAAATCACTTTTTGGCGAATGCGCTAGGGCAAAATAGAATTTCCGTTTTTGTTTTTTTTACTTGGAGCGGCCAAGGAAGCCGCTGTAGTGGGTCGGACTTAGAACGTTACATGTGCCGGAACTAACTTGCCTGAGCTTCGCCGCGCTCGGCCTTTATTTCAAGCAACAACCATGGCAATGTTAAGAGAATTAATTATTGTAAATTTAAAGAATGTAATGAGCTGTGGAGGATATGGTAACGGATACAGACTGGACACTAAATAGTATGGATATTAATAGCATATAACAAAAATTAATAAATAATCAAAGTCACATTAGGTAGACATACTCCTGTTAAAAAAAACTCGTTAATAGTAATTAGGCTAATGAAAAATGGTGACCGACAATAATAGGTGAATATATAGAACAGAGAGGTCAACTGTACCGGAGAGCTGTTATAACAAGTAATGGAACAGACTGAGAAAATTACAGAAGACAAGGAAATGAGGTAGTTAGGTTAATAAGGGAACAGAAAGAAAGATATTTCAATGAGAGAATTGATGAGATAAAAGGGGACACTACAGAAATGTGGGAAACCCTAAAGCAACTAGTTAAAAGTGACAGAAAAATGACCAACGAAGATGGTATTTTATTCAACGGTGTTCTAGAAAAGAACAGTCATGAAATAGCAAACAAATTTAACACATATCGTCTGCAAAGCATAGAGGAGATAGTAATCCAACCAACTTAACAGCAAATTGATAATATTTTGAACAAAATGGATAAAACTGATATTGAACTAGAAAGATTCGCAACAATAGACTGAATTAAAGCGAATAGTTAAAGAAATGAAATCAAAAAGTTTTGTAGATGGTATTACAACAAAAATACTACAGCTCTCATTTGAAGTAATATCTATCTATCTCTATTAGCAGTAAATGGCTGTGGTTGCTTAGCCATTCGTAAACATCAATTTGAAGTAATAGGAAATAGATTCTTACAGTTGTTAAATATAAGTGTAGAAAGTGACAATTTTTCAATAATTTGGAAAAATTTAACTATAATTTCATTGGAAAAGAAGAATAATGCTAAAAAACGATATGAAGATACTCGAGTTGGTGATAAACAAATAAATTGTTGAATACGTTGAGTATAATGAGTTATTGACTAACTACCTTGCAGGATTTAGAAAGCAAAACTCCTGTGAAACTGCGCTGCAAACGGTATAGTTTTTTTTGATTTTCGTCATGCATTTGAGACTATTAATAGAGCCCTGTTATTATTGAAGTTAAAGAACTATGGGATGGGACCTTTAGTTACAAAACTACTCGAATACCTTGAGAACCGATGTCAAATGGTAAAATAAAATTACAGTTTTTCATCCCATATCCAGATCTACAAGGCACTGTTCGGGGATCTATTTTGTATATATTGTATATTAATGATATAGTAAAATATGCAAATAAATGTAAAATCCAGCTTTTTGCAGACCCTATTGTATTTTATGAGAGACGATGTGGATAATGTTATAAATACAATAATAACAATGATAATAGTAATGGTAATGATAACGATAATGATAATGAAAATGATAATGTTATGATAATGATAACGACGACGATGACGATAACGATAACGATAATGATAACGATATGTTTATTTCAAAGTAATGTTTAACAGTAAAATGAAATGAACGTCACAGAAAAAATGTACATTCAATGTGTTAATAGGTAACTGACTAGTACATGTCCTATCTCCAAAAAGCACAGTACTATTGTTGTGTTGCGGTACACACTTATCATTATTTATCACAGTCGGTAGTTAAGGAATTCATCTATATTATATGGTTCTATGTTCACTAAGAGCTCAAATACTTGTTATTTAAACTTTCGCTGATTCTCTTCCCGTTTCAAGCGACGGGAAAGTTTATTGTACAGTCTAGTACAGTTGTACCTAATGAGCATTTTTTTCAGTTATAGCTAACCTATATCTAGGATAATCGTAAACTAAAGTTCTAGCATTATGTGTATCATGAGGTTTATTCCCTCTAAAATAATGTTTGTTTTAAAAAGAAATAAAAGACATTCCTATACGATTATAGTAAGTAATTTATTTGGTATAAACTTATTTCTATAGGTCTCTCTAGATTTCAATTTTAGAATAACTCTAAGGGTACGTCTAAGCATTATAAATACTTTGGTAATACTGGAACCATTTCCATAGAAAATAAGCCTATACCGAACCACAGATTGAAAATTGGCATGATAAACTACTTTGAAGGTTTCTAAATCGACATACTTTGATAATACTCTGTGTAACATACTGAATTTAACTTTTTGCACGATGGTGCCATTTTAGTGTTTCATCAATGTGCAAACCTAAAAATTTTGTACTCTCCGGTAATTGTATTTTAGTTATTATTTTAGTTAGTATTCACTACATGGTGAATTGCTAAGCGGTAGAAGAAGGCATGGCGGTCAACGAAAGAGGTTCAAAGACGCTCTCAATGAAAATCTAAAATCCTGCGGTATTGCAGACGAGCAATGGGAACAACTTGCAGCGGACAGAACCGAATGGCGAGGGGTTGTGGCCAGCTATCAAGGAAATGTTGCTGCAAGAAGGCCGAATCCAAGACCTAACCAGGTCTATGTTTGTCCTGACTGCGGTCGACATGTGCTCTCTCGTATTGGCCTCTATAGCCATAGTCTTGTGCACCGTAGATGAATGGGAATTACAATAGACTACACCTTTTACTTGTTATTTATTGTACACAATCTATCGACTGTAACATTTTTATACTCGGACTCGAATAACGGCTAATAATAATAATAATAATAATAATTTTTTAGTTATCAGGAAGTTTTTAAATATATTTAATTTGTTTCACTTTAGTTTTATTATTCTTATTGTAACTAAAAACTATTTGTTCAACATAGAAAGAAAGAATATATCGAATATAATAAAACTTAGCCCATTTTGCAGATTTTTGGTTATAACTTAATCAACTGTCAAAGGTAAAAGGGTAAAACAGGTAAATTAGTTTTCCCATAAAACCTTTCCCTTTTATGTGACTAGGATTTGAAAATAGGGCTTGGAAAAATTGTCAAATGTCAAACTTTCATATCTCATTCATTTTTTGACTAAACGAGACTTCAAAGTATTGGGCCTTAAAAGAACTAAAAACGGTTGGACCTGACAATTTTCAAATAAATGAACGTTTTTTGAAAACGAGGAAGCTATACATTTTTTAGTACTAGGACTGTTAGAGTGAACCTCCAAAAATATCAAAATTTTTTTTATTCATTCATATCCTAAACATTATAATTATACATTATAAGTCTCCAAAAATTGTTTCAAACCAAAAAGAAATATTATTTTACTGTGGTATAAGCACTTAATAAATTATCAAAAACTTTCTAAAAATCATTTTCTATAAACAAGCCGCATAAAATATTAAATTACAAAATTGCTATGATACTTAACTAGAGATTACAGCCATACTAGTGACGTTTGAATTATTTATTTCAGCTGCAAAGGTATTAAGTTCATTACGTCCATTAACTGCTGGGCCATTCAGCACTTATAAATTACTCCTACGCTTCAAGCTTTCAGTCTTCCTTGATACAAAAGGTCGCCCACAGATTTTCTTTCGTTGCTCTCTAAATAGATAGCAGTAATTTATCGGCACCAAAATAGCTTAGTGACCTATCGAATCAAAATTCATTGGACCAAATTTTAAAATATTTATTTTCCACGTCAGCAAATATTCGTACATTGAAGGCGTAGCCACCTACATAAGAAAGGAAAGAAAGGAATATCCACTCGACTGTAAATTACAGTTAATAACACGTACATACAGGATGATTTCGTAAGCAGTAATCTATCCCTATTTAGTTATCCCATTACAAATATTTTAGATCCTGTACATAACGAGGGCTCCAGAGTAAATTTAAGGTTACAAAAAAATTATTTTTGCCGCTTTTTAACCTTACCACAATAAAATTGTGAGAGATTACTAAAATTGGTCCAAAATAGAAAATTGAGAAAACATCAAATTTTTACATTTTGAGGGCTTGAAACCGACTTAGTCCAGGGCATTTAGATCAAAATCGCCCGAATAGCGGAAATTTTTAGGCACAGCAGATATCGAGATGCGGTTTTCTGCATTGTGTTCAGGAAGGTCCCAGGAAACGACTCTACATAGTCTGATTTAGCCATTTTTTGAAAAATGCCTTCCGGAAAATGCATTTTCCAATTGCATCATTACTTGCACCATTATAGGAACGACTGGAAACTCGGAAAAATCGCTCGGAAATCGTTACTCGGGGGTTTTTGGGGCTGCCGAACTCGATTCTGGCATTGGAATTACCCGGGGGGGCTCGGGGGCGGCTCTGCTGGGGTATCCGTGGGCCATTCTGGAGGGGAAATTGCATAGTCCATGAAAATCGCTCCAAACTCGTTACTCGGGGGTTTTTGGGGATGCCGAATTCAATTCTGGCATTGGAATTACCCGGGGGCGCTCGGGGGGCCCTCTGTGGGGTTGTCTGGGGGTCATTCTGGGGGGGAAATGGCATAGTCCATGGGAAGCGCTCCAAACTCGTTACTCGGGGGTTTTCGGTGATGCCGAATTCAATTCTAGCATTAGTTTTCCCCGGGGGCGTTCGGGGTCCCTCTGTGGGGTTGTCTGGGGGTGATTGGGGGGGAAATGGCGGCGTCCATGAAAATCTCTCCAAAATCGATAATCGGGGGTTTTCGGGGATGCCGATTTCAATTCCGGCATTAGACTTCCCCGGGGGTGGCTCTGTGGGAAATGGTAAAGGAGAAAGTGAAAAATCACAAATTATGAAAATAATACTTTATTCAAATAACAAATAGGAGTTTTTATTAATGTTGAATTATTCATTATAAACTTCAATTTTTAACTTAAATACTAAACATCTTGTTCAAACAAACGTGGTATAAGAGTGCCGGACAGAACTCAAACACCAAAAAAAGGTCCAAAATCCAAGAAACAAACTTGATTACTGTAGCACTGTATTTACATACAACGAAAAAGCAACGTGGTCCTGAACGACAGATGTAATACTGATGCCACACAGACGCCGACTGCGCGCGGGAACAGGACCCATATTTTTTTCTTCAGTCAATACAGAACATTTCTGTTCGCGCTGGTCCCCGTGGTAACGATACTCTACTCTCTTTATAGCTTTGGCGCCTTTTTCAAATCCAGTTTCGAGGCACAAACGACTTCCAAAGCAATTGTTTTTATAATATGTGTAATATTTATTTATTTAATATTCAATCTAAATCTTTATTATTCATACCCCCGGGGAAGTCTAATGCCAGAATTGAATTCGGCATCCCCGAAAACCCCCGAGTGACAAGTTTGGAGTGCTTCCCATGGACTATGCTATTTCCCCCCCGCCAGAGTGACCCCCAGACAACCCCACAGAGGGACCCCCGAGCGCCCTCGGGGAAATCTAATGCTGGAAATGAATTCGGCATCCCCGAAAACCCCCGAGTAACGAGTTTGGAGCGATTTTCATGGACTATGCAATTTCCCCCCCAGAATGGTCCCCGGGATACCCCCGCAGAGCCGCCCCGAGCGCCCCCGGGTAATTCCAATGCCAGAATTGAATTCGGCATCCCCGAAAACCCCCGAGTAACGAGTTTGGAGTGATTTTCATGCACACTGCCATTTCTCCCCCAATTCACCCCTCGCGCACCCCCACAGGACCACCCCCGTGCACCCCCGGGTAATTCTAATGCTAGAATCGAGTTCGGCAGCCCCGAAACCCCCCGCGTAACGATTTCCGAGCGATTTTTCCGAGTTTCCAGTCGTTCCTATAATGCTGCAAGTAATGATCCAATTGGAAAATGCATTTTCGGGCCCAGAAGGCATTTTTCAAAAAATGGCTAAACCAGACTATGTAGAGTCGTTTCCTGGGACCTACCTGAACACAATGCAGAAAACCGCATCTCGATATCTGTTGTGCCTAAAAATTTCCGCTATTTTTCCTAACTTCCCTGGACTAACTCGCTTTTTTCGAATTTTTTTTTTTTTGTGATATGAAGTCGGACCCCCTCTATCATCCGAAAAATTTTCCGATCGAACTTTTCACCTGGAGGGGGGGGGGGGTTACATGTAAAGATAGGGAAAATCAGTTTTTCGGACATAAGTCGATTAGTTTGATTCGGATTGAAAAAGCGTAAAAGAGATAAAATGAAGGGCTCGCTAATGCGCGTAAACTGAATTTGGCTCGTTGAAATCGATCTGGCGGTTCTCAAGATATTGCGATTTGTATACGGATTTTTCGCTGCAGCGAGAGCCGTTTTCGCGATTTTTTCAGGGAAGAAAGTGACTTGGGTACTTTTTGTTTCTTCACCCGATAGACACTCAGGACCTAAGTACTGTGTGTTCTAATTTCAAGCCGCCAGGTTGAATAGGGGAGGAGGGGTAAGGGTAAACGTAAATGAAATTAAGACTGTTGTAACTTTTTGCGCAATTTGCAATTTTTTCCGCAAAATTTTTGCCCTGTAGAAGAGCAAAGGAAAGGGTCTTCGCGCCGGACTCATTTTCAATCAATTCTCTTTTAAGATTTTCCCGAAGCTCTAACTTCATTATGGCCTGCACGCGCGCGTGATTCATTTATAAAAACGAGTGCGGCAATTCAGCAGCCGTGCAGCGAGATGCCCAGAGAGGAGCCTAGCGCTCCCACTTCTCACATTTCTCACTCACAAATACACGTCCCACTCTGCTAGTCCATTTTTATGCGCGCGTGCAGGCCCTAATGAAGTTAGAGCTTCGAGGTAAAAAATCTTGAAAGAGAATTGATTGCCTTTGAAAATGAGCCCAGTCCGAAGTCCCTAACCCTTTCCCTTGCCCTTCTACAGGTTTAACTACCGCCATCATGTTCAGCATCCTCGAAAACGGGGGGGGGGTGGTTATAGTTCGTTAGGCTCTGAAAAATGAACATTTTCGAGGTTTTTTCCGATTCACAGGATGCACTATTCATCAGAACTATCTACATAGCTACATACATATTATACATATTACTGTCCCTACCAATACCAATAAGACAATTTTATAAATTGGATTGCATAAAATACAATTTGCAAGATATTGTCTTACATGTCAATATAAAAATCATTCGTAATGCCAACTTTGAGGTTAGGTGAGAATATGCAATAACAAATATCTGTGATTATTTCACATAAATCACGCAAACTAAAAAAAACATTGATTTTTAATAAATAAAAATGTTGTTTCCTGTAAAATTTGACATATTATTATGTTTCTTACACTACGCGAAAACCCTGGAAGGATTTATCTTGGATACACATTGGATTCATGTACAACGAAAACTTAAATTGGTGGCAATTGAAACTTGTCCATAATATTTTAGCTAAGTAACGGGCTTTAAAATTTAGCATATCACAGAAGAGTCACTGAGATTCTCCAAAATTACTTCATTGACAAACGTCAAATTCTGCAAGGTTAGGACATTTTAAGATGAAAACTTTTTGATTGGACAATAATTAAAACAGTGCATACAAACCTCGTAGTCTTTGCCCTTTTAATTTCTGCACTTATGGAATCACGATTGTTGCCAAAAAATGCTGTCATCATGACTGCAGCTGTTCCAGGTGAATTGTCTATGAAAAAACTAAAAGTGCTTGAGCACAAACTTATGTGCCTCATTTCAAATTCTAGAAAGTACACTTCCTCAGAGACTTATACGCACTTTGCAACGACATAACCCCGGTAGCGGATTGTCCAGCAGATCTCTCAAAACTTTTACTTTTTCAAGCTGAACAATAGCCTGTTAACTAGACACAACAGAATAATGCCCCATTTCGGATTAAATACCCTATACCATACCAGACGTTACCGATTTTCCGGCAACCTCTGTAGCCAAACTTCACCAACTATAAGTTCGGCTCACCCTATCCACCTTTACTGATATTTCATACCTTTCGTATTTTTAAATATATTCTGTCAATATCTTCTCTTTGTATTTTGTGACGACGTCACACCAATAAGAAACCCGTTAAACCCCGTTTATCGAGTAAAAATTTTTTTTATAAGTTTTCTTTATTATATTCTCAACTTATAAGTATAGTACATATTATGGAAAAATAATAAATTTAAGCATTTTTAAAATTCATGCATATTCCTCATTAATAGCGATGGTTTCTTATGTTGACCATTATACTGCTTTAACATAAGTTTGTAAACTTAATTAAAAGTAGCTGCTCACCATATCCCCACACTTGCATTTTTAATTTTCAATTTGCAGAGCAAAGAAAAAACTTACCAAGGTTACGTTTAATAATAAACTAACCTGTACCACTAAATCACATCTGATGTTGGTTTTTGCGACCTCATTATAAATTTACAACTTGCTCCAACGTAGAAACTTTTTATATTAACTGTATTTGAAATGAGAACGGAAAAGCACTGGATATATGATGTGTGTTTCATCTTTGAAATCTTGTAAAATAATATTTTCAGCCCGAAAGTTTCCCAGCATTTCCTGACTAACTTTGTAAGGATGTGCTGCATACTTTCCGGGCTGTCGCAATACTAACATTGTTGAAATAACAGGCTATATCGTATGACAAATATGTTGGTAGTTATAGTTTATTTTCATAACAATACATTTTCCTGTACGATACTCTCGTCTGGGAATTGAACGGGTTTTTAGATGAATTTATGAATTTTAAAATGCAAGCATAAAACAAGTACGAAGCTGCTCACAATTCAACGGATAAAGGTGCAATTCCAAAGTAATTTCGATATTTACTTCATCTGCAAGTTTAATTTTTCTTTCAAGTGAAACCTTTTTTTCGCTATTTTAATATCATTATCGATTATAGAGAGTTTAATAAATATTAGAAAATGGCAAAATAGGGTGAAATAATTTCGCGATCAACATTGCTAAAAGTCAATTTCTAAATAGTTTCAAAATATTAGACATTTTTTAGACAAAGTATAATACAGACCGCTTTGCTTCGCTAATTTTTTTCATATTTCTAAAAATGATTATAGAAAACTAATTTTCAGTATTCTTATTGCATTTTAATAAAGCAATATATTCTCGAGTAATTTACATTTAAAAAACAACGTCCATTTACAAAATTTTATTAATAAATTCTTTTACATATAAAGAACTCATTGAAATATAATTAAAATTGTTCAAATTGTCCTCCATTTTCCCTTATGCACAATCACGAGGCAACAAATTTTGCACTGGAGTAAAGTAATATGGTTTAAATTTAAGTTCTTTCTTTAATAATCTATGAATTGATGACTGACTTAAACCAGTTGCTGCCGATAACCTCCGCGTACTTACTTGCGGATTTTCTACCACACGAACTAAAACGTATTCTAGAAGACTAGTAATATCACGTTTCGGTCGGAATGCACCTGTTTCTCCCAAACGATCAGAAAGGTGTTTAAATAATTTGTGATCAGGCTGCCTTCTGATTCGTTACAGTTCTAAGTACCTTCGAGTTGTAGCTCTGACCACCAAAATTTACTTGCGAGTATACACAAATAACGTCTCTCATTTCAGAAGTCGAAAAAAATGTATGGCGAGGCATTTTTTATGAAACGATCCGCAAGGCACAGTATTAGGGCCCATCTTATTTAATATCTATCTCAATGGCTTGTTCTCTGTTCAAAGCTGTGGTACAATTGTCACTTATGCAGATGATACTGCTATATTTTACACAGATGATACTTGGAATTCCTTAAAAACTAAAGTCGAATTAGATATCAAAAAAATTTAAGATTGGTTTGACGATAAGCTGCTTACAATAAACACAGCAAAAACATTTTATCTACCGTTAAGCTGTAACAGGACAACGTTACCAGACTTTGATCACCTCAATGTGAATAACGAGTTCTCTATAATGGCTACTGAAGAAGTCAAATATCTGGGAATCATGATAGATCGACATTTAAAATGGGATGCACATATTAATTATGTTATAAAAAGACTCCAAACTCTAATATATAAATTTAAAAAACTCAAGGGAATCATACATGATATTAAATTTATGAAAATTTTATATTATTCATTAGTAGAATCCCATATTACTTATGGAATTTTAGGTTGGGGAGGTGTTGGCAAAACATTATTAAATAAATTGATGATTGTACAAAAAAGAATATTAAAAATTATACTAAAAAAAGAAAATACTTACCCTACGGACCTTTTATATATAGAAGCTGGTCTAATGGATCCTCGTCAACTCTTTTTTGTCCATTGTAATATAAGACAGCACCAAAATAGGTCATCCTTAAAAAGAAATGAACATAATTACAATACTAGAAAAAAAAGTAACAGTTACCTACCTCCTTTTATGTTTAAAACCATAGGTCAAAAAAGTTATTATTTTCTAGGACCAAAACTATACAATCATTTACCATTGGCAATTAAGAATGCAAAAAACTTATATGTATTTAAAAAACAAATTAAAATATACACACTTACAGTGCGTCGAATAGAAATACACGATTTAATTTAATTAAAATAAAATCTGATATAAAATTTTAAATACTTACTTATATATATTTTAAAGTGTTGAATATGTGAGAAATATGCATATGTCTAATAGTGGTCATATTAATTATATTTATTATCATATGTAAATATATATATTATTTGTCTTTTAAAGTTGTGTACTTAAAGTAAATGTGAGTATGCATATTCTTTTCTCTATATCCATATTATTATTATTATTGTTTTTATTATTGTTTTTATTATAGTTTTTATTATTGTTTTTATTGTTGTTATATTAGTACTAGTCTTTTCTACTTTGTTTGTTATTTAAATATTTTATCCACTTGTTATTTTTAAATTGTATTCGTATAGTCTACGCAAGTATTTTATTACTTTTCAGACTTTACTTTGTTTATTGTACTTAAATTATATTGTAAGCTATGTATGTGTATATCTCTTCCTTATCAGACAATAAACATTATTATTATTATTATTATTATTATTATTATTATTATATTAGAAATAAATAAGAAACAATACACTTAATTAAATAAAACTCTTCGTAACAACTAATTATTGTTTAAAACATTAATTGTTTGACAGGTACTTTTATCTTTATACCCACTTGATAAATATGCTCCTTTATTTACTCAATAATTTGAAACAGTTCACTAAGTCGTTAACATTAGTCCTACGATTGGGATTAACGAAGAAGAAATTGATATCATCCAATTCCAAATCCAAAATAGAATTCAGCTAGGCAAAGACGTCAAAGTGAGTAGGAGGTATCCTTTGTCTTTTTTTATTGCTTTTCTCTAAGAAAATTATGTTGTCTCTACATTTGCATTTATTTCTAAAAGCGTGATTGTATTTAATGAAATATAACTACCGCGAAAAGTATCAATTTTATGACTGAATATTGTTCTTTGTACATGAACCTATTAATATTTCTTACTGTCGTTTTTTAGAAGACAAAACATTGTTCTTTTTTAATCTAAAATCACAGTAATAAGTAACTTACCTACTATTTATCGTTTCTATTTGTGTGAACCCATTTAACATTCATAATACCTTGTTACATTTAGCAAAGGAGGTAAGCCCACCTAATGAAGTCAACTTGCTTAGTCAAGTCAATCAATTTGTATTCTACCGCTTCTACCTATGTCCATTATTCAATGGGTAATAAACCTATTGCCAAATCGATTTTAGATTGCGGTTCTCAAAGCAATTTTATTTCTTCAAAACTATGCAATTTATTATATTTGTCACAATGTTCAACAAACATTTCGATTACTCGTATTCATAATATTACTTCTAATATCCACAAAAAATCCGATGTTACTGCGGAATCTCGATTGAGCCAATTTTATACAACAATTACCTGTTTTATTTTACCAAAAATAACAGACGATTTTCCGAATAGTAATATTGATGTTTCACAATGGAATATGCCGGAACATTTAAATCTAGCAGACCCACTTTTTTATGAAAGTAGCGAAGTCGATTTACTATTAGGTACAAGTATTTTCTGGATACTATTACACAATGGTAAGATTAGTTTGTGAAAAACAAAACCTATCTTACAAAATACTATATTTAGATGGATTATTGCTCGTATACCAGTTTTAAAATCACATTGTTATTTTTCAAGAGATGTCGATTTACATAAAAATTTAAAGCAATTTTGGGAACTTGAAGAGTGTACGAGTCCCTGTCCATTGTCGGCTGATGAAATTCAGTGTGAAAACTTCTTTCAAAATATTGTTTCACAAAGTAGCGATGGTCGTTTCATAGTACGAATTCCATTTAAATAATGTCCTTCTCAATTAGGAGAATCTAAATCTAATGCAATTAAGCGAGTTAGAGAAAGATTTCAACAAAACTCTACAATGAAACTCCAATATATAAAGATTTCATGAAAACCTGTCAATCTTTACGTCATATGTTATTGTATGATTTTGATGAATCTCAATTGTCCTATTATCTTCCTCCATCATGCTGTTATCCGTGAAACGAGCTTGACAACTAAGATGCGAGTAGTTTTCAATGGTTCTGCCCCTTCTGACAATGGTGTTTCTTTAAATGACCTCGAACATATTGGACCACCTATTTTAAATGACATTTTCTCTATTCTTATACGTTTTCGACAACATTCAATAGTTGTATTCTCGGATGTCGAAAAAATGTATAGGCAGATTTTGGTGCATCCAGATGGTCGTTCTCTGCAACAAATAGTCTGGCGTGATGATATAAACAAACCTATTTCAATTTACAATTTAAACACAGCTGTTTATGGAACTACATCATACTTGGCCATACGTTGTATTAAGCAATTATCGCTTGACTTTAATAATTAATTTCCAATTTCATCTAATATCATTTCCCGAGACTTTTATGTGGATGACCTCATCACGGGATTTGATACAGAACAAGAAGCTATTACTATTTGTCAAGAAATTTACGGAAATGGACTTCCAATAGTGATAATGTCCTAAACATTTTCAAAATGATACTGATGCTATTAGTGTTTTGTGATTTGGCGACAATGGACAAACCAAAACACTAGGTATACAATGGCTGAGCAATTTGGATGTTCTTACATATCATATTTCTGATGAGCTTAAATTTTCCACTACAAAAAGAAACATTCTTTCAGACATTGCCAAAATCTACAATCCACTTGGACTCCTTAGCCCATGTACTATTTTGGCAAAAATTCTCATGCACCAAAATTCCGCCCTTTAGCTGCCATCCATGCTCTGTTAAATTTTACGAAATCACCTCAGAAGTCGTTACTTGGTCCCATTCATTTATTTGCCAAAGAGCTCTTAAAAAAAGAGATATGGTTCACAATTGTTTCCTTTAAATGTGATTGAATTATTTAGCATAAATAATAATCACCCTGTATATACATTTGAGTGAAGACTGACAGTATCAGTGACGAATACAGACAGCCGTGTGGGAATTATACTTCCCTCTAAATTTGACTCCGTCAGCTGAACTAGAGATTCGGCCGAGGATTACGGTTGAAAGTAACCCAAGTGACGAGGATCAAAGGAATAGATGTGGTCAATTGAGAAAGGATACGAAATGACGAGACTTCTAAAGTTTAATAATACACTGTCGATAAATATATTTTCCATATTTCATCTAACACCTGAAATGGACCGACATATTTGCCTTTGATTGAATACATTGAAAAAGACAGAGAAAGATGACGAGACAGAGAATGATGTTTCGATTATATACAGGGTGTAATCAGCTTTTTATTATTAAAAACATTGTTGTAAGAAATTAGTCTTGATCATCTGCCAATGACGCTAACATGGTTAGCGAAGCGCGCATCAAGTAGTATATTGTTGTTCAAGTAGTTTGGTGTTTCTGCGAACTAAGTCAGACTGAGAGACCAGTACAAACAAAAAACCTATATAACTTTTTATCCTAACCAGGATAAACGTTGGCCGAAAGACTAATTCCTACTTGAAGGAGCCCTCGTGCCAGTCGTCCCACACCACTTACAGACTGCAGTGTCGAGCTGTTGGCTCTCATCAGTGCAAGGTAGGGTGTGACGACCGATACGAGCATCCTTCGACTATTTGGTACATTTTTATATCCTTAGGATAGCAACATGCAAAACAGTCAGCAGGCGCCATCTAGCGGTCCAATCCAAGTATTAGCGTTCTTTCTATTGGTAATTATTACACTTAACGCGCCAGGCTTGTAACTCGTAATTCAGCGCTCGGCGGGGCACATAGCCGGGTGAGTAGCTGTTGGTTGCAGTCTGGTTACGTTCCTTATATTAAAATAACGACTTTATAGAGGAGTTTGTGACTGAAATATTATGTTTTAAGGAGAAGAATAATAATAATAATTCACATTTTTGTTTTATTATTTTGTTATGCAAAATCCTTTAGCAAAAAATAAGGTAAGGGCATTCTGGCCATAATGAGCTTTTAGCTGTCACACAAGCAACTCGATAAATTCGATATAAGACAGAAGAAGAATTCCTTTCATAATTATTACTGTCAATATTTTTCTTGTTATATTAATAGTTGATTGACTTTAACAGCTGCTTTAAATTGTCATAAACTTCTTCTTGGCTATTATGTTTGTTTCTTATGTAAATATTTTATTAAATTCTTCAAAAGTAACGTTTCAATAACATTAAAAATCTTGGCATTTGGCCCACCAGCAACATATGTGCATCAAATGCACTAAATTACGTAATTTTTATATCTGATGTTTCTGGACCGCATATCCGTTTATGTAAATTGACCTGTAAGTACATAGAACAACTCAAACAAGTATTACCAGTTTTAAAATTAAAACTGTCTACGTATTTTTCTTTATAAATATAAATAAAAACTATACGGACTAATCGTGTTATGAAATTAAACAACATCCATTTATTAATCTAATATATAACAAAGTAAACAGGGTAAAATGTCAGATGGTATAAAATTATCGTTACTTTATGAGTTTTTAACTAAAATTAAAAGTACCAAGCATTAAAGATAGATTTGTTTACAAGAATTTAAATAAATATACAGCGCGTCTCCGGATATAGTCCAGAAATGAAGGTCTGTAGAAAAGAAATATATGAAGCACTGATATTATTTTGACCCAATCTAGCCTCCCTTGAATTCTGACCCTGACGATCTGAGACATATGAGACGAGTACTTAATGCTCATGTCTGTAATTTTTACTATAAACTTAGTTCCGGGTTCGATTCCCGGTCGTGGCGGTGGAAAATACTGTGAAAAGGATTTTTTCACTATAGACGGATATTGGGTGTGTGTGTCTCTTGTCTCTAAATGTATAGCCTCCTGGGGGGGTAATTATCTGTGGTGATTGATTAAAAAATATATATTACATATAAGAAAAATTTAGATAACTAAACTAAATCTCAAATCAGTAATGACTACTTGACCATTCCCTCTCTCTAACATAAAAACCTTTTGGAGATACGTTAATAGTAACTGTAGAAACAGCACTTTGCAATTGGAGTTCAATGGCAGTAGCTCTTCTGATCCTAAGATTATTTGTGATAAAGACATGGTTATCTCTAACATTCATATATATGATAATATGAGGGAATAACAGTTAGTCTAAAAACTGAGGAAAATAAACGGGTTCACGGAAAAGGGCACTTTGGGGTGGTTTTTGTCCAATTTGAGGGGGTTGCCAAGGAAAAAAACTGCGGAATCCCACCTTCCTGTTCAGCGACCTCGAAAACGGGCGAGGGTTTATAGATTGGCGCTCTGGCAAAAAAAGCAAAAACTCCAAAATATTCCGACTCCTGACATCGACTAAATGGTTAATTTCATTATATTTAAATTACATATTGATAAAACAAGAAGAAAACTTCAACTGCTGGGTATTACATCCCTTAAGGAAGGACGTCTCAAAAGTTTACCGAAATTTGGTTTCATTACTGTCAATAATAAAATAGATTCTACAGACTTTCTACAATTATTCCATTTTAGAGTTCCTAGATTTGTTATATGCTGACGATTTTCTTTCTAACTATAGTAGTTACTGCCCGGTTGCAAAAATCAGTTCAGCTATTAATAATCTACCTGCAAATATTGATGTCAATTTTTGTTCTTTTAGAAAATGTTTAAATTGTATTTCCGTTAGTAACAATCTGGTTTAGTCTGTTGTATCAGTTTTTGTTTTATTTCTTCTTTGTTTTGTGATATCTGATATATTAATATATATTCATTTATTTTTTTCCATTATACGTGTATGTATATACGAGGTATTTTATTATATCATCTGGGATTCTATCCAGTAAATATTACGAATAAATAAATATTACATTATTATTAGTCATTCAAATCGTTAAATAATTTTTAGGCGTAATTTTGATTACTCGACGTCGTTTTTTTTTGAAATGCATTTATTTTCCGCTCTACATATTACCAATAAACAAACCATATTAAAAAATGTTTTCAATTTTATTCAATCTTCTTTGCGTTTCCGATATTAATCAAATACTAATGAAACATTGTTCACATTATTCAAATTCCCTTTTATTGACAATCGTATTGTGTTGGTCTCGTTGAATTTAAAATAAGTGAATGATCACAATGAAGCTGTTGTCTATGCGAAATAAAAATCTCATTTTGTTTTCTATTTTGTACATACAATAATTAAATTAGGTTAATTGCCAAAGTATTTGCTTACATTGTTGTTATATTTTGTAGATTGTCAATCTTCTGTTCCGAGTATAATCCCATTAAATCTATTTTTGTATCTCATTCCACAAAGTTTAATAAAAAAACCCATTACAAAACGCTGATTAATACAGATTAAGCCAAAGTTTGAATGTATTTTAATTGAAATTTCAATTACTCTCTTGTGCAATACGTAGACTTTTGTGATGTTCGCAATATCCCTTCTCGTTTGCATTTTATAACATTATACAATGTATGACGTACTAAATATGCACATATCAGCAATTTGTGTCAAAGCGAACGGCTGCAGAATCTTCGCATCAATGCATCTTCGAATTTAAGCCATTAAACTTGAGATAAATTGCTAAAACGACGTAATCAATATGCTATTAGCAATTCTTAGTGCGCGGCTCAGAATATTTGACAGGATTAACATGAAAACTTGCTATTAACCAAAAACCTTTGGAAAATTAAGTTCTTGTTTACAAAATGTTTAATAGAGTTTTGTAATTGTACTTAATGCACAAAAGTGTAATGCTTTATCGTTTACTAGAAAGCACAACGTACTTCTCTATGATTATTACGTACAGGGTGTCGTATTGCAAGGACCAGAGTTTTAAAAGATTTAGGAGTATGCTTTAGTAGATAAGCAAAGCGGGTACGGGGCCACTAAGTAGGGGAACAAGGCCGGTTGCAAATTACGTCATGAACTGGATGGCACGTGTCCATCAGGAGTCTTTGTGATTTAAGACATGTTTATTAACCTCACCTGTTTATATCTGTTTCTGGCGTGTTTGAGACCTGTTTATAGCTGTTTAAAATCTGTTTTATAGCCATCCAGTTCATGACGTCATATGCAACCGGAGTTGTTTCTCTACTTGGTGGTCGCGTACCCACTTTGCTTATCTACTTATTTTGATCCCAAACTAAAACATTCGAATCAGTAGAAGCTTTTGCCATTAAGGTGGTAGGATTTTTCACACGGAACTATAAGTGTTTTGTGAATGCTCATAGTCTCCGTACCTTATACATTACATTTGTAGTTTCCGTCTAGATTATGCGTCAGTAGTTTGGAGTCCCACTTATAATGTTTATGTCCTCTAACTCGAAAACGTACAACGTAGATTTATCTAATCTACTACCTATGTAATTGACGGTAGTTATCCTCAAATTGGATTCCCATAAAATACTGCTTCATCACTAAAGTGTGTAATGTATACGATCTAGACAAAGCGAGAGTAGCCGCCTCTATAATATTTTTGTATAAAATCGTAAATCTCCTTGTATCAGCCTCCCCAATCAAATTATGCATAAAATACCTAGACATTTTTTCTAGAAATAGTAACCTATTCCATCTTCCAAGTGCCAGAACAAATATTCTTGTCATTACCTCTGTATAAAATGTATATTACCTACACAAACCTGATATATTTTGGCACTAACCCACCACAAATCAATATATACATATTTTTTATTAGTGACTGCTTATCTTCAAAGTTTTCTATGTTTTGGCAATTGTTTTATTTTTAATTGATCTTTTTTAACCACGTACCTACTTACATATAGTATAAGTTTATAGAGCTAATATATGTATAATTTTGGTTATATTGTTATGTGCACGCCCATGCCCTCTTACAGAGAGAGGAATAATCCCTAATAGCAGACAGAGTAAAAGGAAGCCTGCCTAATAGACAACCAGTAAAGCAATAGTTCACCAGTCGACCAAGGGTGGCGCTGCCCCATAGAATATGCCAGAAGGTGTAGAAATGTCTCGAATGACATACCGGGTTGATCGAGAATAAGCGCCGCCGATATATAAGTAGTAAAGCCAACGCGCTGAATTCAGTTTAGTACAGTTATATATTAGATGAGCAAGTGATCAAATAAGATAAGAAACAGTAACAAGTTGTGAATTATAGTAGTGAGTCTAGAGTAAATCAAAGTTATAATTAGTGTGTTATTATAGGAACTAATTATTATAAATTAAGTATTAAATAAAACAGTGGTTAGTAACAATCCGTGTTGAGATTATTAAACCTACGCTTGGGGGTGTTACTGACGGGTGTAAACACGTAACAATATTTACCATGCTCTTGTATTTTAATGCATTTAAAATTGTAATTTTGCCCTCTTCAGCCTGCAATTTAGTGCATTCTGTGTGTTGGATGGAACCTCGAAAAATGTGAATTTTTTCTAGCTTAACGAGACTATATCCCCCTCCTCCGTTTTCGAGGATGCTGAGCATGTTGGCGATGGTAAAATTTCTCTCCGAGGTCCCCCAAACGGCCTAAAACCACCCTCGAACGGGGTAAACCGCGTATCCGCCGTCTCCTACCAGCCAAACATGTGTTGCTCCCGTTTTCGAGGATGCTGGACACAATGGTGCTGTCGAGACCCCTCCTCGATCTCCGCCAAGCCTCCAAACGTTCAAAAACTACCCCCCGAAAGGGGTAAATCGCGAATAGGGCATCTTCTCTCGTCTAAACTCGTGTTACCCCCCGTTTTCGAGTATGTTGAGCACGATGGTGATGTCGAGACCCCTCCTTGACCCCTGACAATCCCCTAGACAACCAAAAACCACCCCCGAAAGTGGTAAACCCAGAGAAGACGGCCTATCCGCGGTTCACTTCCTTCAGGGGTGATTTTTGGTCGTTTAGGGGGTTGGCGGGGTCGATGAGGGGTCTCGACATCACCATCGTGCTCAGCATCCTCGAAAACGGGGGGCAACACGGGTTAGTCTATCTGCGGTTTGCCCTTTTCGGGGGGTAGTTTTTGGACATTTGGGGGGTTGGCGGGAGTCAAGGAGGGGTCTCGACATCACGATCGTGCTCAGAATCCTCAAAAACGGGGGCAACACAGGTTTGGCTGGTAGAAAACGGCGGATACGCGGTTTACCCCTTTCGGGAGTGGTTTTTTTCCGTTTGGGAGGTGAGATGACCTCGGAGGGAAATTTTACCACGCAATCATATTCAGCATCCTCAAAAACGGAGGGAGGACATAGCCTCCATAGCCTCATTAGATTAGAAAAAATTCATATTCCTGTCCGACTTACAGAATGCACTAACTGGGTTCTATGCCTAAGCACATTGTGCCTACGAGAGGAGTACCAAGTGATTGACAGTATTAATGAAAGCGTTCTCCTCGTCTACTTTTTACATTTACAAAAGAATTAGCTGTATCGTATTTGTAGACCAAGTACAGAATACTAAAATCCCTTCTCCAAATTTACAAAAAGATCGATATTTCGAAATATCTAAAATACTGATATGAAACCTTTACAATCTCATATTAACTGTGTTAATGTCACATCACTTACAAATTTTATTATAAAAATGCAACATTTACAGGTAAATTCACAAGTATATTAGTAAAACCACTTATATTCTATTTGAAATTTACATCAACACACAAAATGATAATTGTCAATACGATTACGTGCGGTAGCTCGTGCAGAAATTCATGATTTGATGTAATCCTACAGTTCTGTAGAGATGGAATATTGAACTGTATTAATGAGGACGTTATACTGGAGACGAAGATCTGTATATACAAGGTCACATAATATTTAGACAGGATAGACATGGACGCGGTGGAGGTGTGTTAATTGATTGATTGATGAACCAGTATAAAGTAGACATTGCTGCCACTTTCGGAATGCACATCGCCAGACCGGATATGTCTGGACTGGACTGAGGTCATGATTGTTACTGAACACGAACAATCCCTCGGCATTTATAAAATTAAAAATGGTAGAGCTAAGTTTAGAGCTTTAGAGTTTAATAGATATTCTTGGGGCTTTTCGTGCACTTACTTTATTTTTTTTGAAGACTTTTGAGGGGTTGCTCCTAAAATGTCGAAGATGGTCAAGACTGCGCCCTGTCTCTGAGTTTTATTTCATTTATATTTAATTATCTGAGTTTGTTTTAACACTTATTTTTTAATTTTTATTTTTTAATGTCTTCGTCAGGGTCTAAAGCTTCACCCTGAGTTGGTAAAACTTCTTTATCGTAAATATTAATTCTAAAACAGATGCGAAATGGTAACTTTTCGACAACGGATTTCCCGACTTGGGAAAAATTAATTTAAATTGTAAATTATAAATTATTTAGAATGTCTGAAAAAAATTTACTTTTATTTAATGCGCGTGGGCAAGTTAGTTTGACACTTTTTTTTACTTGGTTGGGCCAAGAGAATAATTGATTTAAAACTTTTTTTTTACTTGGTTGGGCCAAGGAAGCAGTCGCAGCGACTAAGTTACAGGGAAATTATCAGCTGTAATTTACCAAGGGCACTGATAATCACCCTATATTTTTTTCTAATAATGAACCGAAAGCTTGTTGCTTAGTAATTACTTAATAAGTTTGAGGGTCATTATTAGACAAAGTTATAAGGATTTATCAGTGCACGTGGTAAATTCGGTGAGATAATTTTTTGAAATTCTAATATGTCAAATCGTGAATGTGACATTTTAAATAAATTATAAAACTGTCAAAAATTTTTCGTTGCATAGCAACATAATGACAAGTGATAATCTCCCATGGGATGTTTTCAGCTGTAATTTACCAAGGGCGCTGAAAATCACGCGATAATTTTCTCTGATAATGAACCGAAATCTTGTTGCTTAGTAATTACCCGACGCCGTAATTGGATGAATTTTGACAGGTGACTAGAAATGGACGGATTTTATTGGATTTCTATTTCGTCAAAAAACTATCGTTGTTAAAGCGGATAAGCTTGACTAGACAGACTAAATTTTATTAATTTTAGTAAACTAGTATATTACTTTTAATTCACTACTAAAACTCGCTGATATATATGACACACCGGAACTAACCTTAGCTTGAGCTCGTCATGCTCGGCCTTTTATATGATTCATCGGGGAAGCAGCGTGCGAAAGTCTGGAAAGGTCCCCGTTCCCGATTTTTGGGCTCACGAAAATCCTCGTATTGTAATGGAGGTGGAAAATCAAATTCAATTTCGTAACAATGTTTTCTATCTGTTGATGGACAGTGAGGTGCGATATTTCATATACGATGAAAACTTGAATGGTCAGGGTTATTTGAAAATCTTAAGAGAAGCTGTGGAAAACTACTTGGTTGATATGCCGCTCAATCGAATGTACGGAGCTCCAGTACAATCGACTAGAGCCGTAGATGGCAAATTAACGAAACTCTTTGAAGATCGTTCGTGGGGAAACAGAGGTCCATCATCAGAGGATCTTATTCCTTTAGATTTTTATTTATGTGGTCGGTTCAAAGAATTAGTGCCCACAAATTCGATTTTATATTACGTAGACTTGAGAATAAGGATAGTCGGAGCTTCTGATCGTATGGATCCTTTCGAAATTTTGATAGCAACGCAGTCTGTCGAGGAGCGTCTCAATGAAAATGGCAACATTGAACATTTTAATTGAAAGAAATTATTTTGTGAATAATCTTCATTTTTTAAATTAATTGTTATTGCAATACGATTTCTGAATAAAAATTCAAATGAAACGATAATTTCCAAAGCCCAAAATTATTTTGTGAATATCTTCATTTTTTAAATTAATTGTTATTGCAATACGATTTCTGAATAAAAATTTAAATAAAACGATAATTTCCAAAGCCCACTACCCTTGAAGAAAAAAAATGTTTCTTTAAAAAAATACCAGTAACTCAAGATATGCATACATATTTTTAAATAAAAACTTCTAACGAACGGCCTACGTGAATCACCCTGTATATAAGATTTTTATTTGCATGCAGAAAATATAGACTGGAATGACATAAAACAGAAAATATAGACGGCAAACTAGAACTGAATAATGATAAAATAATTAATATATTTGATAAACATATTCCAGAATGAAACTATTATAAAGTTCAAAATATACTTGTTCGTAGACATACATTCATAAAATTGCATAAAATAGAAATGGATCCATAATTCCTATTGTATCATTCAAATGTGACATACATTGGCGCGGTGTGTTGGACTTAAGCGCCCATTTATGAAATTACCATTGTAATTAAATGAGAAGTGCTGACTTGATACTTTCCGGCGAACTGTATTGCTAGAGGTTACATCTGAAGTTTCAAGTACATCATGAAACGAATCTCGGCTTCAAATAAAATTATCCTGAAAAGTTTCTTGTGAAGATGAAAGTTGATGCCCGGAGCAAGTCTATTCAGTGCATCTCAAGTGGAACTGTGTATTAGTTTGCCAAAGTAACATTATTGCTTACCTCGGGTGGATTTTTGAGTATCACAAGCCGACCACGGGTTTGTATGCATAAATTGTATACTAGTAATCAAAATAAGTAATTTCGCCGAAAGCATGGCGGCAATATAGTGATGTGTGGGTAAAGTTGCTCGAGTAATCAAGAATTGACTTGTTTCATGAATTAAGTAATGTCGGAAATTATTTATTATGCATGGATATTAAATGAAGTGTTTTAACAAAAAAAAGAGTTTTGTATTGAGACGTATTATATTAACGGACATTATTTAAGTGCCTAAAGCGAGTAAAATATATTCATATCTGTATTTATAATTTTTATACACAAATATTCAGAGGTTTAGATAAATCTGTTTTCTACATCAGACAGGCTGAATTATATTTAATTCTTTCTTCTAAAACTATCAGCCATCACTACTTATTTTTAGGAATAATTTTAAAATTATAATGGTACCAGCAGTTTGTAAATGCAAGCAAGTTCACAGTTTACTGACACTGCTATACTGTTGCATTAAATGATCACAAACATAAATGTACCTAAATACTGTTGAAGAATAATAATAGTTTATAAAATATGAAGTTTAACCTTGGCTTGCTACCATTTTTGCAATAATATTTTAAATGCATTTAGATGCTTCGGTAAAATAATTCATATGGAAGCTATTCAAAAATCTAATTTTAATAAACATGGAGTGTCATCTAACTCCTGGAATATTTTCTCTAGATCAGATTAGTGGACGGATGATTAAAACAGACAGAAATAAGTCCAACAGCTGTAGAAAAAGTGTTTTAATAGCCTGGCAGATCGAGCCATACGTATCACACCCTTAATAATAATAAATAAATAAATAAACACCACAGAAATTAGACAACCCCCCATTCCAGAAACCAGAGGCTTGTGCGGAAGGGGGTTACACATTGAATGACACGGACATATAACCATATTCTCCGACACTGCCACCGGAATCGAGACTCGAACCCGGTTGTGCGATACACGTTCGAATAATCGCGATTGCCACCTCGCACCTTAACCAACGTGGCTATCGGCTATACAGGCCTAATAATTTGAGAAGGGGTACAACTAATTAAATGTCCTTCACAAGGAGTTATTTATTAAACAAAACTTAACAAAAAGTGGTTACGAATCTTAAGTTTAAATATACGAAGTGAATTGTTTGAGAACAGAAATAAGACTGACCTGTTTTGCCTGCATTTCGGCGGTCTCTCGTATACCTCTCGAGGGATGGGTAAATGAGCGTAATTTCCAAATTACGGTTTTACGGTAGGCTATTGTAGTTGGCTATCACTGCCTCCAGCCTGTCGGCATTTTTGCCTTCAAAGTATAACCTTTGTTAGTTTTATGATTATGGTATATCCGTGCTTAATTGTGGGAAAGTACGCTACAGAGAATAATTATAACAGTTTTAGAAGCAAATTCCTACCCTAAACATTTTTATGAATCTGTAATAAAAAGAGAATACACAAAATGTACTAGATAGAAAATACACATCAATAGTGGAGTAGAAATAGCCCAAAATAAGGCGATAGAGAAAATTTAACATGGAGCAACTCGACATAGAAAAATAAGTTTGTTTTGATGAAACTAAGAACTACTTCGAGTAGGTGGGAGAACCCTTTTTTTCTCAGAAAGGGGTAAACTGGTCATTTCTAAGGGTGGTTTGCCAGTTTTAATTTATTTTGGACCCTTTAAAATGCTAGTTAAGAAACTACAAGGGTACCATTTTATTGTAGATGTTCAAGGAACGTTCAGGTCAAATTTTGTGAAAATCGGTTAACCGCCTCCCACGATATGCGCGCATACGTATAATACCGAAAATGATAGAAAATCGCCGCGCGCATGTTTATACCAAAAATGACGAAAAATCGGCTAAATTAAAAAAAGTTATTTTTTAGTTACATTACATGAAAGCATATAAAAATACCGTCATTTAGGTAAAAAAAAAAATCGTTCGACCATTTTGAGCAAATTGGGGAAAGTTTTGAAAATTTTGTGGAATTTGGACTAAAGATGGAATTTTGGCCAAACTGTTGG
Organism: Leptura quadrifasciata; assembly: GCA_963675555.1. Classification (NCBI taxonomy): domain Eukaryota; kingdom Metazoa; phylum Arthropoda; class Insecta; order Coleoptera; family Cerambycidae; genus Leptura; species Leptura quadrifasciata. The sequence continues at coordinate 153,825,233 of OY776675.1, forward strand.
ATATTTTTTGATAAAATTTGGCATGCTACTTCTTGGTTATATAGGTTATTTTTGTCTCAAATTTGATCAAATTCGGTTTAATTTTGGCCGAGTTAGACGTAATTCAATTTTTTACTTTTTTTCAGTATATTTATATACATATCGTGGGAGGCGGTGAACCGATTTTCGCGAAATTTGAACATTCCTTGAACATCTACACTAAAAGGGTACCGTTCCCGTTTCTTAGCTAGCATTTTATAGGCTCCAAAATAAATTAAAACTGAAAAACCACCCTTAAAAATGACCAATTTACCCCTTTTCTGCGAAATAAAAGTGTTCCCCCACCTACTGGAAGTAGGAAACTCAGGGTATTCTTAGTGTCAACCAAAGCAAACTTATTTTTCTACGTTGCCCCATGTAAAATATTCTCTACAAATCTATATTTACTCCACTATAAATAAAACATTTATTTGCAATTTTACCTTAATCCAAATACTTACAGTTTCCTGCTATTCTATTTGTATGCATATTTGTTCATAGAAAGGGAGCAGTCACCAAACAAGGTTAGTTTGACATACATGCTATAATTCATTAAGTTGTCTCCTAAATAATTTGTACCTCCACGAAATTATTGGTTTTGTTTTCGTCATTTTGTGTTTTACCAAAACAGGGAAGTATGTTGTTCATTAATTTCCACAATCCTACGCCTTGTATTTACACTTCCACCTACATGTAAAGTTTTGTGGCAACTCTGCTAGGGTTCTAATGAATACATGACGTCATATACCTACCACAAGCCTCATTATAACACCAATTATCGTAAACTCCAGCCTACCACATACGAACTACTAAGTATTGTTATCAGTTAATTAACTAGCTTATTAACGTTCTGACTGATGTTTTAAATTATTGAGATGGAGTTACTAATCTCCGTCGGTCTAATTATCCAGATGGATGTTTTGCCTTGAGCAATGTCAGGAACAATAGGTTTATCCAGAGAAGGGTGGCGGTGTTTTATTCATAAAAATGTGTAGATCGGTTGCGTTTGCCTTATCATTGGCGCACACAACGGGGCCGAAATGACGCGATCTCCGCTGGATACTGACTTGTCAAAATTACACACGAAGTTTGATACGAATATTTTAATAAAAATATTGAATATCCGTATTTAAATTAACACGTAATAGTAAATGAAATAATAATAAATACACCCCAGCAGCGCTATTCTTGACTGTTCGCATTTTTAAAAGTTACTCGCATACCACCATAATGCGAATGAAAATTCATACTAGATATTCTTGATCATTCGCAAGACATTCGAGTATTCGCATTAAACAACGAGTGAATTTTGACAATCGGTAAATGTGCGAACGATGATATAACCTAATTTTTTACTTCAAAATCTTTAAATTTATTATGTTCGTGATATGGTATAAATTAAAAAGTCTCTTGTGTTGTAATTTGTTGATAATGGACGATTTACAATATATTGCAAACACTGAAAATATGGAAAATGTGTTTATTTCATAAGGCCCTCCTTCAGTTTTCTACGTTGGCCATCTTTTTGAGTAAATTCATTAGAAAATTTACCAGACGCGAGTTTTGAATTTTTCTTTATAAACTCCAGTATTAACCGTTTTTGTTCAGTAGAAGCATTAACAGTTCTGCGTGGAATCCCCATTAAACAAACAAATATTTTTCTTTGTGAATACAAATATAACCTAACAATCAAGAAATGTCAGTCGACAATGCTGTCCTGTCATCCTTAACAGAGTGAAATTAGATATTATTCGAAACTGAGATGTTGCCAAGTGCTATTTTACATGCGATTAATTTCGCTCGTGTACATATGCGAAGTGCAGTCGAGAATACCATCTGTTGAAAGTATTCGCAAATACATCACTCGCATTAACACGTATACGCGCAACTGCGAAGGATGTCAAGAATAGCGCTGCAGGTAATGACGACCCCCTTTATTCCGGAAAGCTCTAGAAGAGCCTTGTGTGGGAGGGGGCTACACATTTAGAGACAAGGGACACACACCCATCCGTGTATAGTGAAAAAATCCCTCTCACAGTATTTTCCACTGCTACGACCGGGGATCGAACCCGGAACTTTTGGGTGAGAAGCAAGTGCACTTACCTCTCGACTTCAATGTAAAGACTTCAAACCTTTTGCATTATGTTAAGTTTCGGCAACATATGACACGTAGTTGTATACCTTTAAAAATTAGTGCTTATTTTACACCCCCAATTAAATAACTCGCAAAGTGTTCAACGAAATTGGCTAAAATTCATATCATGGCGGTTTTTAGGATCGCTGATTACGAATCCGAAATGAAAATAGGAAGCTTCAAAATGGCGGACCTAAAATAACAGACTTTAACAATTAATTCCTGATTTAAGCCTTTCCTATCAAGAAACTGGCTCGGGTCTCGCAGCTAATTTTCTCTCTCTGTCATGCGAAAGCGAAGGGATTCATATACACCAAGATGTTGCTTTCTGCGCCATCTGGATATTTCTTTTCTTTTATTAAAAAAACATAATCATTTAAAACATAATATTTTTAGTCGCAAACTCCTCTATAAAATCCTTATTTTACTATAAGGGACGTAACCAGACTGCGACCAACAGCTACTCTCCGGGCCATGTGCTCCGCCGAGCGCTGAATTAGAAGTTACAAGCCTGGCGCGTTAAGTGTAATAATTGCATATTACCATCAATCCAATCAATTTGTTGCAATCGAAGCATTATTTAACCCTTTTGCTTCTCCCCTGTGAAAATCCTCCTACGTCTGGCCCTTTCTTTTTCAAAAATTGCGATAAAAATTTTTGTTTGATTTTTTTATTATAGTTTGACAATATTGGATTAATAATCCCATTCTAAACCCTTTTTTACTGTAGGCTTTTGTGACGCCTCTTCGTCGGTTTTGCAACTTGCACTTTGAAACTAGTGCAAGCGGTTTTTGCCTCGAGCGCCAGTTTCTGATTTTAAGTGTAGAAACACCACTTTCTCTATTAGCGGTATAATAGAGGCCCCAAATAGAATCAGTGAAGACGGTTTATTACTAGGGGTCGAAACGTAGGCCGTCTTTCTCAAGGAATGGACAGCTGTAAAGATTTTTATATTTGTAACACTTTTACTTTTCAGGACAGTCTAACTTAGAGGAGTGACTCAAAATAAGACACACAAAACGTTTTAATGATATATTGAAACTATGTACATGTCAAGAAGGAAAATCTTAAGATATATCATATAGAAATATATTTAAAACTTCTGGTACATTTATCAACATAAAAATAATTAATACAGGTAGTTGACATTCGTGAAAATGAAAAGAAATTTTCAATTACCCAAGTTTTGTAACCCTAATTTTATGCAAAATTTCTATTTTTACGCTCTGACTAGATTTACTACAAAATGATATTAAGTAAGTAGACGCGGCATATACAGGTCAAACAGAAAAGTGAAAGCAAAATAACGGGTATGACTAGCAAAGCAAAACGCTGGCTCGACACGTTCAAATGTGAGTAATTTAGGACTGACTCCACGACAGACAGACAAGTTACTAAATCTCTATGGATTTTAACAAAATGAATTAATCTAGAATATTTCGGAGAAGCTAGAATTTACTACTTGACGTTGCGAACCTGGTTATCGGATTTTTACTGAATGAAACTCAGTTGGAGTGTCCCACTTAAAGGCAGCGTCCCCTAAAGAGCCTCAAAGAAAATAAGCTACTAAGCAAACAGGTTCGGACATCAAGTTTATCAGGAATCAATTGGTCTTTGTTATTTGCGATCGTGAATGCAAAATGACTTATTTCGTTAACGGTGTATCTTTTCTGGCAAAGTGACAGTGCGACTCAGGTGAAGTGTCCTACTTAAAGGCAGCGTCCCCGACTGAGAATTTCGCAGTCACTTAGTTAATTTGCAAAAATGAAGTTTTGAAAAAATTACTACAAGTCGCTGAAGGCGCAAATTATCGAAATGTAACAAAGACAAATTAACGGTATTCAAATGATTACGGCAAATATTCTAAGTCCAAAATTACCACAAATTGGATATGACTTTAAAATAGCAAATCCCTACCAAAAGTTGACTGCTCAGGTCGAGCGCGGAAAACCAAAGAGCGCCTTAGCAGAAGGCCGATTCAGGATCTCCCCGTGTTGAGCTAGAAATCAGAACGTTTAGCGCAGAATGCGCGGGTACACCTCAGCCAAGCAGTCTTCAGTCGACGGCGAGGCAGAATGTTTATAACTGGTAGCGTTAATTGATATAAATAATAATTTTCTGATAATTTAGAGGTTCGGAATCGCTTGCAAATAACTTACTTATATTATTTCGGAAAAAGAATGAATTTAATAGTCCCAGTATTAATAATTATTAATCTAAATAATTTATTATTAATTCGTTCCCAAATGAAATTTTAAACTTGACTTTTCCTTGAAATACTTTACTTCAAACAAAATACGGATATTTTAATTATGGAAGTATACCGGGTGTGCTTAAAAAGAAATGGAATTCTGGTTTTCAAGAAAATCAAAATAAAAGTAATAGTGATATTTTCTATTCGAAAATAGCTTCATTACACTTTCTTCATTAAAATCAATAAAAACGGCAAAAACCGCGTCTTTATACGAATCCTTAAAAACGAAAAACGTGATTCAAGACGATAATTCGGAAGGGTTAACTGATGGTTTTCCAAGTTTGTATTCTGATACAAAATGGCATTCTAATTATTTCTTTTCCTTTTGTGTATGGGATAAAAATCAATACTAACGGAGATATTCGGGTTTTAAAAATGTAATTTTTTGACTACCATGATTATTCACGAGGACAGAACAGGTTAAGTACTAATATTTTTAAAGTTATGTATTCTTATGCAAAACATATTCTAAACATTTCTTTAATCATCATGTTTTTCTTAAAAAGTAATAGAAGCAGCGTAAATATCTTTTGTTCTAGAAAAACGTTTATGAGGACACGTTTAACCCTTCCATAAAATTGACCAAAAATGAAATAAAACAATTCTTGGTCTATCGTAGTATGGATTTTACTACATATTTTCTTCTGTAATTAATTAAAAGTTTTATTACAACACCCTACTTTCAAGTCGAGTGATATTACTCTGAACCGTCACTGCCTGGCCTTTTTATTTGCACTGTTTTTAAAAACAGAACTGGAAAGTTCAAACATTTACTTTACATATATGAAATGAATAAAATTGAAGAGGTAATGATTTATGTACCCACTGTCTAACGCTTGATTGTGACAAATGTTGAAAGCCTATACCTATACGTAGATCTTAGCAAATTACTCGTTTGGTGAAATTTGAATATTAAAAACTGCGCTGTGTTAGACCGTAACAAAAGAGCTTCATACAATTTAACACAAAGGCTAATGGATCTAAAGTTATACGAGATAAAACGATATTATGGAGCATGATGGATAGGCTTTTCAAAGGAAATTCTATTATCAAATTTGATACTGAAAAATATATTAAAGTCTTGTCACTCGAATTCCATCAACAAACATACTTTGTTAAATAGAGAATTAGCATTTCCTACAATATTTTTCTTTGAAAGCTTACAAAGTAACAAAGTCTAAATCGCAATGTGAACAATGAAAACATTGTGACTAGGAGTGAAAAAATAATTTACGATATAATAGACTGAAATAGAAAAGACTGGGTCACTTATTCTATGATTATTATAAACAGCGTGTTGGGGAGCAACAGATTTTCTTCATGTTTAAGATGAGTTAAATGTTCCTTGAATCTAGGTATACTTGGAAATTTCGTTTGTCCAATGTAATTATAGTTATAATAACAGACATATTTCATGATGAATGGACAACTGTTATATTTAAGTTTTTAGAAATACTAGTTAAACCACAAATAAATGTGGATTCGTATGAAACTGATACAAACTTTGATTTCTCTGTTTAATATCTAAAATTATGTTCAAATATATCTATATCTTAATAAAAATACTTTATTTGAGTAGTTAGGATATTCGCTTATAGCAGCAATAAATTATTTAGGAAATTGAATTTTACGCTTGGTTGAATAAAAATTCTGCAAGGCAAACATGATATAATACCCTATAATTCATTATATGTGTCAAACATATCGCGCCGAACATTACTCTGACACTAATTGGAATTACCTGAGAGCCTGCCTGGACTCGGGAATGTGACACATTCCCATGTAACAATGTTATTATACATTTTATTACTTTGCTCATTTTACCTCACATTTTTACTACTTGCTTTCCAGCGATATAGACCAGTCAGAGATTTTGAAAGATACAACATTTGGACAAATGAACATATTTCGTGTCTTAATATGTGTAATGGAACACACAGAGTGTTGTTTTCTTTTTAACCTCCTTTTTTGTGGCTTAAAAGATGGCCAATATTGGGAAATATAGAGAAAACACTCATTTGGCCCTTGAAACCTACCGAGTGGCCTCGAGGTCTGGCTGAGGCTTATAGCTTCTGCATTTATGAATCAATTAAATAAATACAACAAATAAATAAATAAACACCACAGAAATTAGACAACCCCCAATTCCAGAAGCCAGGGCATGTGCGGAAGGGGGTTACACATTGAAAAAACGCGGACATACAACCATTTCCTCCGACAGTGCCGGAGCCAGGATTCGAACCCGGTGGTGCGATGTCCGTGTGATTAATTGCGGTTGCCACCAATTCAAATCAATTCAAAAAGTCTTTATTCAAGGTAAAAATGGTATAAACACTGCCTCCCCAGTACCCATCCCGGGACCGACCCTGCGACCACCGCGTTAACGCGGTGGTGCATCGCAAGGCCGGGCCGAGACGGGACTGGTTTGGCGAAAGTAAAAATTGAACAATACAAAAAATAAAACAACCTGAACTCCTTTTGCAAAAGGGCAAATTAAAACAAGTAATATGATAAAAGGTGCTTAAAAAGAAAGCTTAACATAAAAACTGGGCACTTAAACATGGTATTACCGCTGGAGCACTGAACTTTTTAAATTTTTGCACTGGACTGACGCCGACACCATAACTACGGGTTGCGCAAGGCAGGCCTAAACTGTGATTATAAATTTTCATTGTTCTGGTATAAAAAATTTGGATACTGTTACAATATTAGTGGCGGAAGAAAGAATTTACAGACAAAAATGTACAAACAGAAACGAAGGAACAACAAAGGCGACACAAAAATATACAAAAACAAAAGAAGAGGGGGACAGGAAAGATTTAAAGCGGGTGAAAGGTATGAAATCAGTGAAAGATGGATAGTATCAGGGAAGGTATAGTTGGTGAAAGTTTGGCTAGAGTGGCTGCCGGAAGATTGGCAACGTCTGGTAAAGTAAGCGGTGTTTAATCCGAAATGGGGCATTATGCTGTCTAATTTGTGTAATGTGTCTTGTTAGCGGACTATCGCCCAGCTTGAACGAATAGAAGTTTTGGGAGATATGCTGGACGTAGTCGGCTATCGGGGTTATGTCGTTGCAGCGTTCGTAGAGGTCTCTGAGGGAGGTGTATCTTCCAGAATTTGATATGAGGCGCATATATTTGTGTTCTAGCACTTTTAGTTTTTTCATTGTCTTGGCCGATATGCTGCACCACACCGGCGACGCGTATGTGATGGACGGCCTGACCACCATCGTGTACAACAGTTTCTTATTTTGTCTGTTTAGTCTGCTACCCCTGACCATGAGCGGATACAGACTCCTGGACAGGGAGTAGACCGTCCGTATGGTTTCGTTTATGTGGGTGTTGAACGTCAGTCGTCTGTCCAGTCGAACCCCAAGATATTTCACGCATCCCCTGATAGGAATTTGGTTGCCCCTGATCGAGATTGGTGTAATTATGCGGTTCTCTGTGAACCGACGCGTGAAGCATATCGCCTCGGACTTCTCAGCGTTGACCCGAATCTTCCACTGGTCGTAATAAGCCGTGGCACGAGCCATGTGCGCCTTCAGCAGCATGTTTGCCGCCTGCGCGTTGTGTGAATGCGCGTACATGGCCGTGTCATCGGCGTACTTGGCCAGCTTGGTATTCGGGAACTCTGGGAAGTCTGAGACGTAAAAGTTGTACAACTTCGGTGACAGGCACGATCCTTGCGGGACGCCCGCACGAATATCCCGCCAAGTTGACAGTTTATTATTCACCCGAACCTGCAGGGTTCTGCCCGTCAAGAACGAGTGGATAAGTTTGGTGATGTGCGTCGGAAAGTTATAGTTATGAAGTTTGTAGTGTAAGCCCGGGATCCAGACGGTATCGAAGGCCTTCTCAATATCGAGGAGCACCATGGCGGTGCTCTGCCCGGATTGTATTGCACCTTCACATCGTTAACCACTCTGACGACCTGTTGGACGGTGCTCCTGCCCCTCCTGAAGCCGAATTGGGACTCGTCGTCGATGTGAAGCTCATCCTGAACAGCATCGAGTCTGATCAGGATGACCTTCTCCATCAACTTGGAGATCGCCGACAGCAAAGAGATGGGCCTGTAGCTGCCGACGAGCTGCGCGTTTTTCTTCGGTTTCAGGATGGGTACGACCACGGCGCCCTTCCACTGGCTAGTCCAGTGCTGTAGTCGCAGGATTGCGTTAACGATGTACGTCAACTGCACAATACCTTTCCTCGGAAGATATTTAAGCAGCTTGTTTTCGATACAGTCCGCCCCGGGTGCCTTGTTATTCGGTAAGTCCTTGACAATTTGTGCTATTTCCGAGGGCTTGGTCATGACTTTAAGGAATTGTCTCGTCAGTTGGATATCATGACCAAGTAGTTCTTGTACGTCTCGTTCGATGCGGTCGTGTTCTTGGTTATTTGGAATGTTGTGCGATTGCCACCTCGCGCCTTAACCCACTTGGCTATCGACCAGACAATTATTTTGAAATTTCAAACATATATAAAACTTGTACAATGAATGATACAACGATATGTCTAATTTTATTTCCATTAAACATTACAATAATAAATAAATTAAAAATATCTCATTGTTTATCCGGAATGTCATTTCATCTTCCTTATTTGAATTAGAAACATAGCAGGGTTGTAAACAGAAAATAGTAAATGTCATGCCAATCAGAATTTTAATGAAACAAAGTACTGTTATAGGTAATATAATAAATAAGATTAGAAATAAAAAATATGACATGACGAAAGCTTCAGCAAAATTAATAATTACATTCCCGTAAAACCATTTTACAATCTTCGATTTTGTTTCTATGAAACTATATTGGTCTGGGAAAGTATATGTTTTGATTTAACACGAAATGTTACAAGCCATTGTGTTTCAAAAGAAATCTGTGAATAGAGTTCTTGGAGATTCCTGTTTGTAAAGCCACTTGTCTTAAAGATGTCGTAGGATATGCCGCAAAGTATCCCAAAGCAGCAATTTCGATATTTTCATCATTGATAATTGGTTTTATTTTACGAATTGTTGCCTTACCAGTGCCAAAATTTTTGAAGTTCTCGTTGAATAATATTGGGAGACCGTTTTTGTTTCTCTGAATATCTATTAGCAAATATTTCACATGTTCTTGATAAAACTTTGCTACATTCTCCATGGATTATAAACAAATTTAAACAATCCTCGTGCGTATAATTTAAGCGCCCCGCCATGATTCAAGTCAATTTTTCAATTCAAAACTTCTTTATTTAACAGTAACATACAATAATTACCTCCCCAAGGCCTAACCCGGGACCGACCGTGCAACCACTGCGTTATTCGCTGTGGCGGATTGCAGGACCGGGCGGACTAGGCCTGGTTCGGTTTTAAAACAATTAAAACTTATACCTAGGCTCCTTCTGCATAATGCAGATTAAAAAAGGTGATAAAATTTACAAACATCTAAAAAAAACAGATTTAACAAAACTTAAAATTACACTTTTATAAGGTAGCTCGCGCACTTCACTGTTTCTAATTTGGGTATTGACGCTGGTACCTCAATCTGGACGAGGAACCATCTGCGAGACGTGCAAATGCCGGGCTGCGCATAGGCTGGCCTAAACTTTGGTTTAAAAAAAAAAAAAAAAAAAAAAAAAAAAAAAAAAAAAAAAAAAATTTGGTTTTCGGAAAACTTTGATTTTGTTATAAAATTTTGATGGAAAATGAATTTAGAGACAAAAATACAAAAAGAGACAACGAGAAACAAACAGAAAGTAAGAGGGGGACAGGAAAGATTTAAAGATGTAAAGGTATGAAATATCAGTAAGGTGGATAGGGTAAGCGAAAGTTATAGTTGTTGAAGTTTGGCTACAGAGGTTGCCGGAAGATCGGTAACGTCTGGTACGGTAGGGTGTGTTTAATCCGAAATGGGGCATTATGCTCTCTAATTTGTGTTATGTTTCTTGTTAGTGGACTATCGCCCAGTTTGAAAGAGTAGAATTTCTGGGAGATATCCTGGACGTAGTCCGCTATTGGGGTTATGTCGTGACAAAGTGCGTATAGGTCTCTGAGGGAGGTGTACCTTCCAGAATTAGAGATGAGGCGCATAAATTTGTGTTCTAACACTTTCAGTTTTCTCATTGTCGTGACCGGTATGCTGCACCACACCGGCGCCGCGTATGTGATGGATGGCCTGACCACCATCGTGTACAACAATTTTTTATTTTGTCTGTTAAGTCTGCTACCCCTGACCATGAGTGGATACAGACTCCTGGACAGGGAGTAGACCGTCCGTACGGTCTCATTTATATGTGTGTTAAACGTCAGTCGCTGGTCCAGTCTGACCCCCAAGTACTTCACGCACCTCTTGGTTGGAATTTTGTTTCCCCGGATCGAGATTGGTGTTAGGATTTTGTTTTCAGTGAAACGGCGCGTGAAGACTATCGCCTCCGACTTCTCAGCGTTTACCCGAATCTTCCACTGGGCGTAATACGCCGTGGCACGGGCCATGTGCGCCTTCAGCAGCATGTTCGCTGCTTGGGCGTTATGCGAATGCGCGTACATGGCCGTGTCGTCGGCGTACTTGGCCAGCTTCGTATTCGGGAACTCTGGGAAGTCGGAGACGTACAGGTTGTACAACTTTGGCGACAGGCACGATCCTTGCGGGACTCCCGCGCGAATGTCCCGCCGTGTTGAGAGTTTGTTATTCACTCGAACCTGCAGGGATCTTCCTGTCAAGAACGAGTGAATGAGTTTTATGAAGTAAGTCGGAAAGTTGTAGTCGTGTAGTTTGTAGAGTAGTCCCGGAATCCAGACGGTGTCGAACGCCGTCATAGCCAACTAAGAGAAGAGTAACTGAACTTAAAATCCATAGCAAAATCCCCATATAAAAATACTGAATTGGCAATATTCCGAAAACTAAAAATTTTCGGAATGGACATCCGTACACAAATTTACCCTTATTTTTAATGGTAAATAAGATAAGATTATAAAAATTGGGGGTTTCCATTTGACGAAATAAATTTTTGACAGTTTTCTCAATTTCATTTTTATTCTTATTTTTTTAACACTCTGTATTAATACTTATCAAAATATTATAAAACTCTATTAAAATAGGTCTCTTTCAACAAAGAACCCAACCCAAATTAGATAATAAAGGCTTCCTTATAGGAAGAATTGATAATTCTTTTAGGGCCTGCAAAAGTCATTTCTGACATAAAAATTGAAATATGTCAGAAACGGAGAGAGACACATATAAGACATGATACACCAAATCGGCCTAGAATTTTGCGTACTATCCAAAATGTAATAATATACAAGGTGTCCCATTTAAAATAAGCAAGTTGACATCTATTTCCGGTATAACCGGTTAGCCGAGTTGCCCCCATCGAGATTAATTTACTACCAAATTTTCAAAATGTTCTATCTACTTTTCGAAATATCGATCTCCGCAGTTGGTCGTGGGACACCCTGTATAGTACTATGCAAGAACATAACATTTATGTTAATTCAAGTTTTACAATCAGTTCTATGAACAGTTTGTTTCGTTCTGGTATCATCCAATATAATATTTTAAATTATTCAAAACAAATCTTTAAAACCACCTTAGATATTTAAAGCAGGTTATTTCTACTAATGTAGACTAATACTAGATTTAGAGTAGATATAAGTATGTAATATTCAACTTATCTGTATTTTTTAAAATAAAACTGTGACATATATCTTTGAGATAAATAAACTTCATTCATTCATTCAATGTATTGTTAAATTGAGATAGGAAAATGAAAAGGCTACCAAGATACTACCTCAAATACTTCAAAAGCTTTTGTGGACTATCGCAATGCAGCAATCAAGCGCCCATCTATAACAAGACTAAATATTGATTAGTATTTTCCAATTGTACACAAAATTAAATCGTAAAATGATAGTGGATGGTCTACACTAATTAAGATAGGCATCGTTAAAGCTGTATTAAGGTCGCAGATATGTGATCAATAAGCACTTTGCGCTTCTCCATAACTTATCAATGGCGTAATGGACCTATGCCAACGGATCGTAAAACCCTAATAAAATTTTAAAAACAAATTTTATTAACCCATATATTTTTACGGCATGTGTCACATAAATATTGATAATCGCGATTAGTAAACTAACCCAACAGTTATGGATCATATTATGTCGTTTGTACGTGTAGGGGGGCGCCCAATGGCTGTAAAATATGTGGAAGTTATTGGTTTAATGTTTAACGACTTTATTTAGCTCCAATTTGTTTTTATTTTTGTTTAAACCGTTTTCAAAATTTCTGCCTAAAATAAAACTTATATTTCATTTTTCTTCTTCTTCATCCATGCGCTTGATAGCGTAGGCGGTCATGTACTGTAGATGTTATATAATGCGCCTTCTTCTGCTCTTCTAATAATTGTTGAGACGTCAGGAATTTTACACCAATTTCGGATGTCTCGGAGACATGAATGGCTTGCGGTCTGGTCCTCTTTTGCTTTCTATTTTGCCCATTAGGATCTCCTTGGGGGTTTATATTTTGGACCTCTTAAGATGTGACCCAAGTATGAGACTTTCCTTTTCTTCGTTAGTTCGATTATTTGTCTCTGAGTGCCAGCTCTTCGTAGGACTTCCTCATTGATGATGTGGTCTATCCAAGGAATTCTGGGAAGACGTCTTAGGGTCCACATTTCAAATGCTTCGATCCGGCTTAATGATTTTATTTTTAATGACCACGTTCTTATGACACAGAGGCGAAGTTCTAGCGGAGTCTCTCTGAGACGAAGGTATTGATTGAAGTTTATGAAGGTATTTCTAGCCATTGCTACGCCTAGTTTGACTTCCTCATCGCAGTCTCATTTTATGTTCAGAGAGGAGCCTAAGTAGTTTAATTTTTCCACTCTGTCGGTTTAGTTATGGTCTACATGAAGTTGGTCGTTTCTGATGGGGTGTCTGCTAACTATCATAAATTTGGTTTTGGTGGTGTTAATATTAAGGCCATAATGTTTTTCGACGTTGTTAATTTTATTGATAAATATTTGGAGATCTTCAAGATTATCTGCGAGTATTGCTGTATCATCGGCATATCTCAAGTTATTAATTGGTGTTCCATTTAAACTAGGAACATTTAATAATTTCCTAGTCACACTTCCAACCGGAAGTCCTTAATTAACGATGGCGGTTAATATGGCGAATATGAACATGTAAAGAGAATCCAGGGCGTATCGGGGGGTTTTCGACACCGTTAAATCCAAATTTGATAATATCCTACAAATATTATAGCCAATCGGAAGAATTTAAGATGACGGCTATTCTTATAAGATTGTTATATGTACTACTGGCATTGTTTGCGCTCAGAAAAAAATAGCCGACATGACATCACCTCCGACTTTTCACTAGTGCACGGTTACACTTGCAGATAGGCCCTGGGCCAACCACCGAGTCGGCGGCCTGAAATGACTTGCGTTGCGTGGGTTAGAACACGAACACATCTATGGTACCTACTCTATACAGTCTATTAGTTTGTACTCAGATTTACAAACATTTAGTAACGTAATGCTTTTCCTAGGCTTACTAAATAAAGAAGAAACTAGAAAGCGCTCACGTTGCTTCGGAGGTGAAAAATTACTTTCATTTTAAGGCATATAAACGTTTGGTACTGACTACAATCATGAATTATTGACTTGCAGTGGGTTTTTTGACTGTGATATTGTCACATTTAGTTTCAGCGGTGTCGAAAACCCCCGATATACCCTGGAATCCCTCTATAAAGATTTGCAACATTTTAAAAATAGCCGCCATATTGACCACCATCTTTAATTACGGACTTCCAGTGAGTCATATGATTATGATATTATCATATTTGGATTGAGGAATGTTGACAAACCCCAGATACGCACTATATTTCTTTTATAAGCTCATATTAATAATATTTCAAAAATGGTCGCCATCTTGGACGCCATCTTGGATGCCATCTTGAACAATGGGCTTCCGGCTTATTTTTCGATCTGGCAACAGGAATTTTCGTACTCACCCCCAAAAGCACCGATCGCCAAATTATTATACGAAATGCTTCTCACATCTCGAATTTGGATTTCTGATCCTAGTCTAATTGACTGTAATACCTCGAAGTTCGTTTTCAAGTGCTATTTGAAAGATTCCTTCAACGTATATGTTGTAATGCAGAGGTGATAAGATACAGCCTTGTCTGATTCCCTTCATTATTGATGTTTCATTTGTATATAGTGAGTTATTTATTCTGAGATCTACCATTTGGTTCCAATATAGATTGTATATTATTCTTAGGTCTTTGTCATGTCATTGAATATTTCAATATTGGTAACAGCAGATCATGGCGTACGTTATTGTAGGCCTTCTGGTAATCAATGAAGCAAATGAATTCTCTGGTCATTACATTTCTGGATTAGTAGTTTCATGCACAGAAGTGCTTCTCTTGTTCCTAGACTGTCCTTGAAACCAAATTGTGTATCACCAGTTACTGCCTCGTATTTCGTGTAGATTCTATTGTGGATATTTCATAGAAAAGTTTTGAGGGTGTGGCACATAAGGCTAATGAGTCTGTGTTCTTCGCATGTTTTAGAGTTTGGATTTTTCGATATTGGTATGAAAGTAGTTTAGCCAATCCTTTGGAATGTCACCTGTATATCATATTAAATAGTTTGTCCAGTTGTGTGGAGTTCATCAGCTTCAAGACTTCAGCCGGAATGTTGTCTTGTCCGGGTGCTTTTAGTTGGGTTAGTGCATAGGATATTTCGGATTCAAGTATAGATCGATCGCTGGGATCTTTTGCATTTTCCACTTGTAGAGTGCGGTTGTCTTCAAATGTGTCTTTTGTGTCGATTACGATTTTGTTGTTGCTTGTTATTAATAACCCCAAAATAAATTACTGTAAAAACAGACAGACATTTTATTAGTTTTAATTGAAATTTTGAAAAAATCTAAAGGCGTACTTTTTCTACACTTTATTTCTCAAAAGGTCAATGCAGCAATCGCTCTATTAATGCATCATGACATAAGGACAATGTAATATTCAACTCAATTTAAACTTTGTTAATACTGGTATTGCTACATTGTCGACATAAATCTAATTTTGTGTTTAACTTTGAACTGCAATTCTGTTAAATTTATGCGAAACTAAGTTATAGCATCCAATATATTTTAACTAATAACTCGTACCATGCAGAATATTTTATAACGCAGTGTATTTCCTTATTACCTTGTAATTTTTTGCGAAACTCGTAACATCCAAAATTAATACGATTAAATTATTACAAACTATCAAAAATGGTTGAAAGTAATAGTGAATGGTAACACTAATAAACACGCGTATTTTTAACTATACAAACCACATATTGCTAATGTTACTTGTTCTAAATTCTTGGGAATTGAATTTTGGCAGTTTTCATTGAACAACTCTGATGACAGATCCCAACGGTTCCAAGGTATAACGTCAATAAGAAAAGCTAGCTACGGTTTATTCGGTATAAAACTGCGATCATAGGTTGATCACAAGTGCATGAGGGAAAATACTCTTATGAAAAGGTATATTTACCTACGCAATTGCATATAGAACTGCCAAATATTTTATAATTGCTAATACACATTTTATGTCGAAAAATATTAGAACGAATGTAAAATTTATACATTCATAAAATTCGTGAAATATTAAACACCAATTTATGCGGATTTAAAGGGTTATTGTAACATGTTTTGTTTACGTTTACCGCATAGGAAAATTCGATTTGAACGTAGCTACATAAATGTAGGTATAATCATGAAGGCAAACAGATTTTTTTAATGCGTTAAACTGCTTCTTGTGAATATTTATTTATTCAATACTTTAGATATATAGTATAATTGGTAAATACTTTCAGTGCCCCTAGTTTCCTTCTCCTTGTGAAGAGAACCATCTCCGTCTTCCTGGGATTGATTCACAGACATGGAGTGTTCTTAGGCCCCTCTACATTCTTTCACAAAGGACTCCGCTAAGCATTATTGTTAGATCATCACCTCTCTATGGACAGCCTCTCGCGACCATTCATCATACAAAAGCATCTCCCACTTTAATTTGTACAGCTCTTTTTGAGATCATGGTAAACATCCAGCATCTCATAATTGTTGGGATGTTCCTCTCTATTAGGGCTGCTGTGATTTTTGGAACGGTGGTTCGATCAAACGCACTTTCTAAGTCTATAAGACTCTTTATTGTCCAGGGATATCTCAATCCGACTCGCGACAGCGTGAATCTTCCTAGGGTGTATGCGTGCAACTTTCACTTCGCTCCATATCTCCGGAATATAAAGGTGTGCTAAGCACGCCCTAAATACTCCAACAACGTACGGCAATAATTCGTCCAATCCCCATTGAGTGGGGTGGGATAAATACCGTCAATGGCTGATGACTTGGAAGAACCTCTGTATTGCCCATCTTATTTTATCTTCGCTCACTATTTAGTTGGCCACTTGCCAGTCCAAATTTGAGGGTTGGGTGTCGACTTCGTCCTAAGGAATAGCTTCCGTACTGTTATCACAGATCCCGGGAAGTGAGTCCCCATGAGTAACGCTAGGCTTTCACGAAAGTCGGTGGTTTTTGTACCATCATCACTCTTTTTTAATAAGCGGAGGTCATGGTCTTCGTCTTTGGCGAGGATTTTGCATGACCTACCAGTCTGTGAGTAATCTTCGATTTCCTCACGGTAAGTTCTCCACGCATCTCTTTGTCCGACTAGTTTCGTAAACTCTTTCAGACTGGTTTTATATGACTCCCAATTGGATTCCTATCTTGTCAGTTTTGCATTGTTAAACAAAGGCTAGGACATCTTCTTGAGGTTTGTCAACCTCTGGCACCACCACTTGGTGGCCTCATTGGGCTGTTGCGACGAGCTCAAGAGGAAAGATGTCTCAGAAGCTTGTTTCGCATAAGTGTAGAGATATCGCCCTCTATTTTTCTGTAATCTTTATTAGATCCTCTATCAGTGTTTCAAAATTCTTGGTTTACAAAATTCGAATACAAAGGAAGAACATACTTCCAAGCAAACTTTTCGCTATTATGTCAAAAATTATGAGACCTAAAGTCTTTTCATGGAATACTACATTTGACTTAGGAGAAAATTTTGACCCTCAATCTTTGGCCCCCCAAAATGTACAAAAAATATTTTTAGGATTTTTTACTTATGAAAGGGCAAGCTGGCAAACAACTTTCATAACTACACTAAATTTGTAGTTTTTGAGAAACTAGGCGGAAACTTACAAATAATGAAGTCTCACAATAAAGGTTTCTTTTGTATTATTTAAAGTACGAAACCTTAAAATTTTTTAAAAAATTACATTTTTTTTCTACAATCAATATTTAATATTTGCATTATACCATGTTTGGAAAAAATGGGAAAAACATAATAAAGACACTCAATATCAATATTTATAAAACTTATTTAGCACCTCTTTTTCAACGTATATTCTACGTCTGCCTATTTTCGCCACTGAGGCCTAACACCGACGTCTATAGACGAAGTACCTCCAACCAAGAATTTTGCCGAACTTCTTCTCTTTCGAAGAGCAGAGGTCTTTCACTTGCTTAACATTTAATAGACAAGGGACCGACCTCTTTACATTCCCTCCGAAGGATGGTGTATCCACTACACAATCCTCGCCTAAGACTACATAGCTTCCGCGCATACACTGATTAGGAAGATGTAAAGCGAGAACACGGTCTTTCTTGTAAACACCTTCCAACTTCTTTGAATGCGGAAAATAATTGATTTTTGTTTAGATCGTTTAGCTTGGGACTCCTGATGCTGTCGATGCATTTTATATGTAGATTTGAGAAGGTGGCGGGGTTGCACTTGAAGATGTTGGACATGGCCAACGCTACGCCCTGTATAAATTCCAGTAATGTAGTTCGCACTGACTCTAATTTCAAAAGTTTCTATTTATCACTGTATTTATAACTAGTGTCCAGATGGAAACCAACACCCTGTACATTAAGCGTTTGGTGCTTTAGATACTTTAAAGTTCAATTGGAAAGTCAAAAATCACTTTGGTTTAATTTTGGGATTTTTGTCAGGTGAAATTACAACAGCTTGTATATGATTTTCTGAAGTAGAACTGAGTTTGAATGTCAAGACTGGATTCTGAATAATTTATTTGGAAATTTGTAAATTTTATTTTTTGTAGACACTTCTTGATCACCCTGTATATGGTGACTTGTTGAGTAGCACTTGGTTTTAACGAGAATTACTGATTTGATTTAAAGTAATGAAAAAAATGTCGATGAATTATTTTTTAACAAATTTATTTCGTTCAAATGTGCTTTTAGAGGGCGGAATATTAAACATAATATTTTTAGTCGCAAACTCCTCTATAAATCCTTATTTTACTATAAGGAACCTAACTAGACTGCAACCAACAGCTACTCTCCGGGCTATGTGCCCCGCCGAGCGCTGAATTACAAGTTACAAGCCTGGCGCGTTAAGTGTAATAATTGCATATTACCATCAAAACGCTAATGCTTCGATTGCAACAAACACCAGCCGAAAGACTGATCCTACTTAAAGGAGCTCCCTTGCCTACCCTAAGTAGGATCAGTCTTTCGGCTGGTGTTTGTTGCAATCGAAGCATTAGCGTTTTGATGGTAATATGCAATTATTACACTTAACGCGCCAGGCTTGTAACTTGTAATTCAGCGCTCGGCGGGGCACATAGCCCGGAGAGTAGCTGTTGGTTGCAGTCTGGTTAGGTTCCTTATAGTAAAATAAGGATTTATAGAGGAGTTTGCGACTAAAAATATTATGTTTAAAATTTATTTCGATTTTTTGTACAGTTACTAAAATGGTAACTCTTCGACAATAAGAATTCTGGTTTTAGAAAAAATTATTTGACTTCGTTGATTGGTTTAAAAATCACTTAAAATTAATGCGCGGATGCAGGTTTGTGTTTAAAGTTAGATTAGATACGCTGAGGCAGGTTTGAAGAAATTTCACTTAAAATTAATGCGCGATGGCAGAGTTGAGTAAAAATTAAAATTATGACTTTCTTTACTTGGTTGAGCCAAGGAAGCCGTTAATTAACTTATATAACAACAAATAAACAAATGAAGACGAAACACCTGTGACGTCCAACGGTCTATGTTTATGATTTTTTTGGATGATGTATAGGCTTCACAGAATTCTGTTTTTTGTGCACAGTGTCTTAAAATCGCAAGATCTTGCAGAGATCAAATAAAAAAAAATTACTAAATAAGCCCAAAATAAATTTGGTTTCATTACCTACTATTATAATTGGTGTAATACGTATAATAAAACGAAAAAAATTTAGTACGATTACACAAAATTTACGAACATGAAAACTAACTTAATTAATAATTCTTGAGATCTTGAGAGATATAGGAAAATCTACAAGAACTTTGTCCATTACATGGTATCCTATCCATTACCTGTATTTAGTAAAAGCTATGTTACTTTATACAAATTAGTTTAGAAACAACACAAATGCCATTTCCATGAAATAATCCTAAATTCTGTTGTCAAAATAGAGAAAATATATACGTATATTTTTAGTTGTGAATATGTTACAACGGCTCGTTAAATTCCCAATGGATTAATCCAAACAGAAGCATAAACACGACTGCAAACAGTAGATGCGGTATTTATTCATCAGTATGCAAAACTAGCACTTCATTTTTATTAAATTTATTCAACACTCGCGTTAAAAAATATATATATCAAATAACTAAATAATATCGCGAAAAAGAGATGAGTGTATACATAGTTCACCATTGCGAGGCATGGCCTGTGGGATTAAGTCACAATAGTTTCTTTTAACACTGTCTTTATATTAAATTATTAAAGGATTCGTGTTCAACTTTTGTTCATTCCATTTAGAGCAAGTATCCAGAGGGTTTGACCTCTCGTTCAAACCAAGCAAACTTAAATTTCACGTCCGAGCAATTTTAGTACCTTAAATGAAATTGAAGTAAACGGTTCGAAACAACTTGGACAAACTTCTATAAAGGAATAGATTAAATCTGCCGTTCCTCGCAGTATTATTGCGATATTTACATAAGAGTGATACAATACTAGTAGAATTTATTAAATCCAAACACATCGGGCTTAAGTAAACACTAGAAAAACTAGCTAAAACTTAATCAGTAACAACAAAGTATTATACAGGGTGTCTCACCGGGAACTGAATCGATCGATATAGAGAAAAGTACGCATCAGAAAATTTTGAAAATTTAGATAATTACTAACGTCGGTGTGGCCAATCCAGCTAAAATAATTACAAGCAGCTGGCACTTCCGCTTATACCGGAAGTCGATACCAACTTGCTTATTTCAAATGGAACGCCTTATATATTTTAGGGTTTTCGAAAAGTGTATAAAATTCTGAGTCGAAATGTATGTAGCATATCCTATACCTAAACCCAGCCGTTTCAGAGACATTTGACATTTTATTGAAAATTTGACAGGTGCAATGGTTTGCAAGAACCGTTATAACTTTCTTCGTGTAAAAGATCCTCATTTGCTTCTTGTCACACAAGGAGAACTATGTTCTACGACTGAAATAAATTCAATAATATCATACCAAGTGTTCCGTTTTTCGCGTTACATTTTGTCAACTTCAAACAGCGAGAACTTGTTTACGTCAAATGGAACACCCTGTATTTTTTTACGTCAAGTTGTGTAAAATTGAATTCCCTTTTTTCTGATATTAGCATTGTGGGGGTTAAAGTTACAACTTTTTGAAATATTTGCGATTTTATTAGAAATTCATGAATTGTTGTAATCATTTCATCAAAATAGCCATGATTAGAAACAATCAGTCAATATCTTATGTCAAAAAATGCCAGCACTTTTACATTATACCAACGAAAACTTTTTAAATTTTTTTATTATTTATGGAGAATGTGATAAAGTAATATCAAGAACTTGCAGCACATTTGCTACTCGATATCCACAAAAACGCAAAATAATACTAACACTGTAACATGCGTATTAATCGAATTGAAGATATAGCATGAACTAAAATAGCAGAGATAAGATCAATTTAAAATACGATTTCATTTTAATTTAATAACTGCTCAAAATTCCGCCCTCGAACCTCGACACATTTTTCGCACCTTCGGATTAGTTCCCCATGGGTACCTCTTCTAATTGAACCCTGTGATATATTTTGAAATGCATTTCTTACTCTTTGTATACAATCTTCAATGGTTGTTAATGGGCTCTCATAAACTTTATTTTTAATAATTCCCCAAATGAAATAATCCAGAACTAATAAATCGGGCGAGCGAGGATGCCATAAGATAGGTCCATTATTGGCAATCCATTGATCATAAAAAGTTTCTTGTAAATAATCATTAATTAAATATGCGTTATGTGGGGGAGCACCGTCGTGCTGATAAAAAATGTTTCTATGTTCGGCGAGAGGTAAATTTTCTAAATACTTATTATTCAAATTTTGTAAGATATTCAGACATATTTCACCTAAAAAAAAATGTATCTATACATATTAGCAGAAGAGAAAATTTAATTTACCGTTTAAATTTTCCTGATAAAATTGTAATGCCACAACTCTATCGTTTCTTATGGCACAGCAAACATTGAACTGCCAACTTTCCTGAAAGTTTCGCTCTCTGAATATATGAGGATTTGAGTCACTCCAATAATGCGAATTGTGTCTATTAAAAAGTCCATTTTTAGTAAATTTTGCTTCATCTGTCCATATAATATTTCCCAAATAAGAATCGTGACCCTCAGACCTTATTAGAATAAACTCACAAAAATTCTGTCTTCTTAGAAAATCTGTTTCTTTTAATACTTGAACCATATGGAATGAAAACTGGTGAAACTTATGTTTTAATAAGATTCTGTGAATTGAATCCTTGCATAGTCCCGATTCCAGAGACATCCTTAGAAATGCATGAAAATATTCCAGAATGACTATTTCAATGTTTTCGTCATCAACAATAGGCTTTCTTCTTTGCATTTTTGCCTTGACAAAGCTATAGTTTTTAAAATTTCCCAGTATGCGTTTTACAGTGTTTGGTGACGGTTTCCGTTTTTCTGGATATCGAGTAGCAAATGTGCTGCAAGTTCTTGATATTATTTTATCACATTCTCCATAAATAATAAACAAATTTAAAAAGTCTTCGTGGGTGTAATTTAAACCTGCTGGCATTTTTTGACATAAGATAATGACTGATTGTTTCTAATCATGGCTATTTTGATAAAATGATTACAACAATTCATGAATTTCTAATAAAATCGCAAATATTTCAAAAAGTTGTAACTTTAACCCCCACAATGCTAATATCAGAAAAAAGGGAATTCAATTTGAGACAACTTGACCTAAAAAATACAGGGTGATCCATTTGACCTAAACAAGTTCTCGCGATTTGAAGTTGACAAAATGTAACGCGAAAAACGGAACACTTGGTATGATATTATTGAATTTATTTCAGTTGTAAAACGTAGTTCTCCTTGTGTTCTTTCTGCGTGACAAGAAGCAAATGAGGATCTTTTATACGAAGAAAGTTATAACAGTTCTTGCAAAGCATTGCACCTGTCAAATTTTCTACAGAATGTCAAATATCTCTGAAACGGCTAGGTTTAGGTATAGGATATGCTACATATTTTCGACTCAGAATTTTATGCTCTTTTCGAAAACCCTAAAATATATAGGGTGTTCCATTTGAAATAAGCAAGTTGGTATCGACTTCCGGTATAAACTGAAGTGCTAGCTGCTTGTAATTATTTTAGTTGGATTGGCCACACCGGCATTAGTAATTATCTAAATTTTCAAAATTTTCTGATGCGTACTTTTCTCCATATCGATCAATTTAGTTCCCGGTGAGACAACCCTGTATTTTATATATTGTTCATATTTACGAAAATATTTACAAAAGTCCATTTTTTTTTTCTTTTTTATCATTTTTAGACGGTGAGTAGGTGACCGACCCATACAGACTTCTAAATTTTAATTCGAGATACTAGAAACTACTCGCACGCACATTTCAGTTTGTTCACTTTTAATATGTTGCTTTGGACATTGTGCTAATTATGAAACTTTCTGTGACGTAATACATTTGCTTCTATCTAGACGGAGACTAAGGACCTTAGTCATGTGGCGTAGACATTAAATAATGGCAGTAGTTTAATTAATTGTCCTACTTTGGCCCACCTCTCTTCTCTAATCATGATACGTAAATGACAAAGCTGCATTACAACAAATCATTTAAGTAATCTGTAAGAAAATTTAAGAATGCTAAAATTACGTACTGCTACAAACAATGAAATATAATGAGTTGTTAATCTTTCGACGTTTAGAGGACGGGAAGAAAAGTTCGGAACATTCATAAATGTCATTTTTTGCCTATTTTCAAGTCCTGAATCACTCATCGCATAATAATGAGGATAATGGTATTTTAAATTTACGGCGCATCTGAATCAATAAATATCCTTTCGTACAGAGCAGAGTTGATTGTTAAAAATTAATATTACATTTTCGTTCCCAAGCTAAGTCGTTAATTTTAAATATCTAGGTATGGGATTTGTGGAACGGAACGAAATTACAAAATCAATAAATAAAAAAGTTTTCACGCTAAAATAGGAATTCCAATTTTATTTGACTTATGTATTTGTGTGCCGTCCTCGGAGGACTTCTACGGTGGAGAAAACATAATAAATGTAATTTAAATGGTGTTGTTTAAAGAGGATTGGGTTTATTCGATTTGTAATAGGTAAGCCGAACAAAGTAATTTATTTTTATGACCAGACTAGCTGATGTATTTCGAATTCACACTTCAACAAAGAACCTATTTACTTATTTGTTAAAATAATCTAGCTAGAGTCTAGTAAACTCTAAACTGGCATGTGTATGAGTTGATAATGCGCGTACAATTTCATTTCTCTCGCACAGAAAGTTAAAGTAATAGCCCAAAAACACTGTCGCGTATGTCTGCCAAGCTTCTCTCTCACCTATTTTGAAACAGAAATATTGCGATACACACTGAAGAGAGAGATAAATTTGAATCTACGTTTTCAATAAGCTCAACGATTCTCAAACTCTGAAGATTTGTCATTGGTTATTTAACAATCGTCTCATATTAGAATTAAATTCATCTTTATATGAATTTATAAGCTATTTTTAGTGGTAGTGGATATTCATCCGACAAACGGACATTGCCAAACCACTATACCTAGGACTTGTACGTAGTGGAATAGCTAAGTGTGTAAGTAAAGGGAAGTGTGTAAGTAAAGGGAATAAAACATCCGTGTTAAACCGATTTTTTTTAAATTTTATTATATTGAAAGTTAAACATTTTTCTTCTAAACATTTTATTTTATTAATCCGCGCCGCAAGTTTTGTTAAAACTTTCTTTTCGTTAAATATTTTTCTTATATTATTCCGCGCGAGTTTATCCCTTGGTATTTAATGGTCTGGTTATTTATTCGCTTGTCAGATGAATATCCACAGCCATTTTATAAAATTTATTATACATTACATAGGCCATAGGCCCTCAATCCTTCGTGTTTTATTTCTTGCTAAATAAATAGTTAGACCGAACAGTTTACCGCGGTGTGTCAAAGCTGTAGTATTTTTTAAGGTATTTTTTACAGCCCATTCCTATATCTCCTGATGATATGGGCGTGGCGTATCTATAGTTTTTATTCAATAAACAGACTTACCATCTTCAGTTTGCGGTTTGGAGGATCGCTAAACCGGTCATTCTATTTAACGTTAAATGTGTCCGGGTTTCTAAATTAGATACGTGTGTAAATATTTATTTCGAATCACATTAAATTATCAAAATACAATATTTGGTAAATATGGCAGCTAAATTAGGCGTCTTACTTAAATGAACAGTCAAAGAAGTTGGTATTAAATTTAATAGATTATTTTACAAAAGAAAAGGAAAACAAGGGACCCGTGGTACCTTTTGAACGAATTCATGAAAGAGTTTCTGAAGCCTTAAACATAAGTCTCAGAACAGTTAGCAGAATTAAGCACCAACATATTAATAATGTATCCTTGAAAATAAAGAAACGAATTAAAAAGAAACAAAAACATTAGATGTACGTGAAGGCGTTAAAATGCAAATAAGGGAAGTAATTTATAATTTTTATGAATCGGAAACACATTTTACATTAGATACTTTGAAGGAAATGCTAAAAATAAGGGAATCATTGACGTCTCTAAGGTAAGTCTCTTAAAACTATTAAAACATTGTGGATTTAGGTATAAAAAAGATTGTAACCGTCGCTATTTATGTGAACAAATGCAAATAGTTCAGCAAAGGGTTGTATTTTTAAGAAAATTTTATGATAACACCTTTAATATTTTTGTATAATTATTTAGCGATTGCATTACAGTTACAGACATATTATAATCATTTGTAAATTGTTGTAAACTGTTTGAGAACCACTGTCATACCTGAGCTATCGAGTAAATAATTTCTTACTTCATACGACGAAGCGACCTTTGGACCCGCCAAGTTAGAGTTTACTCGACTTTACCTATCATTTAGGAAATTTAATATTTTGCAACATTGTTTATAAGCAATTTCAGTCAATCTCATTTCTATCAATGAAAATATAAAATAACTGCCTTCTTAATTCCTTCATGAAGTTATTTTGTGATAGGAAAATTAGTTTAGTTAACACTGGTACTAACATTTTATAAGTTTACACACAAAATAGGTTTCTGTGTTCTGTAGGACACGTAGTAAACAAATTATCTTACCTTGCATGACATTTTTAACATATTATGCCTCGTTCTTAACCTACCTGCAACAAAACATCCCGATATTAGTAATCATTGAATTTAAAATAATAAATATACCTTTAATATAACCTTCTCGTTGGCCTCTCGTACAGTGGTAGCACTCTTTTCACATCACACACAGATTTTTCCTGGAAATAAAAAAGAAAATAGTCAAGCTTTGAAATACTAAATAATATCATTGAAAAATACTCTGTCAAATAACTGCTCCTTTATTCACATTATTTTTTTCTTTTTTAAATTGGAAATGCCTGATAACTGATTTTAAAAATAGTTTAAAACTTATTAAAGTTTTACACTATTTTTAAAATAGGTGCTGTGTCCTATTTTATTTACAACTTCAATGTCTAACCCCACTTCAAGATAAGGAAATATAATTGAGGAGACAAAATATAAACTTTAAAACAGAACTTCTAGGTTAAGTTCACCAAAGTAGATGCATGCAAAGTATTTGATACCGTTATTACATACATACCTTTAAAGTTTGAGCCAAGACATTAATCAATTTATGCACAGTCACATGAATTAAAAAGTTTTTGATCGGTTTTAAGTATTATTAAGAGAAAAGCACAACATAACGCTACAGAATCACAAAACTGGACAAAAGACTATCGCGAATTGGCTGTTAGTTGCAAATTTAAGATTCATGGCTATCTTTGCTAATATAACAATACAAACATGGTACAGCATCACCTCAAGCTTGAACTCAAGTAGTGACTCCTCTCTCGGATCAGGCATCGTATGAAAATGCACGTGTTCATAGTAAAGCTCCGACTCAGGACTCACTCTTAGATTGTAGCATCTACTCTAGCAGAGATTTAAACGTATTTTGTTTTTTCTCCATGAAAAAGTTGCAAAAAAGGGTTGAAACGCAAAAGTTCTGTGAGAGGGATGAAACATGAGTCCCCCTCCGTTTTCGAGGGCGCTGAACACGGTGGTGATATGTTTAAGTTTCCCACCCCTCAGGAACTACCCCTAAACTCAAAAAACCACCCCTATTTCGCGTTTTTTTCCATCGTGGGCATGCGAATCTGTTTTTTGGGCAGGATTCGGGTAATCCGCATGAAATTTAACCATACAAAATCTTATCCACCCCCGGATTGAAACTCCGCCCTCCCCTACTACTAAGATATCCAGAAGAAAATCAAAATACATGTAAATTTGTTTATCCCTGTTTTCGAAGGAGCTCAACACGATGGTGATATTCATTCCTTTTCCACCCTCCACCAACCACCCCTAAACCAACCCATTTTCATATTTCTTGATCCTGGGCATGTGGGGACTCGTTGGATCGTAATTTTTAAGAGATTTTCGACATTGTAAAGGGAGTTGAATGATGAGACGTGCCATCAACCCCGAAGTTGAAACTACCACCATCCCTAACATTTAGTAGAGGGCGGGGAGAAATGGATATTACCATGGTGTTGTGTACTGTCAAAAACGGGGATAAACAAGTCGATTTTGATTTTCTTTTGGGGATATCTTAGTATTAGGGGAGGGGGTGGTTTCAACCCCGAGGGTGGATAATGCCCAGAAAACCTATCTGCATGCCTACGATGGAAACAAATGCGAAATAGGGGTGGTTTTTTGAGTTTAGGGGTAGTTGCTGAGGGATGGGAACCATCGTGTTTAGCGCCCTCGAAAACCGGACGATACACATGTTTCATCTCTCTCACAGATCTTTTGGAGTCTTTAAAACTTTTTTATGGACTATTTTTACTATTCAACGCGATAAATGCCAACCTTGATTGGTATGCTCAAGGTCAGGCTATAGTTCATTTAATGAGGTCCCGAACATCAAAAGTTTGTAGGATCTTTTCAATACATTTCCCCTGTTTACCAGGGTGAAAAAAACGATGGTGATGGCTTCGAGTTCTAAAACTCTTGCGTACTACCCCTATCAAGAAAAAAACCACCCCAATTTCCAGCTTCTCGGTCTTGAGCTTGTGAGGGATCGCCGGATCGGGTTTCTTTGGGGGAATAATAATAAATTCAGTTAATTTACATTAGAGTACCCTGAACCAACCCCTGGGGGTTAAAAAATACTACAGCTATGGCACACCGCGGTAAACTGTTCGGTCTGACTATTTATTTAGCAAGAAATAAAACACGAAGGATTGAGGGCCTATGGTCTATGTAATGTATAATAAATTTTTTAAAATGGCTGTGGATATTCGTCTGATAAGCGAATAAATAACCAGGCCATTAAATACCAAGGGATAAACACGCGCGGAATAATACAAGAAAAATGTTTAACGAAAAGAAAGTTTTAACAAAACGTGCGGCGCGGATTAATAAAATAAAATGTTTAGAAGAAAAATGTTTAACTTGTAATATAATAAAATTTAAAAAAATCGGTAGGCAACAGGATTTGAACCCGGATGTTTTATTCCCTTTACTTACACATTGAGCTATTCCACGACGTACAATTCATGTAATATGTAGATACTAGAAGCACTCGAACATCAAGGAGAAATTCACATGGCCTTCATTGATTTAACCAAGGCGTTTGACTCGGTGGACAGGGAAGTGCTCTGGAAAATTATGTTCCGCTTAGGTATCCCTAGAAAATTTGTGGAAGTATGTCGCAGTCTACATACAAACAACAACGCCCAGGTTATGTATAATAATGAGGCAACCGAACCTTTCCAAACCCTCACTGGAGTTAGGCAGGGATGTGTCCTGGCACCCCTACTCTTTAATTTGTTTACCACTGCTCTAACAATTATTGTTGACAACAAACTGACAGTCAGAGGAATAGGTCTCAGATACCGTTTTGATGGCGGTCTTTTTAACATAGGGCGCTTTAGAGCTTTCACGAAGACACGCACACGATTCATTTGTGATCTCCAGTATGCGGATGACTGTGCACTTTTAGCCTCTACGCCGGAAGAGCTTCAAGAACTTTTAGATGTGTATGCCCAGAGCTATGATTCCTTGGGACTTAAAATCAACATTGGAAAGACTAAGATTATGTCAACTCCTCATCAAGTGAACCAAATAGACATTACACTTAACGGAAATTCTCTTGAAGTGGTGGATCAGTTCAATTACTTAGGCAACGTTGTTAATGACAAAGCAAACATGGACAGCAAGATTCGCAATAGAATTAACGCTGCATCTAGAGCACTCTGGGGAAGAGAGAGTATTTGACAACCACGACCTTGCTTTGTCAACGAAAATGGCTGTCTACAGAGCAGTTGTCATTCTAACACTGCTATATGGATGTGAAAGCTGGGTCACTTACCGTCGTCATGTGAAAGAATTAGAACGTTTTCAGCAAAGACACCTCAGAAGTATGATGAAAATCCGGTGGTTCCATCACATATCAAACGTGGAAGTACTCAGGAGAGCAAACAGCCTTCCAATTGAGGTGCTTATTTCAAGAGCACGCCTAAGATGGGCAGGTCACGTTCATCGTATGCATGATAACCGCCTTCCTAAATGTACACTTTATGGTGAATTGCTAAGCGGTAGAAGAAGGCGTGGCGGTCAACGAAAGAGGTTCAAAGACGCTCTCCATGAAAATCTAAAATCCTGCGGTATTGCAGACGAGCAATGGGAACAACTTGCAGCGGACAGAACCGAATGGCGAGGGGTTGTGGCCAGCTATCAAGGAAATGTTGCTGCATGAAGGCCGAATCCAAGACCTAACCAGGTCTATGTTTGTCCTGACTGCGGTCGACATGTGCTCTCCCGAATTGGCCTCTATAGCCATAGTCGTGTGCACCGTAGATGAATGAGAATTACAATAGACTACACCTTTTACTTGTTTTTTATTGTACACAATTTATCGACTGTAACATTTTTATACTCGGACTCGAGTAACGGCTAATAAAAATAAATAAAGATACTAGAAAATTGCAAGTCCTAGGTATAGTGGTTTGGCAATGTCCGTTTGTCGGATGAATATCCACTACCCCTATCAAGAAAGAAACCACCCCAATTTTCAGCTTCTCGGTCTTGAGCTTGTGAGGGATCGCCGGATCGGGTTTCCTTGGGGGAGTAATAATAATAAATTCAGTTAATTTACATTAGAGTACCCTGGACCAACCCCCAGGGGTTGAACCCACCCCCGCCCGTAATAGTAATATCCTCAAAGAATAAAAAAATACTAACTCGATAAAGTTTTTTTGTGGGTTTTCAAGGGCAAGGATTATGATGGAGGTGTTATTTTTCACCCTACTAACTAATCCCCACATCTAAAAACCACCACCCCTTCCACGCTGTCGCTCCTAAGCATGCGGAAATTCGTCGGATAGGGTTTTTTATGGCAATATCAGGGAAACTAATCATTATTAAACCACAGTTGACCTAAACAACCCCCGCTGGTTGAAACTACCCTGCTCGCAACACCGAAATTCCTCGAAAAACAGGAGAACGGAAAGTCCGTTTATTACCTACCCCAAATTCAGGTACCTTTGGTACACAAGCCTGGCCCAAAACTGGTCAGTAATATTTCTCATCATACTTTCTTCTAAAGAATAATTTTATTGGTTTCACAACACAACAGTTAGTTTCCCTGATATTCCCATAAAACCCCGACCCGACGAATTCCTGCATGCCCAAGACCAACAGCACGGAAGAGGGTGTGGTTTTATAGCAAGCTTCCTGCCTTCGAAAACCCATAAAAACTTTGTCGAGTCCGTATTTTTAATTTTTTTTTATATATATATTGCTATTACGGGCGGGGGTAGATTCAATCCCCGTGGGTCGGTCCGGGATATTCTAATGTAAATTAACTGAATATATTATTATTCCCTAAAAAATACCCGATCCGACGACTTCTCGCAAGGCCAAGACTGAGAAGCTGGGAAATTGGGGTGGTTTTCCTTGATAGGGATAGTGTGCAAGGGTTCCAGAACTCGAAGCCATCACCATCGTTTTTCTCACCCTCGAAAACGGGGAGGAAATGTATTGCAAAAGATCCTACAAACTTTTGATGTTTTGGACTTTTTTGTACCTCCTTAACTGGACTGACTACCAGTGCTTTCTAGTATGTGAGGCACAAAATATCATTTTGTTCTACTCTTCTACTTCATTCATTCAGTAGACGCTTGAGGCGATACTGCATTATGTCTTTACCTCAAGTGAAACATAAGACAAGACAGTTCTGCTCTATTATAACAAATTTTTGAAAATATTTAAAAAAATATATTTTCACGATTTTTCATTTAAGGAATATGATTTATTTGTGTATTTTGTTATTTAAGTCTTAATTCTAATGCTTTATACCTACACGCACAGAAATCGGATCATAATCCTGCGGTAATTGTGACTAAGTAGGTAAGTTATTAAAACACTATTTAACTTACCTGGCTATTCACAGTCATTGTTAGAAGTTGCAGATTTGATATTGAAAAGAATAATGGACCAGTTAACATTTCAGTGTTATTTACTTTGTCGTATAATGTAATTACTCCAGTGGGTATGACGTAATCGTGCCAATTTTCCATGCTTCCAAATATTTATGTGTAATGCAAAAAAACTTTTTATTATAAAACTGGATGAGTTGGTAATGTACATGGCAGGCGACCTCCAACATCATGACCGACCAGGGAATACACGAGATATCCGCATTTTTATGTCACTCTTTTATCACATATTCGCCTAAAGGGGTCTTTCTTTTTTATATTCAAGTTTTTTATTCTACTTTTTTTGTACAGCCTGGTCAACAATTTCGTTATGAGGTTTTAAAGATACTCTTCATAAAATTTATTTAAAATGTCACCTGAAATTTTACATCATTTTATTGATTGATGATCAGGGGAACGTAAAAATCTCGAATAAACTTTCATGGTTTGTAAAAGCTGTTTAACTAATATAACAAGCGATAACAGAAGTATCTGCTGCTTTAATAGACCTTATTCTTACTTATAAGGAGGAACAGATTGTCCAGAAGACTGTCTTGGCAAATAATTTTTCTGATCATGGTTTAGTCTTTTGTGCGTTCAAAGTATGTAACAAGAGGAGTGAACCAAAGATGTAGAAGAAATTTTAAAAATTTTAGTTATGAATTATTTGAGCTTGACTTATTTAATATACCATAGTATTTAATTTATGGCATAGACAGACAAATTTAATGAAATTATGTTGTCCTCATTTAAAGTGTATACGAACTTAATTGAAACCGTATAAAAACTAAAAACCTGCAAAAACAGTCGGCATCTCTTTATTGTGCACGGGTGGAGGTAAATAGAAATGCTCGTCATAAGAACATGATAAGATTTTCGGGCGTTATTATATTATTCTCTGTTTCAAATGGTCTCCAGAAAGCCATGGTAAATTAGTAAATAATTAAAATATTTTACCTTTTATATAGTAGTAAATATTTATAAATATAATAACTAACTAAACTCCTACGCTTGATATTATAATAGGTATTTATGCACTGCACTGGTACATTGACAGCACATCTCACAAATTCACGTTGACTTCTGAGAAACGATTTACGAGTTTTTTAATGCTAGTGGGCCTGTTCGTTTTATTATCTTTAAACCAATGCAGTCGTAGATGGTTCATTTAGGCTGATTATATTGCCAGACTCGGACTCGCCCGCACAGTTTCAACTACTATTCGAATCTCGATACCATTTCTAAATATATAGGACAAAATATCAAGTTCAGTGCGCACGGTCCTGTGCTTTAACACTGACCAGTTTCAATTGTGCTCGTATAAAGTATACTACCCTACATAACGCACTTAATAAACCTCTGCTTAGTGCAAAATATCTTTCCTTCTATATGGAAGAGTGCCGTGATAATTGTATTACCCAAAAAGTCTAATCCTAATGAATTTAAAGATCTTAGGGAACACTATCCAAAATTATTGAAAAAATAAGGAAATGCAACTAAGGCAACGCCTCGTGCAAAATAATTTGATTCCTACAACTCAAGAACACAGTTGCACCACGGCTTTGCTTCATATAGTGGATGACATTACATTATAGAAGCAACGGACCGAGCAATGCGTACGTGTTTAGTTCTACTGGATTTGACTGGAGCCTTCGATACTATAAATTATGAAATGCTTGCAGCAATACTTCATTATATAGGTATCTCTAAAGATTTTTGCCAAACCTCTTTCCTTAAGAAGAGTAGGGATCTTTTACTTGCCTAACATTTAATAAACAAGGGACCGACGGCGTTACATCCCCTCCGAAGGATGGTATATCACCTACACAACCCTCGCCTAAGGTTGCATAGCTTCCGCGCATACACTGATATACAAGCCACTGGAAGATATATGAGGCGAGGACACGGTTTCTTTGTGAACACGAGCCCTCGAGACGTGGAAAGTAAAAATTTTTTTCAGTGGTGAGTAAGAGCTGAGACCCTAGAGGGCGTTCGTGTACATAATTTTGATGTGAGAAGCCTTAGGGTTCGAATTCTGTAGTTGAAGTTAGGGTCAATGGCTACACCCTGTGTAATATCGTCTGGAACTGTGGTGGCACTTTGTTTAAAATGTTTAGTTTATTTAGCACTGATTAGTCTTTTATAGTTCTGACAGGGTCAACAGCTATACCCTGTATATGGTTTTCTTGAGAAAACAACACTTGGATTTAAACGGAACGAACAAAGTATTTATTTAGAATTTTAACTGAACGCAGTTTAAGACGGGTGGTATTTTATTTAACAAATTATCTTTCAATGGGTAACTATTCGACAGCATAAATTCAGTCTGTTGAATTTTGCGAAAATATTTATCAAAATGTCTGTCTTTTATTCTTCTGAAAAAAATCACGTTTTTATATAAAAATTGTTTGGGCTGCGAAGCCAAATTATTTTCTTAAAATTAAGGAGGGGCACTTAAGGTAAAGACTTAAAACTAACTCTTTTTAACCAGGTTTCGGCCTGGGAAGTCAGATTTCGACAACTGGTCACGAAAACTATGCTGGGTCGGAAAAATAAGAAAGCCTACCTAGACGGTGGGTACTACAACTTTAGTTAAATAGAAAACCGGACCAGATGCACTAGTAAATCAACTTATTACACTTAAAATCACTTTTAAATAACTAAACTTTCAGAAACTACTTCACGAATACTTAACAACGGAGTCACTGTCAAAGTCGGAACTTGCCTTGGGTTGACGATGCCTCGGTATTTATACTGTCTGTCTGTTGCGTTTTTCGTACCCCGTAAACCTACTTAACACGAACGTTTTTACCTCCTATTTAGGTCTGGATTTGAGTACCGTCAAGTCTGGATCGGCACGATTGCGAAATATTTCACAATATTGCGCAATAGTTTGCAAGAAGTTGAATTTCGAAAATAGAAATTATATGGAAAAATCGGCAAAGAAAAGGGGAATTTTTTTATATAAAAAGTTTGAGTCTGTTTTGGTTTGGGAGTTATTGAAGTTTGATTGATCGAAAAATTAATAATCTGAAGCGACCCCGTAAAGTAATCGCGGAGGTCCGACGTTTAATAGTTATGAGCGTGTTCCCGATAGATGCGAGGTGACTGGAAATGAAATATGACAATGTTCCTAATAGGCACGAGTTGAGTTTGAATATCGGTTGCAAAGATAATTGAGATATTGTATGCGATACGAGGGGTGATCAAAAAGTGGTAAAATTAACAATAGTAATTGGGTTGCAAGAAATTGATGAAACTAAATAGAATGTTAAGACTTGAGGTACGGAACGTAGTTTTACATATACAAAGGGTTGTCAAAAAGTAATAAAATTTGAAATGTGAATTGGTTGCAAGAAATTTATAAAAAGAAGTAGAATTTGAAGTAGTTTGACGTATACGAGGAGTTGTCAAAAAGTAATAAAATGTAGAATGTAAAATTATTTATAGAATGTTAACGAAATGAAGTAAAACGTTGAAATTTTTGTTACGGGTAGTAATTGTGGTCTTGTCGATGAATATACTGGGGCAGTATTTTTAAGGGGTGTTTTTTGTAATGATTCTTTTGTGAAATGACTAGAATAAATGTTTAAAGTTAAATATCGGTGAATTTTTTCAGATTTTTGTGACCTTGAATGTAGTTTTTTGGTGTAATCTGTGTTTGGTTGACTTTTTTATCATGGTTTCCCATGGTGCATGAATCAATATGTTTTTTGTGTTAATTTTAAAATTTTTTGTTTTTGTTTTATGAATTGTAGGGGAAATACCCTACAACATTTGGAACGGTCGCCCATCCAAGTACTAACCGCGCCTAACGTTGCTTTACATCCCATATCGAAGTATGTTCCTAGTAAAGACACATCTACGCTGGCCCCTATCTCTGAAGATTCAGTAGAATTAATGCTGAGGGGTGGAACCTTAAAAATATCGCCATTGTATTCAGCGCCCTCAAAAACAGGGGGTTACCCATATTTCACCCCTGTCACAAAACTTTTGTGTTTTAAGCCTTTTTCTGCAATTTTTTCATGGACTAGTACTTATTCTTCTGTTATCTGCAGTACTCTACCAATGACAAAGTGAATGTAACAATTGATTAATGATTATAGATTTGTAGATGATTAATTATCGGTAGTTGCTGGAATACGTAATGAAGAGGCCCGGTTATATGCAGATTCATATGAGATCACCTTGTTGTATATGATTTCGATATATACATAACATGTACATTACATATCTGTTTATGGTTCGTAATCAATGAACTTCCTATGAAGTATTCAAATAACGAAAGATCACACACAAATGTATGTTCATCACAATCATTTTCACATACGTGACATTAATTTAGCTTGACAAGACCATATTATGTACATTTGGAACATTCTGAGAAAATGTGTAGTATATAAACATGCTATATGAGTAATAACTGAATGTTTAAAATATCGTAAGCAATACATGAGGTCTTAAAAATGAATATTGAATAGAAACTAATCTTCCTTAGTTCGAACACACAATTTTACGGTCGCCTAACGTGAATTCAAAGTAGAACAATAGACTGAAATCAGCCAAATTAGACAAATTTACAGCCATTGTTCTGTTAAATCACGTCGGGTTTTATTCGCTCTAAATGACTAACTCTAGCTTCGCTTTCTTATTGTTAAATTTTATACGTATAACGGTGTTTATACTATACAGAATTAGTCAATCCGAACCATCACAGAACTGTAAATGTTTTGAGCTACGTTGCTCATAGACAACTATTGTGCAAACAGATTTTAACAAACTGCACAATTTTTACAAAACTGAAAGATCTTAATTTTCGTACTCTACGTAATATCAAACGTGATATCCGGGAAAGTATTTTCTTCGTAATTATAATATTTTTCTTCGGTAAACAATTGAAGTAAGCCGAACTTCATAAACAAAATTATGATAAAATATGTATCATAACAAAATCATAAAATAGCAGTCAATTTGCAAACGAAATAAAATATTCAGTTGCACATAACTTATGCAAGCAATACAGTAAAGTACACTTTCAGGCTGAAAGCTTTTGAAAAATATACATACCCGCAGACAACTAAAACACGTAAGATATTTGTAATATTTAGAAAGTGCTCACAAACTATCATATCGTTTATTCACAATGTTTCTAAGGCAAAGTGTAATATAAAAATCTACCCAGAAAGCTTTTACATTAAAACATCAGCCGGCGTAAAGTGCTGTTATATAATATCTAGCACACTAGGTGTTATTAAAAGTTTCTTTTCTTATTTTTCAGGAATGCGACTTATCTCCAGTGCTGAAAGCTCTCAACGATGCCATAATTCGTACTTTCCCATTGAAGAAATACACTCCAGTGTCACGTAAAGAAAAAATTCAAGCTTTCATCGCCGACCATTTGCCTAGGTCAGTCTACGACATCATTTACTCCTAAGTGGAAAGTCGACTCACAGTTTAATCAGCGCTTTTGTAGAAAGTACACTGAATGAAGGGGTCTCTTTGGTAATATTAGCACTACATGAACTGGTTTCTCAAGTTGTGAGCGAATAGAAGCTTTGGATCTATCGTTATTTTAACATTAGCATATTTTTTATTAAAATCGGTTCTGCAATAGGGTGCCCAGTACTTTTCCTGAATTATAAAATCAAACAATTCAAACTAAAGCGCGGGTAATGTCCTTAGGATGAGACAAAAATGTATTCTAATATAATTTTACGCAATACAGGGTGTCCCGAAACTCCCGCCTTCCCCTTTAGGTGCGACTTCTCCATGCAAAAATAGTAAGAAAAGTTCCTATAAACATGTGTCCGGCAATGCTTCTTAAGGGAGCTACGGGAATCAGGGAATCATAATTAGGGATTGCAATACTAAAAATGTCAATTGGAAAAATAAATATGTAGAAACATAGAACACCGACCCCTCGTTTCTCCGCCCCTGGATAAAATTAATTTTGGCTAATACCGTAAAGCAATAACCTTTAATAATCGAACATAGTTAATCAAGTTTCATAAAGTTGTCCCAAATCATGTCCGAGATAATTAGTAAAAACACCTATTTTTGCGCCATCCTTAGAGGGCCGTAGCTCCCTTAGAAAGCATTTCCGGACACATATTTATAGGAACTTTTCTTACTATTTTTGTATGGAGAATTAGCATCTATAGGGGAAGGCGGGAGTTTCGGGACACCCTGTATAAAACAAATATAGCTGAATTCGATGTTGGTAAATAATAATTTAATTTTTCAATAGAAAAGTTTGCTACTGGAAAAATTGTCTTCCACACAGCAAAACTTTGGTATGGAAATTCTTTGTGGTAAATCTAACTGACAAAAGCAATATTCTCCAAAATTCCACCTGCAGTTTTCTGACAAAACATCGAAATATAAGGACGGGGCTCAAAGCGTACTCAGTTGCAAGAAATTGCCTCCATGTCATCTACACATCTGCACAAGTAAATAAAATTGACATTTCTGTCTGTGATTTCACCTACAGGGTGTAACGCAACTTACCTGAAAAATTTTAACCATACATGCACCTTCAAATAAGAAGTCGATTTCTTAAAAAAAAAAAATAATAAAAGTCCAACACAGAAAAAGATACAAATTGTTAAAATTGCAAATTAATGGAAATGTTAAAATAACGTATTATTTCTATAAAATCTGTTAAAAGTTCTGTCCATTGACATTCAAGCACACCTGAACCCGTCTAATCCAATTCTGTCACACTGCCTGAAGTGTTCTCCCTTCCTACTGTTCTCGAAGACTCAGATTATGGACAGGAGTTGTGATACATTCACGTAATACATCGATATTGTCAACTTCGGTTTGGTAGACTTAATTTTTTAAATATCCCCACAAAAGGAAATCAGATCCGGGGTCCGCCGAGGCCAAGCTACAGGTCCACCCCGTCCGATCCAACGTATTCCGTTTAATTGGGTCAAGTAGCCTCGGACTTCTAAACGATAATTTGGGGCGCACCATCATGTAAAAACCACATCCGACTTCGGACCTCCAAGGGCACATCTTCAAGAAGACCAGGAAGATCATTACGGAAAAACTGCAGATATTGCTGACCATCCATCTGATTTGGCAATATGAGGCATCGATGTTCAAAATGATTCCGAACTACTAGATGAGGATTCTCAATGGTCCAAACGTGCATATTATGTAGATTGGTTATACCATTACGCGTAAAAATAACTTCATCAGTGACCAAGACATCGACAAATTTTCATTAATTTGTAACTTTAACAATTTGTATCTTTTTCTGTGTCGGACTTTTATTACTTTTTTTTTTCAAGAAACCGACTTCTTATTTAAAATTTTTTGCGTTACATCCTGTATCGATGGACAAAAAATTATAAAATGTCCTTCTGTTTGTGCTTGCCTCTTTGTTCTTCTGTTTGTTTCATTTTAACTTAATAATTTCTGGATGTTGAGAAAATTAGTATTCTTGTTGTTGTTTTATATTATATATGCGTAGGTAGCTTTTTCATTGACATAATTTTATCTCTGTAAATTCTGGATCATCGTTGATGAAACTTGCACAAGTTTAGACTACATTACCAATTTAGTACGAAATTTTTTTTAAAAAAATATAGCAAGGAGGGAATGAAACCAAGCAAAATCGCAGCGTGTGAATAGAAAATGAAAATTTTCTCCCAGCGAAACTTGAAAGCTGTCTTGGGCATTTATTCGAAAACTGCGACTAATTTTGGAGAATCTTTCTATCTGTTGGATTTACTCTGAGATATTTGCATACTTTTTAGCTAATTGATGAAGCAATATTATGTTTCTCAGCGATATAATTTTCAGTCATTAACTAATCACCTCTGCATCAGTGTATTAACGATGATAGGCTGTAAACTGTCAAATATCGTGTTTATTTTTTTTTTCAAATTTTTTTTTTTCATTTAACTTAATAAAGTAAATAGCTACTCACTGGTAATAGCAGAATTCTTTAACAGAGAGCCTTTGCTTCTGTTAAATAAACTAGCCAGAAATTGCGTTGCGTGTATTTAGTATTGTAGTTTAAATATTTGATTCAACGTGTATAGTTTTTTTTTATTATGTGTGTATCTTCTTGTTCAAAATCAATGATTCTGTATGTGTGGATGTTTGCTATCTAAATATAAAGAGATAGTGATAGTTTGTTATTCAATTATCATATTTTGTACTACTTTAACTTTGTTTTCCTTGTTAAAACTGTTAATTTCATTATTTGTACTATTAATTGTGTACAATACAACCAAGATTTTGTTATATTAACCTCCTTCTCATAACTAACTGTTCTTATTACTGTTCGAAACTGTGTTTTCTTAATCTCTAGTTATATTCTAATTAATTTCATTTCACGATCTTGTTTTCTTACCTACAAAAATAATATAGGGCGAAGAATTTTATAGAAACATATACATGTATTTTCATATATAAAGATGCATACATCAACTGTGTATATTCTGGAGATCAACGCTGAATATGCTGTAGTAAAAAACTGCTAGCTAAATTTTAAATCGATTTTGAATTTTGTTGCAATGACATGAAAATTATTTTAAACATCAATGTTAAAACTGGTATAAAAACGTTATTAAGCGTCAAAACAATAATGCGTTAGTTATTTTGTTAATTTATTATTTTATTTAACCTCGTAAGTTCTGACTCATTTTCAGCTCAGTATGAATTATGGTCCATAGTCCTTAGGGAAGAACAAAATCATCGATATGCTTCAGTCCCAAGGCTTGTAATACATTTTTATTTGAAAATATTAGTATATAATTTTTTGGATATTTTTACGGAATGGGTAAATCCGTTATGATATATTATCATTAAGAAAAACATGATTTTTTTTGTTCTTTTTAAAGAACATTAAATCCCAATACATGCGTACATGCGGTATCATCATGGTGATGCCAAAAAATATCTTGCATTCTCTTTTTGTTCTTTCAACAGCTGTTCGATTTGACCTATCAGTTATGAGAAAATACTGAAATTTATTGTCCTCTTCGATTGGAATATGCTAATAAGATGGCTCAACAATATGAGGAACTACTGGAAAACGTTCGTTCTCAATCCAGTCTATTATTATTTGCTCCCCTATACCCACGAACTCTGCGACGTCCACGCACTGGCTCTTTCGAGCATCCAACGTCACTTAAAGAAAGTTGATGTTCACTGCTTCCATTATCCGAATTTTTGCATTTTGAATCCGATGACGATGCTGAAGAAAAGGGTTGTTCATACTCTGAACCATTGTCTAATATTTCTTCAAAATTCTCATAATCCTCAATATCCGAATTGTTAAGAAGTTCTTCCAATTCTGTCTCAGTTACACCTGAAAACAAATTGTTTTAAATTATAGTTTCGGAACAAATACCGAATCTCCTTGAAACAAAAAAAATACGTTCTTCCTGTTAAGTTAAGCCCTATCTTCTTTACGAAGTACATAATTATTTTAACAAGAATTAATCATTTTTCTTAAGTTAAATTACGAAAATAAAAACGTACCTAGTAGTAGTAGTAGTAGTAATTGTTGGGGGAGGCCTGGTGCCTGGCAAGTAGGCCACAAATGGGCCTTTTTTACCTACCCCTGACGTCCCCTCAATCGTTCACTTCTACTCGACCTCCTACTCCCTCTTGAAACCCTCCTGATCTTCGAATGAAGTTCAAGACGTGTTTCCATTCGAGAGAGTCCATTTCCTCTTTTGGGAGCGTTGTGGCGCCGAAGAGTTCATACCTCAGACGCCCGAACACTTCACATTGTCCCAAGAAGTGAAACGATGTTTCTTCATCACTTCCGCATCT
This sequence comes from Leptura quadrifasciata, assembly GCA_963675555.1. NCBI lineage: Eukaryota > Metazoa > Arthropoda > Insecta > Coleoptera > Cerambycidae > Leptura > Leptura quadrifasciata. The sequence continues at coordinate 153,866,551 of OY776675.1, forward strand.
CGGGCAGGTGGGATCTTCCTCAACCCCTATCAGTGATAGGTGTCTTCTGAGCCTGCAGTGACTAGTTAGGACTCCGACCAATTGGTTCAGAGTCCTCCGGCTTCTGCCTAGCAACCATGCCGCCCTTGACTTGTTCGGCCCCGTTACGAAGTCTCGAGCCTGTCTGCAGCCACTGCTTAGCCTCCAATGTTCCCTCAATGTTGCATGTGCCCACTCATTAAGGGCCGTAGCGACATGTTTCCTTGTAATTCCCAACATGGGCTCCGGGCCAAGACAGGGCTCCCTGGCTCCGAGCCTAGCCAATTCATCGGCACTCTCGTTTCCTGGGACCCCGGTATGTCCCGGAACCCATATAAGGCTCACTTCCTTGTGCCTGGCAAGTTCCTCAAGGGCATCTCCGCACTCTTGGATGAGGTGGGACCTCGTCCTGGGAGAGCAGACCGCCCGAAGTGCTGCCTGGCTGTCGGAACAGATACAAATATTTTGTTCCGTACCGTTCCTCGTATCTTCCTTATATGCCACTTTTAGGATGGCATATACTTCTGCCTGAAAGACAGTAGTGTACGATCCTAGAGCAAAGCTCTCCTGTACTTCCCTGCCTTCCAGGAATATTCCTGCCCCCGATAACTGCCTCTGTCCATCTACTAGAAGGGAACCATCTGTGTAGCACACCAGGGAGTTCGGGGGGAAATTAATCTTTCCTTCTGCCCACTCTTCTCTACTAGGTAGGGTTAGCGTGTACTTTCTTTCTAATCTCAAGCGGTCAGTTGCCTCCCTCACCTTAAGGACGGAGATTGGAATTTCCTCCTCCGCCAATCTGGCCATGGCTGCATGATCCTCTGTCCTTCCACTACATCGCCAGCTACCTGAGTCTCGCATTCTTAGATGGGCCGCCATGGCTTCCTTTTTGATCCAGGCTGGAAGCGTTGGCAGCCCTAGCATTACTTCCAAGGCAGCTGTAGGTGTCGTCCTCAATGCGCCTGTAATCCCAAGACAGGCAAGTCTTTCAACTTTTGCCAGTCTTCGAGACGTGGTGATGCGGTTCACACTCAGCCACCAGACCACCGACCCGTACTGGAGCCTAGGTCTGATTACCGCCGTGTCGACCCACTACAGGATCCGTGGACTAAATCCCCAGTTCCTGCCCACCACCTGGCGCAACTGCCAGAAGGTTGCCGTCGACTTCTCTATGATTCTGTCGACCTGTGCTCCCCATGACAGTTTATTATCTAGGATCACCCCTAAGTACTTCACCTCTTGCGATAATGCTAGGGATCTTTCGTACATTATTGGTGCCCTGAAATTCTCTATCTTCCTCCTTTTGGTGAAGAGGATCATTTCAGTCATCTTTCAATAATTCTGCAGGCTACCCGCATTCTGCCGCAGACGACGCTTAGAAACCGGCCAGTTACAGGAACTGGCCCGTCGTCTGCATAGGCAGCTGCCTTGAGGGCAGCCTCCTTTCACCCCGATGTCAACCAGGCAGTCCCCCAGAGCTGCACTGACTCTTCTTTCCTCCAACGCAGACTGTACCCATCTGACCAGTATAGGGGTTGTACTCCTGGCCTGTAGGGCCCTACAGATAGTCGTCGTACTTGCCGTATCAAAGGCTCCTTCTATATCAAAAAATACTGCTAGGGCTACTTCCTTGTAGTGGAGGGCCCTTTCTACCTTGTGCACGACGGCATGCAGGGCTGTCTCTGTGAACCTCCCTTGCCTATATGCATGTTGATTCTGATGTATTGTGTGTCTGGTTAACACCCCTTCCATCAGGTATCTGTCCACTATCCTTTCCAATGTTTTCAAGAGGAAGGACGTGAGACTGATTGCCCTAAAAGATTTTACGGCCGTGTAGTTCTTCTTTCCCACCTTGGGGATAAAGGTCACTTTGGCGTGTCTCCAGGCCAGTGGAATGTATCCCAGTGCCAGGCTGGCCCTAAATACTCTCCTCATATGGGGTAGGAGTATTCCCAGGCCTTTCTGGAGCAAAGCTGGGAAGATTCCGTCTGGTCCTGCTGCCTTATAGGGAAAACGTACCTAACTAAACACAACATTTATATACATGTAATATACAACATATTTTCATTTTTAAAAATGATTCACTAAATATTTAAAGATTTACTCACCACGTTTCGACTGGCCTACCATATTTACACACATTCTTCACCACGTGGTCTATATTAAGTAGCGCTATCTATCCAAATATGTTAGAACGAATATGACGAAAACGATATTTCCCGCTCAAGCACAGTTTCATCCATTTATAATACAGATGGCGCCAAAAGTAATATGTCTTATATGAAGTACACTCGGTCATAATTGGAAGTAACAAATTATTTTGCTAGGACTGAACCATTAAATGAATTTTGCTCATCACAAAGTAGATAGGGGCTTAGGAGGTTAATTTCCCACATATAAGGTTTACGTACAGTTGCTTCGTATACCCCCTCATTACCACATTACCGGCGTTTAGACTCAACTCCGTTTGCAAAAGTTCCTGTACATGAGATGTGTGTTCAACCATCTTGAAAATCCTGTCGTAGGAAAGGGCTATCCGTTTTACAGACATTCATATTCAACCCTTTTGAATGCACTTTGCAAGAGTTATCGATTATGCAACATATTCCCTCATAAGAGAGAACCATTCGCCTTTATTTTGCTTCAGACCGTTAATGTTCATCAGAAATTAATTTAAAATTATATAGTTCTCAAACTGTCTCTCCGTAAAGCCACGTATTAATTTTTTCTAACCAGGAATTATTTTGAGCAACGTACTAAAACTCGAATATTTTGTTTACTCAAGTTGCACACCGACTAGCAGCGAAATGACGGTGCCATATACGGTATGATAAGCATTATTCAACACTTATATTTCCCTGCCGCTTTCTGGTAAGAGATTACCATACAGTTATTATTTCGAAACAAAAAGGCACACTTGTTACAAGTCACTAAATGTAACTGTATTGGCGGAAACTACAGTAAATTGTTCCAACTCCCTGCATCTTATATATTAATTATCGATATATTTTACTAAAACATATTTGGCTCAACCTTCATACTTTGACACCAAAATATGGAATGCATGCATTGCGGAAATACGTTTATTCTGTGTTTAGAGTTATTCAGAAGATGAGGAGTGAGCCCCTAAAGCAATGCGGCATAGGGACAACATAAGCAATTAAGAGAAAGTTTTACTTAAGTTTATCTGAAACTTAGGGTAGTTCTATGTCGAGAATTTAGCTGATGGTTCACCCCTTAGCCTGAGGTTATCAATAACGTCCCGCTAGTTTAAAATAGTAACTTAACTAAGACTAATTACAATAACCATTAAATAAATATATTCTTCCCGTAAACCAAAATGTGTTTTTTAAAACTTGTGCTTTAGCTAAAAATTTATTAAATCAGGCACTACTAGCTAGTATCTCTCGCAGCGTTATTACATTAAATTTAAGCCCTATGCTAAATGCATCCCCGGAGACGAGAAGTTCTGAACAAACACGAAAGTAGTGTGGGGCACTTTGCTAGCGTACTTTTATGTAATTAGTAATATTAATGTAATTATAACTCTCAGAATTTATAAGTTATAGTTGTAAAATAAACTGTTGGTTTATACGGCTTTGTTTTATTGCTTTTCCTTTGTTTTAATACTTTTCTTTGTATATTAGTTTGAAGTATATATACGCGATTCCCTATCCAGAAGCACTCTTGCTAGATACTTTATGGAATTACCGGCCGCCGTCGATTCTGGTAAGTTCTCTCTAATTAGAAAATAACGTACTTACGATTTCAAGTATATAAACAAAAAACTGCCACGGTACCAAATCTGGGCTGTAATACGGTTATGAGAATACGAGTACAAGATTCTCTACTTTATTAGTTTGGAGTTGTAGTTACTGAACCACAAATTATACATACTTATAAAGTTTTGTAGTAATACCCCCCTTTATGTTTTTTGTACAAATCATTTTTGGTAGAACATTAAAAGTAATTTGTATTTATTTATTTATTTATTTATTTATTTATTTATTTATTTATTAGCCGTTACTCGAGTCCGAGTATAAAAATGTTACAGTCGATAAATTGTGTACAATAAAAAACAAGTAAAAGGTGTAGTCTATTGTAATTCCCATTCATCTACGGTGCACACGACTATGGCTATAGAGGCCAATTCGGGAGAGCACATGTTGACCGCAATCAGGACAAACATAGACCTGGTTAGGTCTTGGATTCGGCCTTCTTGCAGCAACATTTCCTTGATAGCTGGCCACAACCCCTCGCCATTCGGTTCTGTCCGCTGCAAGTTGTTCCCATTGCTCGTCTGCAATACCGCAGGATTTTAGATTTTCATGGAGAGCGTCTTTGAACCTCTTTCGTTGACCGCCACGCCTTCTTCTACCGCTTAGCAATTCACTATAAAGTGTACATTTAGGAAGGCGGTTATCATGCATACGATGAACGTGACCTGCCCATCTTAGGCGTGCTCTTGAAATAAGCACCTCAATTGAAAGGCTGTTTGCTCTCCTGAGTACTTCCACGTTTGATATGTGATGGAACCAACGGATTTTCATCATACTTCTGAGGTGTCTTTGCTGAAAACGTTCTAATTCTTTCACATGACGACGGTAAGTGACCCAGCTTTCACATCCATATAGCAGTGTTGGAATGACAACTGCTCTGTAGACAGCCATTTTCGTTGACAAAGCAAGGTCGTGGTTGTCAAATACTCTCTCTCTAAGTCCCCAGAGTGCTCTAGATGCAGCGTTAATTCTATTGCGAATCTCGCTGTCCATGTTTGCTTTGTCATTAACAACGTTGCCTAAGTAATTGAACTGATCCACCACTTCAAGAGAATTTCCGTTAAGTGTAATGTCTATTTGGTTCACTTGATGAGGAGTTGACATAATCTTAGACTTTCCAATGTTGATTTTAAGTCCCAAGGAATCATAGCTCTGGGCATACACATCTAAAAGTTCTTGAAGCTCTTCCGGCGTAGAGGCTAAAAGTGCACAGTCATACTGGAGATCACAAATGAATCGTGTGCGTGTCTTCGTGAAAGCTCTAAAGCGCCCTATGTTAAAGAGACCGCCATCAAAACGGTATCTGAGACCTATTCCTCTGACTGTCAGTTTGTTGTCAACAATAATTGTTAGAGCAGTGGTAAACAAATTAAAGAGTAGGGGTGCCAGGACACATCCCTGCCTAACTCCAGTGAGAGTTTGGAAAGGTTTGGTTGCCTCATTATTTGTATGTATAATGTTTATTTCATATACATTTTTATGAAGTAATTAAAATTCTTTTGTGATACACGTTAAGACTTTATGGTTTGTGTTTTTGGATTATATTGTAATTGAAAGAGTATATCATAACCTTGCCTGTACTGTAGAAATGTTCTGTACAGATTTATTATTCTGAAAGATATTATTTTAAGCATCTTATCTATATTCATGTATGTATGTTTAATAGCCTGAATATGGGAAGCATATTTTTGTACGTATATAGAGATTGTTAAAATATTTGAGTCGCCCAAGTGCTAAGTTTCTTGTCTAGACTTCAGTAACGGAAGTGGTTGCGTTCTTAAGTCTTATCTTATCATGCTTGAGAAGATATTTCAGTGTAAGTTCTTAGATACATTGTATGTAAGTATTTAAATGCTGACGAAGGCGAATATGTCGGTTGCTTAGTTGTTCAAACATGGTACACACAACACACACCAACTATTGAAATGTAATGACCAAATCTGTGACTGTTCTATATGGACATATCCTACGTAGTTCGTACGCTGTAGGGGGCTGTATGGTACAGCGGGAAGTTGAGAACAACCTATAGAGAGGGCGTTGAGAGTACTAAAAGGAGATTTGATTTATTAAAAAAGCGAAGAACAATATTATTTTTGAAAAGATCAGCAAAATTAAGAAAAGAGGGCTCCACGAGATCCAGAGAAACGGAAGGCAGTTCCAGAGGAATTGAAGGGAGGAGTTCTACGGGAATTCGCGCGTGAGTTAGGCGAGTGAATAAGAGTCCCAAGGAGATTTTTATATTAATGAGTTGGGTCAATAAAAGGTTCGTTGTTTCACTAGGTGTAAAATTTCCAGGACTCGTGACGGGACATTTTAAATCCGGTTGTCAGGAAGATTGTAATTTAGTGCCGGAATTTTTTGTGAAATAGTGACCGGAGTAGAGCGGGCGGTTGTAAGGAAGTCAAAGTTTGTGCGTGTTACCATTTTGGTGAATTATTTCCTCTTTCAGTACCTACAATACAGATTGGTTTTTCTTTGTCTTAAGTAGTTAGTTAATAATAAAAAATTACATTTCAAGGGGACTGCTTATAAATAAGCGGGTCTTCCTAAACAATTTGTTTGCTTGTTAAATTCTCACTGAAGAGTAATATTGTCATATATACATTTTTTTCTTAAGTGGTGTTGCATTCATTATTCTACTCAACTAAACCTACCAAAAACCACGCATATAAGCCGTGGCCAAATCCACTGCCTAAACCAGCATTTCTCCGCACTTCCGGGGTCAGGTGGAAGAATAATATCCTGACCTGATGGCAGCAAACACGCTTCTCTTCTCAAGTAACGATCCTCCCTCTCTCACCTGAAAGAAAAAAGGGTGCAGGGGGTAGGTCTATCGGTTACAGTTTTAAATAGTTTTATTGGAAAAGTATACGCAGCTTCCACTCCAGAAGAGCTCCTGGCAGATACTTAACACACTAAACATGTTATACGAGGTCTCTCAGATTTAAACGGACATACTCTAGTAGAAGGTAGAACACAACTCAGCTTAGTTCAAAACACTATATGCTTACTATACTTACCGCAGTCCGCCATATTTTTGAAATGACTGCACATATTTAGATAAAATTTGGTATACATATTATACTCTTTTAGGTTAATAAATTGCTTAAGTGATTTTGGAAAAATTCAAGAACCGACCTCTATTTTTTTAATATGGCTCTTTGGGTCGTTAATATCATACTGTATATATTAAATCTGTCTCTATTTGAATATGTAATGAGTAGCCAAAATAAAACAGATCACTTTTAATTCATTTTTTATTTTAATGCTGTAGCTATTGCTGTAGTAAATGATGGATGGTTAATGAGACAAATTGGACTGCGTTATAACATTAACAAAAATTTGGTGTGTAACATTTTAAGAAAGTGGAGAATAAACGGTACGATTAGTAGAAATTCTGGACCAAAGGACAAAGGATATCCTACTTAACAAGAAACTAACTATTAATATTTCGTTATTACACGATTTCTATTTATAACTTTTATAAGTCTGTTTGGCATAGAATTAAATAACCTTATACAATAATCATTAGTAATAATACTTTCCCATGCATTATTTACTATTTCCAGTAATTCTTCGGCATTCGGTGGTCTCGTATTTCGTTTTTGGATACTTCTTACGAGTAGGCCCCATACTTCTTCCATAGGGTTAAGATCTGGACTATGATTGGGCCAGTTAAGAACATTGATGTTGTTATCTTGAAACCAGTTAGTTATCGTATGAACAGTATGAACGGAACAATGTTCTTGTTGAAATATGAACTCATTATTAGGAAATAATTGTGACACAGAAGGGAGCATAATATTGTCTGAAATCCTAATATACGTTTCACTATTAAATCGTTCCTCAATGTGCCTCAAAACACCAGGACCACGTGCCGATATCCAAGCCCACATATTGACGGAAAATCTACCACTTTTATCATTGTTAGATATATATTTCTCATCGAATCGAGTATTCGGAGAGCGGTAAACACGAATACGACCGCTGTGTGTTGACTGGAAAGTTTTTTCGTCTGTAAAGATTACATTGTTCCAAAAATTTACATCATGCGCTAAAAATTCAAGCACAAATCCTACTCGAGCTTCTTTATGTTCAGCCTTAAGTAAGTATTTCTGTGCTGCTGCATGACAGCGTAGCTCTGATTCTCGTACTCGCCGGCGACCAGTACTACTCGATCCAGGAAAATTCGTTTCTTCAGCAGCCTGAATAACTGAGTAAAATGAATTTTCCACTAAAGCATTACTTACCAATTGCAAATCTTGTTGTTGAGTTGATATCCTTCGTCGCCCTGATCCAGGATTTCTGCTAATCGTACAGTTTATTCTCCACTTTCTTAAAATGTTACACACCGAATTTTTGTCAATATTATAACGCAGTGCAATTTGTCTCATTGACCATCCATCTTCTGCTTTAACAATAACTCCAGATTTAACTAAATCGCTTATATGAGGCATATTAGTTTTTTGTACACTTACAATAAATTATGACAACTAACTGACAATGTCACAAAAATTAAAGTTAGGTGTACACAACTAGATTTTAACAAAATACCGTCATAAGACTTGTCCTATTTTTTTTGCTCATGACCGGACTTACCTACCTACCCAAGCAAATGTAGTGTGAAGAGTGATTGTTTTTTAAGTAAGTTACAATTTTGTAAAGAATCTGCTATAATTTAAATTGTCATTCCGATAATATAGTTCTTTCAAATTAATAAAAGATAAAGTGTCGCTTGAAAATAAATGTGCTGCTTTTGCATTTACGTTAAAACAGTTTTGTGTCATTTGTGCATTCTGAACTTATGGGTCAGCTGAAAATTAATTAAACTGGTTTCAAATTAGTGCAATCATTTGTGTTTTAATTATAGTTGACAAAAAGTAATGCTGAAAATTACGTTTCTCATTTGGTGAATGATTTATATCTGAATTTAATTGCACTCATTCGTGGGACAAGTATTAAACGTAATTTTTACTTCCACGTCTAGTGGAAGTATAGTAACGCAAAAAAAATAAAGAATTTTTTTTGTTGAAATAGGCTTAAAATGCCATAAAACGTCGAGATTTTAAATTTGAGAGAAAAAAAATTTCTCTCGGTCTGTCTGTAACTTTTTGTGCGCACGTTTACTCTGGAACCGTTAAGAGTTGGTCGGAGTGTAGTAGTCATCCATGCTTCCAATTTTAATTGTAAATGACTTCACGTCAATAAAATGACGCAGCTGAATGTAAGGTGTACTTGGAAGGCGAGAAGTAGAGGAAGTTAGCCGTAGGTCGGTCTCCCCCCACCACTGACCTTGACCTTGACCGTGCACCTGTGGTCCGTTCCTTCAAGGCCACGGTGGCATCGTAGGTTCGCATAGCATATACCGTGACCTTGACCTTGGACGGCCGCAGTGCGTTTCGACTTCAAGGGCGCAGTGTTGCTGTTACCCAGAACGATCACTTGCGGTGACCTTGGCCTTGGCTAACACTATTAGAGAATGCAAGGACGGAGCTTCCTCCTTGCCACGCAACTTGACCTCTAAAATTACATTAGTTCAATACGTACACAGTAAAATGTGGTGGGGTTCTATATTTTGTGACGTAGTATACTTTTTCTATAAAAAAAGCACGGACTATTAGAACAAAATCATATTTAGTCTGGTTCACCTACAGTTAATAAGTGAGCATAGTGTTGTGATCTGAAATATTTTAAGTAAGCAAAGTTCTGTAATATTTCTTGGTTAGTAATTCTTTCACTGTACTCAACTACTTAAATATGACTACCAATATCGATTTATTAGCCCTTAATGAACTTATTATTAAAGATACTGAAGTTTTAGACCAAAAACCTATTTCATCGTTAATTTTAAATAAGGTTTACGCCATTAAAAAAATGTTAATGCTTAATACACGTTTTGGAAAATCGATATTAGTACATTTATTTGATGAAAGTACAAGTACTACCTTTAAATCATTTTTGCCTAAACGTATTGCTGAACTATTAAATATAACTTTTATAGAAGAAATAAATTCGTCTAGTGGTAAATATGCGTTGATTTATTTAGGAGAGAATTCACCCATTTATACCGGTGCTAAATCAAGGTCACTAATAAAATTCGAAATTATTGCGTGATTTAAACTATTTAAAATATTTGTATACTTTAAATTATCAGACCAATAAATAAGGTATAGTGAAAGTATAACTTAGACTGAAATATTATAAATACACTACAATAGTAGTAGAGATGTAAGTAGTTTTATCATATATTTGATAACTTGTTCTAATTTTATTTATGTAATTTCTAGCCTCACTATAACTGGCAAGAATGTGGATGCAATATTCAGCAGAACGTTGGGTAAGGGCAGAAGACATTAATTCGGCAATTGAAAGACTATCTTCTGTACTAGGCGACTTAAGTATGGATAGACTCCATGCAATAAATTATGATCTGAATTACTGCTTCGATGCTGAAAAAGTTAAACAGCTTAATGAGGATTCTGAGAGGTATTACAGAGGTGCACAACTATGTGGTAAATTCTCTCGTGGTATTGTGAATTTAGAAGAATTCTGTGAGCAACTAGTGGAAATAAATTTAAAACATTTCCTATGTGACATAGAAAAATACTTACCTAAGAAAATTATTGAAAAGTATCAACTCGACCAATCTGATGAAGAACAGGATGAAGACAACTCAATTAGTAGTTAATCACTTATTGTAATTCTTCTGTTAATAATATTAATATGTAAATGGTGTAATAAAATTATTATTATGGAAATATAGTTGTTTTTATTTTTAAAATTAAAATTGAAATAAATGAAACACATTATTAGATTATACATTAATTTATTTATAATTATTTTTGGTGACATACATTAAAAAATATTAATTATTAATCCTAAATATAAACATATTTAAAGATATTTATTTTAACTCTATATTTAAATCTATAATACATTTGTTAAGAAAGTGAACGTTTGCAAGAGAGCAGTGACTATATTTTGGTTGGGTGTGTTCCATACATCTTGGTACCTTTAACGATTTTAGATTGGGTATGCAGGGTGAGAAGTCATCTAGATCTATAACTCTATTCCATTTTAGATGATGCTGTAGAACATTTTTCTTTAATTTGCCTTTGCATACAATTATAACATCCTCTGACAATACGTTGCGTCGAAAATTATTAACAGCGTTTTGACAAAGTCGATGAAGTATTAGTGGGAATTCTGACAGTTGAATATATCCATCACTCCATTTTATGCCCCCATGGTAGTTGTTTTCTAACCATCGGTAGTGAGTCTGTTCGCCTTGGGTTAGTGATGAGAAAGGATTTGGTGGTTTGAAGAAATAGTGTGCTTGCTGATTAGTGTTACAACATAGAACAGCTAATTCTTTAACGGTAAAATCATTTGTTTTATATTGAAACCCCTGCAAGTCAACTATCAAAGTAGGAAATTGGCTACCTAATGACGTCATGGTAATAGGTATTCGTTACTTAGCGCCAGCAATGCCACACTGAACTGAACCATCTAATGCGCTATAACTTAAATACGCATCGTGAAGTATAAGTGCATATACTCGAGTTTGTTCGGGAAACTTCGTCTTCCGTGTCTCAAATTCAATTTTTATATCGACGGTGGATGATTTCATTGCATCTGGTTGGTGTGAGCAATCAATAACAAACAATGGATTTTTTCTGAATTCGCCAAGGTCCATCATAGGTTCACTCATATCTTTATCGTAATAACTACGTTGGAAATTTTCATAGGCGTAGTAGGCTGCAGAGTCGAGTTTCTTATCGAAATTTAAATTCCAACGTTCATATGGAAATACTTCGGCATTTAAATATAGCCGAATATTATTTATATCTGCATGTATAAAACTTGCGGCGTCCTTGGTTCTGTCACTAGAGTTGCCATTGTTTTGAAATCCGATAATGATGTATCGAGGTCTCTCAAGACTGTTAGTGGTTTTAACAGCCCATATATCAGAAGCAGTATCACGTAGAGTGGGTAGCTCATAGAGATCCCACATACGGTAAGCCATTTTAACTTTAGCATTATTACTGCTCGTATCAATTTTCTTTAATAGTTTAACCTTTTGTCTAACTTCAGGCACAATATGTCTTATCTTCCATTCGATTTTGTTAATTTCTAACTGTGCATCAACTTCTCCAATGTAAGAGTCTTTAAAGGAACGTGCTATAATTAAAATTAATTCCTGTTTTGTATTTAAAATACCTTTGGTATAATCTTCTGCAAAACCCATGAGGTACTTAAGAGGGAGTTTACCGCTGAAAACGTGGCTGGTAGTATCTAAAATATCCTGTTTTTTCTCGGTGAGACCCCAACCTATAGTTAGTAGCGATGGGAGGGATGTTTGTCCATATGACACCCTAGTTTTCATTGTAGTAGTGATGCCAGGCTTCCTAACGACAGCGACCTGTTCACCACCCATTTCATATCTTATTTCTTCGAAGAGAAAAGCTAGCGCATTGTTAGATAGATAACACTTCTTGGTAACATCACTAGGGGTAAATTTTCCTTCTATATAAATGTAACTCTCTGTAATGTCAAGTATTAAGTCCTGAAAATTGACAGGAATGCGTACTTCATCAGAGTTTCTATAATATGGTGAACCGTGTGGTTTATATGTATGCTCATGTAAGCTAACGAGTGACTGATCGAATACAGGTTCCTCGAACACCTCAAGTTTTTCACTAGATGTAAAAGTCACCATTATTAACTATTTTTCTCTCAATTTCAATCCGATGGATCGAAGAAATGCACGATCTTTAGCTGGCAGGTTATGTCTTAACCGTTTAAGCTCTACACGTTGAATGAGTCGATTTCCGCAGTCATTAGTCTTTTTATCGTCAATCACATTGAAACGATTGTGTGCTAATCGTTGTTGATTATATCGGAAACCCATTGTGTTTGCGATTTTAAAACTGTTTCAATTCTAGCTTTACGATAATCTTCTCACCACGAAAATTGATTAAATCTCCATTATCATCCAATATGCGTAGTGTAATGTTGTCGATAAACTGACGTCCTTCAGGTCTAACAGGCAAATATATGATGTTCGCTGGCTCTCTGGTAAGTTTGTAACCTGGTTCAACGTCTATGTCGAACTCGAAAAGGGTATGGGATTTAAGGGTATTCAGATATGCTCCAGAGATAATGTTGCAATCTACACGTATCATCCTTACTTTCATAATATCAACAGGTAATGTTGATTCATGATTAGTGTTTGGATGCAAATAAGTCGATTCAAATCCCAATAAATTACCAATAGAGTTTGCTTGTGTAAAGTCAATTCCATATTTTGACCAAATCTCACACTTTAGCGTATTGTTGTTCGCTCGCAGTCGAAATAGTTTTTCTTTTTCCTCTTTCTTATCACCGGGCATAGCTTTCAGTATTGCACGATATATCTCTTCAATTTCATAGGCTCCGCAAGGTATGTGGATAAGTGTGGGGGCTACTTTTGGTCCAATTCGATAGCAAAAACGATTGTTGGTTTCGTCCACATTGAATATAGAATTGTAAGAATAGAAGCCTGTTAATCCTAACCCATATCGACTATTAGTATCTAATTCAATGGGAGGATAAAACTCAGCACTGAGCACACTAGATCGGTTTGATAGAGTGAACGTATACGACATGACTGATGATATTTAGTGTTCTCTCATGAATTTATTGTGAACTACAGCAATAATCGTGGTGTAATTTTCGTTTTTTGCTGGATGACGGAGACGTTTGTATCTCATTATTTGATGCAACATTGACATCGCGCACTTTACAGTAGCAGCAAAATATTCTTCGAGGCGGCGGCCCATCATTAACATCAACACTGCTACCACCGCCATCATCATCATCATCATGATAATGTTCCTGACAGTATTGATATTTTAAAATATCAATATCATTCTGGAGATGCTGGGGTAGTTTGTCCCATACTAATGCAATTTCATGTGCAGCACATCCAATCATTACTTCTTTAGGCATATTTGCCAGTTGTTGTTTGCTCATCTTCAATAGACTGCGTAAACGGGAGAATGCGATTAGTGATTGACCCATCTGCTTGATGCTTTCCCGATCCATTTCAAGGTCTGCAGATGTTATTTCACAAGCGTTTGTAGTTATTTTGTAGTGAGAAACTTCAAACACAAATGACCACACCACACTGTGTTAAAATTTTGTTGGCGTTCATAGTTATAGTAAATTTTGTCGGTCGACTTTGAACCTCTGCGCAGATATAAAACTAATTCTGTCGGTGGGGGTAAATCACCAAAACTATCGAAATATGTGACTAAACTACCACGTTTTTTAAATGCAACCCAGTGTGTTCCAGGGCCATTTATACTGTCTAGATTTATGATGGCCGACTCATTATGACGTGGTCCAGAATATGGTAGAGTGTCCCGCATAAATATCCCCCGAAAATAGGGCACTTTCATCTTCTCTGCATAATATTTAAGATCGATATTAGTGAGAGGTTTTCGGGGTAGAGCATCTAGAAGTTTTTTGAACTTTGTGGTTTTAGATAAAGTCCTAGTCCTTTGCGATATGGTTTTAAATATAGCCCTTTACCACTTTTTCCTATAGAAATCGCCTCCATCTGCCTATTATGGCGATTTTTTTCAGCTAATTCCTCTCTACTCGTTTTAACATCATTTACAGCTTTAGCTATACCAGCAGCAGTGCCAGCTAAACTACCCAAAGCTGATAATCCAGCAAAAATGGGTATTAATGGTAGAATTCCACCCACTTTCGGTATTGGTATTATCCTAGGTGTACGAATATTACGTTTTCCACCAGCTGCTCTCATGTGTCGTCGTGCTGCTTGAAGCGCAATTTGCGTAACTTTTTTTGTGTCCTTAGCGATTTTTCGTTTACCACCGGCTTTACGTATGTCATCACGTACTTTACGTACTATTCCAGCACCAAAAGCTATATTTCTAGTTTTTTTCTTGTTTTTCTTTTTAATTATACGTTTCTTTGTAGTACGGGGTGTTGTTGACGTACAACCCATACCAAGACGTTGCTTTCCCTTCATTATAGTTGTAACTAACCACGCGGCGGCCTTTTCTTTGAAACTTACGTCTTTTGATTTAACTCGTTTCCAGGCAGCTTGTTCAAGTTGATAGTCTGCTTTGTGTCGGGCTGCTAAATTACTGGTGTTTTGATCGTATGCAATATCGTGCTGCTTGCATGCAGCATCGAGTTTGTTTATGCCTGGATCACCTCGGGCTAATCTTTTTTGTAATTTGGTGCCTGGACCACAATACTGGTAACCTCCCGGTAAGTGTAGTTCAAATGGGAGCTTATTTATTAGAGAATTGACTACCCCCTTACCAATCTTTAAACCACGACGATTTTCACGTGTGTGCTTCTCGGTTGACACCATTTAAATAACAATCACAATACGTACATCTATTTATATAGTATCCATCCGTGCTACGATGCGCATTGTGAAGCAGAAACAGAAACTTGCTGTAGATAATTTAGATGAAAAAGTAGGGTGTGGACTACAAGTCGAATCACGCCATGGCCCGCTACTTCCCTCAACTATTCGCGGACTCTTAATAGGTCCAAGTGGTTGTGGCAAAACAAATTTACTAATAACTTTGCTTACTCATCCACTTGGGCTACGTTTTTCAAACATTTACTTATATTCAAAGTCCTTACATCAACCCAAGTATGAATATTTACGCGATATATTAGCACCGATTACGGGGCTAGGATATTACACCTTCAGTAACAACGCGGAAATAGTGCAACCATCCGACGCTGAGCCTGAGTCTATATTTATATTTGATGATGTTATATGTGAAAAGCAAGATGTTATTCGAGCATACTTCTCAATGGGGCGTCATAAACATGTAGATTGTTTCTATTTGGCACAAACGTATTCCCGCGTCCCTAAACAGTTGGTAAGGGATAATAGTAATTTCATAGCAATTTTTAAGCAGGATGATATGAATTTACACCACATTTTCTCAGACCATGTCTCACCGGATGTGACTTATAAAGAATTTCAAGAAATGTGTGCAGAGTGCTGGAAAGACAAATATGGGTTTCTTGTAATTGACAAGGATAGAGAAGTAAATGAAGGGAGATATCGCAAAGAACTTGATAGTTTCATATATCCATGAAGTATTGTAATTAAAATTTTAATTGGTCTACAGATAGCATCGGGATAACTTCAGCAGTGAGGCTGCATTTGTTAGACATGAATGACAATGGTGAGAATAAACTCAGTAGTGCTATAGGTAGAAACATGAGAGAAGAAATAAGACTGAAACGTGAATTGATTGAGGCCACCGATTCAGTGCGCAAAAAATTCAACTCTGTGAAGAGAAGAAACGTTGAGAATCAGTTAACACTCGAAAAAATTTATGAACCCATAACAAAACCATTAAAGGTTATATCATCTGCTTCACATAACCAATCGCTAACACAACCTCAGAAACCAACACAACCGATAGAAAGTGCAAGAGCTAGTACTAGTACATTTAAAGCAACACCTGAAACTAGTGATGAAGATGGTGACAAAAATGCAAGTCAACAATATTTTTTGGAAACACCACCGGGATCGTCGTTAATGAGCACTCCATGTTCAGAAAGTTCTATTAGTGGCGCAGAAGGAAAATGTGATATAGTGCAAACACATTTAGAAAATCTGAAATTCGACAATGCTAGGTATGATACTATATACGGTGTACGTTTAGACCCCCATACAGAAAAACTACAAATGGGTAATGCTGAAATACGCTTTTCTAATGGAAATATCACATTGTGGCGTGGAACTAAGAAGGTGGGGACGTATTCTGGCAGTCCTAAGTTATATGATATGATATTTATGAAACAACCACAAATTTCGCGTAGTAATGAGGCTATTATTGGCGACAAAGAGTGTCAATTATATGGGGGGATTTTAAAACAGACAAAAGCACCATATAAAAATTATGATATGAAACAGGGTTTGAATAAAGCTAAATGGAAGAAATTCACTAATATTATAGAACCATTGGTATCTTCTACAGTTGTGACGAGATCTAAAACTGGCTTAGGTGTTCCTATTAATAAATTATACAATAATAGAGGTGTTGACTATGTATATTGGAATAAACCGAAAGAACTGGTGGACCGCCTACGCCTGCTCTATAGCTCAAAAATGGTTGGTAACAATGGTGTCAATAACGAAATAGTCAGTTTATTGGAAGAAATGAGGGAAGAAAGGATAATCTATTAGTGAAGTTAAAATTCATTTCACACTTATTTAATTAGTATAAAATATTGTGAAATGCTTAAACGGGGTCAGACGTAAACAGAAATGGCTGTTGTAAACAACACAATTGACAAGTTCGGTAGACGAAGAAGTAATAATAATAAATCGATTATCGTACATGGACCTCCAGGTATTGGTTTTAAACTTACCGCAGATAATCAATTTGATATGCAAAATAAGCGTTTACTGAACATTGGTGAACCAATAAATCAAAAAGATGGTGTAACTCGTAACTATGTAGACGAAAATATCGATAAATGTATGAAAGACATTAAAAAGTCACACATTGCTTTTATGGAGAATCAGTGGACTGAATATAGTAAGTTTGTACACAGCAAAATTACCGAGATGATTAATGACGCTCTGCAACACATTAATAAAGAAATTTCTGGAGTTAAGAAATTAACCGAGGACAATTATACTATTTTATATGATGCAATAAGCAAAGTGCACCACATTCTCGATGAATCCCGTCTGAAAGGTATGACAGTGCGACAGAAATCACTTGGAAATATTGTGGCACAAGCTGGGAGGAACGATCGTAATCAACAAGTGATAGATGAAATAGTGGCTGAAGTCACGGACAACGCTGCTACATTAGGAAAAAAGTGAAAAAACAGACCTAAATTATCTATATAAACGCCTGACTTAAACTTCAATTATGGTGATTAGTAATGAGAAATTACAAGTTGTTAACGAATTGCATAAAGCTTGTAGGAGAAATTTCCGTAGAAGAAGAACAATAATCAAAGGTTATGGTGATTTATGGCAAATGGATTTAGCTGAAATGCAACCATACGCTGATGAAAACAATGGTTATCGATACATTCTCGTAGTGATCGACTGTTACTCAAAATATTTGTGGACTAAACCTCTAAAAAATAAAACTGGTGTTGAAATTACTAAGGCTATGAGAAGTATTTTACAAGAATCAAATTATTCTCCTAAAAATCTACAAAGCGATCAGGGTACGGAATTTTACAACAAAAACTTTTCTGCTTTAATGAAACAGTACATCATTAATCATTACTCCACGTATAGTACGAAAAAAGCAGCAATTGCAGAAAGAGTAATACGAACATTAAAAACCTGGTTATATAAAGAATTCTCAGCTAGAGGTAAATACAAATGGGTTGACATTCTATCCGACATTACAAAATTGTACAATAATAAAATACATCGTACGACTGGTATGAAACCTGCTGATGTTAAACCAACTACACGTTTAAATGCTTATAATCACATTAAAATTGCTTTGAAACCTAAATTTCGTATTGGCGATATAGTTCGAATCAGTAAATATAAAGGTATATTTGAAAAGGGGTTCACACCAAATTTTTCAACTGAACTTTTCAAGATCGTTAAAATAAATGTAACAAATCCCACAACATATACACTCCAGGACATTCATGGCCAACCAATAAAGGGGTGCTTTTATGAAATGGAGCTACAAAAAGCTAAATACCCTGATGTCTACTTGGTGGAAAAGGTTTTAAGAAGGAGAGGGAACAAGGTTTTTGTGAAGTGGCTCGGATTCTCTAATGACCACAACTCTTGGATTAACGAAGCAGCTCTTATTTAATATTGTCACATTCTTTATATAAAATGTGTATATTTATAACAACTAATATTTTACTTATGTTTAGAAATTTCATAATAAAATGTGTGTATTCCATTAATATTTGTTTTATTTATTTTCCCCATATAAGACTCCAAAGCCTTAGTAATTATATACACATTAACGAAAAAATATATACAAATGCAAATTTGTTAAAATTTTTGAATTAATTTTTACTCCTAAAAATTATTAGATGAAATCAAGAAAATCATTTTAATAAATTTTATTGAGAAGAAAATATTTACAACGAATTATAGATTAAATATATTTATTTAAAACGTATATAATACAGAAAAAATACAAATACATATTTATGGAATTAATCAGATGAAATCCCCCCGTCTCGACAGTAACGCTTCCTGACAGAAACATTCTCTGTTGTGTTTCATCACACCTCCATAAATATGTCCAACATATTCACAAAGTAAAACACTGTACGTCTTCTCGTCTCTGCATTTGCTGCAAATATTGTTCCAACAATCACCAGTGTACTTGTTGCAAACCAGACACCGCTGCCTCAATGGGTGCTCCACCTTGCATGTCTCACAAACATCTCGGATAATTCCAAAATTTGTACGAGTCGTGGGTTGTAGACACTTGTAGCACTCTTGCTCCAGACGCTCACGTGATGCTGCTTTTCGGACGGTATTCACTGGCACTGGATTTTCTTTTATACAATTTGAACATAGTCCAGTACATGGATTAATTTGCTGCTTTGCCCAGAATTGGGAACAATTATAGCACAGAATTGCACCATCCATACTATATGGATATACGGCGATTGTTGGTTTCGATTGCCACTCTCTTGGACAAGACATTGCTGTTTTAAAAACAAGTGTACGGTATGACAGCTGAATAATAACTGAGTTCCTCCTCATGGCCTTGTTTGTTTAAGTAGTCGCTGGAATTGCCGATATTAGAGCCATGGTATGTCGTTAGAGATGATGTGACGTCACCAGCAACATGTTTAAAAGAGGAGGTGTAACTCCACGTTAGATCAGTTGCTTTGCAAACTTCAACGTTGATCATTCCGTCTACTGTCTTATATATTCGTTTCCAAGTATTAATATGGCTGCTGTACCTGCTGGTTGGGCTAACCTCAGATTCCTGGACTGGTTAGCATCCCTAGATGTCCTCAACAATATATGGTACCTTGAAGAGGTAGAGGACGACTTGGCTGCTCCCGAAGACGACGAGGTAGAAGTTGAAGACGATGAGGAAGGCGATGAGGAAAGCGACGAGGAAGACGATGAGGAATTTTTTGACGCTGAAGAGGGTGCAGACGATTCAAGTGATGATGAGGGTATCGTCGTAGATGTTCCCCACCAAAGAGGGCAGCGGTGGATAACATCAGAATATTTAGCAAGGGTGAACCCGATGGATGGCATCTTCTGCACCACCATGACCTTTGTTGCGGTCCAAGTAGTGGGTGGTATGGAATACAATCTTTGCCACGGATGTTTTCTGGGATACCAGTCTAGGGTGGATCCTGGGAGACATCGTCATGTGGACTACCATGCCACTACAAGGATAATGAGAGGCAGGCGGGGATATTGCAAATCTTGCAGAGATCCACTCTATCAGATTAGGCGAGTGGAAATCTGCAATATTTGCAATATGGACAGATAATTTGTAGTTTTTTTTGTAAATATGTATATATCTCTTAGTTTATTGTAAATAATTATGTAATTAGTTTTAGTGATAAATAAATGTATATATTTAATTTTTAGTTTATTGTAAATATTATATAACTAGTTTAAGTGTTAAATAAACGTTAAATTGAATCTTATTTTTTGTTTTATTTACTAAATATTTAAATGTAAGTAACACAATGTTACTAGAGAAATCTGTGTTTCACTTCGATTATTGCTTATGTTGACAGTGCTATTGATATTGATGGTGTTAAAAATATGAGTATTAGGACACTTTCTACTCTTATTTGTGTGAGTAGTGAGGTGGGGAGTGATGAGGTGGGGGTGGTGGTAGGGGCTATATATACATAAGAAAGCCCTCACCATCCTCAGTTTACTTTCTACGCTCCAACATGTCTGAAGTACAAGACAATACTGTATCTTCCACTTCAACCATGTTCGTTTTGTGCGAAAGGTATCGTGCCTACCTGCAGCGCGTTAGAGAGGCGACAAGGGGTGGTGTAGCAGATAGCACCACCTCACCAGAAGAATACCAACCATTGGAGAGGTCTCCGTCCACATGGTCGATGGACACTGTGCCCAATGATGATTCCGAAGACGAGATGGATGGAGTAATTCTGGAGGAATCATCGACGGACACAGCGGAATCGTCTGACTCGGAAGATGATGCAGCCATTCTGGTGGAGGAATCTACCGATGAAGATGAGGATGCAGCCATTCTGGTGGAGGAATCTGCCGATGAAGATGAGGATGCAGTCATTCTGGTGGAGCATGATTCGGACGGATAATTCTGTTTTATTTTATGTATATATATTTTTGTTATTTATAAATAAATGTATTAAGAGTTATTCTTTTTTTATTTCATTTCATATACAATAAATAACAGTAGTAAAGTAAAGAATAAAAAATTGCTTTAATATAAGAAATAACGGGGTACTTATTTAAGTAAATTGGTTATTCGTATTTGGACTGTCGGTCAAAAGTGTTGCAAAAGGTGTATCGAGGTCACAGTTGTCCTCCAGTACCGTTTCTACTCACTTCCGACCTTTAGTTTTGCCGCAGCAGACTTTTTCCCGGAACGGCTAGTCGTATCGCTCCGAAAGTGGTTGCAATCGCTTCCCAGTGATCGATTTAGTCGAAAACGATACCTCGCGTGTCCTCGGGCGTCTTCGGGTGGCTTCGGGAAACTTCGGGAGTGTTCGGCATGAGTTCGGCTTTTCGCTTAAAATTGCAGCCTTTGCATGTGTGAACTCCCCTGAAACGTGTTTTGATTTTTTTATTCCCCCAATCCTTGACAAAACAGTGAATAACGCGTTCGGTAGTGTTCGGATCGATTCGGAAATTATCGGAATCGATTCCCAGTGGTCAGTTTAGTCGAAAATGACCCCTTACGCGTGTCTGAGTGTACTTTGGAAGTTTTTCAGTTGTTTATATATATATATATTTTTTTTTTTTTTGTCCAATATTTGTGTATAAATAAATGTATTAAAATTTATTTTTTATTTCATCTACGATGAATACAACAGTTCTAATCTAATTATATACTTAAATACACAATTTACCAAAAATTCCATGAAATATATATATAAACTCGCGTTATAGGTAAGTATAAGAGTAAAGTATAAGAGTTTCCTAGGACCAAGGTAGCCCAGTGGTAACGTGGCTTGCTTTGTAAACTTTGTGAACGAAGGTTTGGTAGTTCAATCCCTAGCACTTGCAGGGATTTTTTTCAACACGTAAATTATAAAATTATAAAATTATAAAATTATAAAATTATAAAATTATAAAATTATAGAATTATAAAATTATAGAATTATAAAATTATAATTATAAAATTATAGAGTTATAAAATTATAATTATAAAATTAAATAACAATTTTCCGCTATACCACTGCGCTACCTTGGTCCCCCCCCCCGGGTGGGTGGGTGGGCGCGGGGGGTTTTGGCAGAGGCGGGGGCGACGCTTGCAGCCTTCGGTCGCTTCGCCCGCATAAACCTTTTTTTAATTTTTTGACCCGCTTTTTTTTTTTTTTTTTTTTTTTTTTTTTTTTTTTTTTTAAATATATAAACCTGAACTAACCATAACCCAGCGCGTGACGCGGGGGGGAGGTTGGGGGGTTGGGGGGTTGGGGGGTTGGGGGGTGTTATTACTTTCTACATTTACATTTTTTACATTTTTTCTAACCTAACCTAACCTAACCTAACCTAATTTTTTTTTCACATTTTTGCATTTAAATTTTTTTTTACATTTTTTCTAACCTAACCTATTTTTTTACATTTAAATTTTTTACATTTTTCTAACCTAATCTAACCTCATTTTTTTTCAGTTTTACATTTTTACTTTTATATTTTTTTACATTTTTTCTCTTAACCCTAACCTAATACTAAATTTATGTACAAACATTTTTAATGCAACATTCTGTAGTGTGTTTACGCACTACCTTATTCCCAGTTTCTTTTTTATAGCATTTAGCTTCCTTGTACATCTCTCAGAGGCTTTGCGACGCTTCGCAATGCCTCTGAGCATTTCATCGGCCCGAGAATTCAACATCTCCGCCTTCCTTTTGAGGGACTGCGCGTGATCCTTTAATTTGCTGTCATCATCAGTTGCACTTTTAAGTTCCCTATCCTCCCGCTGCAACTGTTCATACATGTTCAAGAAATTTTTGAAAGTTTCATTTTGCTCTTCTTGGGAGAATAACTCCGATTGTGAATCAGAATCACTTTCATTCACAACCAGAGCACGGTTACGGGGTTCCTGCGTTGGCAACACCGCATGAGAGCATCCTGGCAACGGCGCGCTCGAACATACCGGTTGCACTTTCGTCGGCTTTTTTGCAGCATCTTTTTTCGGTTTCTTAGCTACCGACTTTTTTGCAGCAGCTTTTTTAACCACCGGTTTCCTTCCCGATAACGGCTTTTTATTTTTAGCTGCTGCTTTCTTAGGCTTTTCAGGTATCTCTACCTGCCCCTCGTCTGAGCCAACATCGGGAATAGGGCTCAGGCGAGCAGGTACAGATGCTTGCGCCGATAAAATTCTTCTAAGAATCGACACGTCATCATCTTTCTCGGTATTCTCTACCTGCGTCTGCTTTGTAGATGTTGAAGGATGCGTCGTCATCTTCTTTTGGCCTTTCTGCGAATAAATCTTTGGTTGCGCAGGTTGAAATTCGTCCTCAGAATTTGTCTCCGTAACCGTAGGGAACCTAGACCACGCGGCGTTCGGGTAGGCCTCTCCATTAGATGTACTAGCTCTGGCTTCATCTGAAGCCAAAGCCTGCGCGTCCAATTCGGAGAAATCGAAATCACCCAGCAAATCATCGTTCAAATCGGTCAAATCCGTCGGGATTTCAATATCCGGTAGTAAACCCACGCCAGGACTCGTCTGGTTGTTCGCCACACCATTACCCGGACAAGCGTCGCCATTGTCACCCACGCCAGGGCTCGTCTGGTTGTTCGCCACACCATTACCCGGACAAGCGTCGCCATTGTTCGCCACACCATTACCCGGACAAGCGTCGCCATTGTCGTCTTGCCCTGACATATAATTAATTAAGTATGCAGCCACAGCACTCAACAAAGCGCCTCCCTTACCGCTACCACCAGAAACACCAATCTTTTTTTGTCCTACCATTGTCACAACAAACACAAAACGGACACGAGAAACGGGCACGAAACACAAAACACAGAACACAAAGAATGCTAGGAATAGAGCAGACAGCACTATTTTGCACACTTCCTTACAACTCGAGAGCTGGAGACGGAAAGAATCTTTGTAGCATCTCTGAAGCCCATAACGCTGAACTAACCCCTCCACTCCCTACCACTCTTGTTCCTATTGGTTCAAATTATTTCCCTACACACTCTAACTAACCCCCTACTTCCCACCCCACTCTTCCTATCGTCTCTCTCTATCTTATTGCCTACAGTACTCATACAATAAAAATACCATTTAGTAATTTAAATCTTTATTTATAAATTAACATTTTATTTCATACAAATATCTCTTACTTCGACTTACACATAACATGAAATATCACAATGAATTTTTCAATTGAATATTATAATTGTCGACCTTTGCGTTAACAAGTAGAAACATTATTAACAATTAATCACTCAACTCATTCATTGCTTTGAGTAACACATCTAGTTTATCATCATCCTTTAAAACATTTCGTTCAACGACACTATTTAAGGCTGATATTAACCACTTTAAATTCTGCTCTGGTTCACTCTGAAAAAATGTTATGTCTGAGTGACCCCAGGGTAGAGTTTTAGTGGTATTGGGAATCACAAAACGTTTATCGTCATAATAAGAAAGAGCAACTTTATTCCGCATCTCTGTATAGATATCATGCAAGTGACTTCTGAAAGTATTCATTTTACGAAATATTAACCCGCCCTGCTCAACAATTTTTCTGTAGTCATCTATTGTAAGTTGTTTTTCAATCACAGATTTCTTTACTCCCTTGGCTTTTTTCAACTCATTACCGACCGATTGCACGTAGTACGCTTTCGCTCCAGTACCATAAAAGCTGATAATAGGATCTTCGGGGAATTCGTCTTTCATATTCCCAAGCACAGACGAGCCTTTTGGAATATTAAATTTATTTCCCTCCCTGTAATTAGAAGTATCAAATTTTTCTGGATTTTGTACAATAAAGTCATAGAAGTTATCTGTATAAACTTTCATAATTAAGGAATCGGTGTCGGTGTACAACAAAGAAGCATTAGCACCGAATTGACGTTTAATAACACCATAAAAAAAATTATACAGTACCGTCTTCGATAATTCAAGAATACAAAATCCTACGTAAATTGGTTTGTTATAGACTACTTGCAATTTGCTCATTTCAATCGCTACAAAATCCTCAGAAAAAATTGTGCAAGATTTGAAATTTGGACGAGCGATTAATGCGTTTGCACCTATAGTTCTTCTAACATTTTCCCAATGAGTAATCAACTTTATATCTCTTCTATTATCAACATTTTCCATGGTTTTACCAAATACTGCATTATTCATTAATTTATATTGGTCTTTTTCAAATTTATTGGTCGCTGAATTTCTCATTTGCGTATTTAAATCGATGTATTTTTTTAACCAGGGCGACTGCTTGAACTTAAGTACTCTATGGGTTTTTAACACCATTAAACCATTTTCAATGGCTTGTTTCAAGTTTCTATAATGCACAACATATCGTCTCTTATCATTCAAATTTGGGATTAATTTTGGTGATTTTGATTTTGATTGGGGGGGTATAATATTTTCTACTAAGAAAGGGAGATCTGAATGTAAATCGTGTAACTCTTGCGGATAATGTATGTCTACTTCAAAAACATACCCGTGTGGACTCTCGTCTGAAATATTAGTAACATCTAAGTCGATAATTTCTCTTTCGGACAGCCACTCAAATCCCCCTGTTGGTAATGCTTGGGACATACTATGACCGTATAAGTTCGTAGCATCAAGATATGTGATAAATGACGACGGTTCTGAGGGATCATAATTGGGTACAAACTTATTATTTGCGATATGCTTCCTTTCTGTACACTGGCTGACACCACCGCGTATAGCTTTTTTAAAAAAATGTATCATATCGATATCTGTTAACAATTCAAGTTCTACCGCTGTTAGTTTCAACATAGCGTCCCAAGATAAACCTGGAGCTGTGTAATATTGAGCTGGATCCAATTTATATTTATTCACGCAAATTTTACGAAAATTTTCAAATACGTCACACAAAAGAAGGACATCTGATTTTAAATACAGGTCTGAATAGTCACCCAAACTCTGGCACTCAAACAATTCCCACACATTTTTAGCCCTTTCATAATCGTCATCTGATATATGTGTTTCATTTAGGCTGTCATAGAATTCCTGCTTGGTGGGTAGAACACGATTATTTAATTTCTCTAAGTTATCTACGAAACTATATGGAAATACACCCTTCCGTCGCATTAAAATAAATTTTGCATTATCGGTAAAAAAGTTCTTCATTGTAACCATTTGACCTTCATTTAAATTTTCCCCTAAATTTTGTAGTGATGCTGACATAAATTTAAAACTATCGATGAAACGTAACCGCAAATATTTATTTTTTGTTTCCCCCTTGTCAGTAACGTAATCATGCATGTAAAGATGTTTTGTAAAAGATATATATTTTTCTTTGTTTTGTGGTATTACGTCAACTTTATCTTTATGAGCGCATAACTCTTTTACAAATAAGTGAATATCGTATCCACTCATGTTGTGAAATATGATAGGTACAAAATTTGGTAGTTTATAATTTAAATTACAGATCGAGTGCGCGGCACCGAATCGTATCTTACCAGTTAAGTGGCAATGATCTTTCACCTTTATATCACCTTCTGCAAAAGGCTTCTCACATATACCACAGATGGTTGCATTGTCAAAATTTTCTCTTTCTATCGCTGTAAGCGGGGACATGGGGATTACATCTTTCATATATCTATTATAAATTTCCCTTAAATCAGCCTCTATACATGATACAAATACTTTTGCTGCATCAGATCCGCGATATAGTTCAAATTTAGAAATGCTATTATCAAAGGAACATTTTATGTAATACGCGAAAGAGTAAGGTTCATGAATAAACGTTTTGTTGGTATAAGAGCGTTCAGGATTTGGCTCGCAAGTATTTATCGGTTTCAAAATGGATTCAAAGTCTGCATATACTACAAATGGTACTTGCATTTGTCTGTCAAAATTCTCAAATTTTAATATATTTTCCGGTACACGTTTCCCATATTTATCAACCCGAAATTGTGTCGATGGTGTTGTAGTGTAAATATGATTACAATCATTTGTTTGGTGAGACATTAGCTGACGTTCGTTACAGAAATACAGCAAACACCCATCACAAAAATATTTTCTATGTCCGTGAGCGGATATTTGATTTGATACTAATCCAGATAAATTTTTTATCCAACAATAGTGAGTTTTAGCACAATCCGATTTACAATGATGATTCTGATCACATTCCGCGGAAATTAATAATAAGTTAACATGAATACGTAGTTTCTTCTGAGAATAACGCAAAGGTCCGACAACATCATATTTTACTTTATTATTCTCGAATTTCTTTTCTAACCCATACACATTAATAGATATATTATTCAATTCCTCAAATTTTGAAATGTCTCTCAATTTCATTGGAAAATTCATACCTGTCAAATTTAGAACTCTTGAATAATGTGGATAAGATGACATTTGAGATGTACCACCATTTGCAGGATACAATGCTGAAGTGACTGCCCAAGCAAAACAGTATTGGTCCTGGTTTTCTATATTCACTACGGCCTTCTTATTTGCGATGAACTTTGGTAACTTGATATATGATGAACCACCCATTGGACTGTACTTGTTTATATTAATTTCAACAAATTTTATTTGTTCGAGGGCCCACCCTAAAAATAAAAAAAAAATGTCAATTGTTATTCCACATACCAGAAGATATTTACATACCAGAATCACGCTCTTGGAACTCAGTAGTTTGCGCAACCATCATGTCTATAAAAGTGTCGAGTGCAATGTTTAAATCCACACCTTGATCCAATATTTTATTACACGTATTAAACGATTTAATTTCAGCTATTTCTTGTGCTTGTAATATATAGCTGGCAAATGTCTCCATGTTTACTTTCACAGTTTTATGAAGTAATAATATTTCTTCTAGTAAATTCAATATTTTATGTCGAATTTCGTTGAAAAATATTATATAGTCCAGTTTCTCATTATCACTATGCACTCGGTATGTTATGATTCTATATTTGAAAGCACTGCGAACAATTTCTGTACCATCCATCAAACGTACACATGAATTTGTTCTGTGTTGTAGTGTTCTTTTATGAGACTTCATTTGGTTAGTTGTTAAAGTCACATTACAGCTATAACACGTCTGCATAATTACCGATGTTGATGGATTCGAATCCAATTTCACTTTCTTTGCTGGCGGTCCATTACCATTTAAACTGTTACACGCCTCCCTCTGATGACGTCGCATATTGTCACTGCGAGTGAAGCTTGCACCACAAAAACTGCACGAATACATATTTGCTTCTTTACTCTAGGAAATTGACGTTAAGAATGATCCCATATTAACTCCTTTCACTCTTTTATAGAAAAGATATACTACGTCACAAAATATCAAACCACGGCACATTACGAGTTGCGTGGCAAGGAGGAAGCTCCGTCCTTGCATTCTCTAATAGTGTTAGCCAAGGCCAAGGTCACCGCAAGTGATCGTTCTGGGTAACAGCAACACTGCGCCCTTGAAGTCGAAACGCACTGCGGCCGTCCAAGGTCAAGGTCACGGTATATGCTATGCGAACCTACGATGCCACCGTGGCCTTGAAGGAACGGACCACAGGTGCACGGTCAAGGTCAAGGTCAGTGGTGGGGGGAGACCGACCTACGGCTAACTTCCTCTACTGCGAGAGATAGAGATGTAGTAGAATATGACATTGGACAAATTTATTATACCTAATCTTTAAATTTCTTTGTGTATTTGAGGACATTAGGACTAATTTTATTTTAGTTCTACAAAAGGGAAAATGTTTATTTTAATGATACCTATGCGGGACGATAAAAATTATTTTTGCAAATCGATAATAGAAGAAAAAAAATTATTTTTTTATATATACTTTTTTTTCTCTCATCATCCCACATCATCTTTTAGTGAAAGCCGTTTTTTAAAATAATGATTTATATGAGAGTAATTTGCATAGTCTTTCCGGCCTATATCCGGAGCGCTCTTAATGATATTGACTTAAAATTTGGTACACTTCTGTATTATAACGAGATCTGGAACTGGATTATATTTTGATCTAATTCCGTTGAAGGGTCCGGGGGTAAATGGGGTAAATAAGGGTATATAAGCAAAGCAAGCAGGTAAGAGTCTATAATATTGCAATTTAAGGCATCTACGAAAACCCAAGGTCTCATAAATTTTTTAGCATCATCCACCCCCCACTATCACCCCCAATAACACTCCCACACTATTATGAAAGGGAGAAAAAAAATTAAAATGTGATTTAGTGTGTATACAAGAACGAAACGTCTCAAAAAAATTTTTGGCATTAGCAATAGATGTGTATATCATACTAAAATAAAAACTATTATCATAATTAGTGTATAAAAATTGTCTACGAAATGATAGTATAAAGATAGTTATTGATCGAAAAAGACCATAACAATCGATTTAGTTTTGAAATTTCTCAAGTTGATACTCTGACTATCGATTGTCGAACTGTCACTTGAACTCATATCCTCATGTTTTTGCGAGTTAAAATGGTTATAAATATTTCCCAAGTACCGCCAAACTTCCTTTTTAAATCAACAAATTGAGCCGAAAACTTTGCTGGTGATAATTTAGTTAAAAGGCATATGGTTGCTAGTCGGTTTGATACCGGGTCAAAAACTAAATCTAACCTATTTTCAATTAACATTTTGGTTTGTTTAATTGAAATTTCGATTTATTCGGATTAATTAGCGGGTTTATAGTCCAGAAGTACCTATTCCGAGTAAGTATAGACACGTGCTCACCTTAAAAGTTAATTTTAAGACAAATTTTGTAACTTTAATTATAAAAGATTTTGGTACGGTTAGATTTCAATTTAGCACAGCTAGATTTTGGATACAGAACTTGCCAACTGTTCTATTTTTGGATTATTTAGATTTTGGACTTTTGAATCATTTGGTATTCTTTGGTATGCGATTTTTGGTAGTTGAATTTGCCCTGATTTTGCCCTCTACATTAGAGAAACTTTATCTAATTATCTCTGAAAATTTCTGAAAAGCCTTATTTACTTACTGGTAAAGATTTCTACAACAGAAAGGACCTCGATCAATAAGAACAACCTTCAAGTCTGGAGCGCCTGGAAAAATGTTTGTAAAAGCTAAGTAGTTTCTATATATTATTTTCATTGTAAAATTGCTTAAATCAATAATTCCTTTTCCTAGCGTTAGCTTAACAATCCTAGACCGATATATCTTGATATATTTTATTGTAAGATTATTTTTTTACCTTTCAATTT
>OY776675.1:153897149-154010638 GCA_963675555.1 Leptura quadrifasciata
GAAACAGAAACTTGCTGTAGATAATTTAGATGAAAAAGTAGGGTGTGGACTACAAGTCGAATCACGCCATGGCCCGCTACTTCCCTCAACTATTCGCGGACTCTTAATAGGTCCAAGTGGTTGTGGCAAAACAAATTTACTAATAACTTTGCTTACTCATCCACTTGGGCTACGTTTTTCAAACATTTACTTATATTCAAAGTCCTTACATCAACCCAAGTATGAATATTTACGCGATATATTAGCACCGATTACGGGGCTAGGATATTACACCTTCAGTAACAACGCGGAAATAGTGCAACCATCCGACGCTGAGCCTGAGTCTATATTTATATTTGATGATGTTATATGTGAAAAGCAAGATGTTATTCGAGCATACTTCTCAATGGGGCGTCATAAACATGTAGATTGTTTCTATTTGGCACAAACGTATTCCCGCGTCCCTAAACAGTTGGTAAGGGATAATAGTAATTTCATAGCAATTTTTAAGCAGGATGATATGAATTTACACCACATTTTCTCAGACCATGTCTCACCGGATGTGACTTATAAAGAATTTCAAGAAATGTGTGCAGAGTGCTGGAAAGACAAATATGGGTTTCTTGTAATTGACAAGGATAGAGAAGTAAATGAAGGGAGATATCGCAAAGAACTTGATAGTTTCATATATCCATGAAGTATTGTAATTAAAATTTTAATTGGTCTACAGATAGCATCGGGATAACTTCAGCAGTGAGGCTGCATTTGTTAGACATGAATGACAATGGTGAGAATAAACTCAGTAGTGCTATAGGTAGAAACATGAGAGAAGAAATAAGACTGAAACGTGAATTGATTGAGGCCACCGATTCAGTGCGCAAAAAATTCAACTCTGTGAAGAGAAGAAACGTTGAGAATCAGTTAACACTCGAAAAAATTTATGAACCCATAACAAAACCATTAAAGGTTATATCATCTGCTTCACATAACCAATCGCTAACACAACCTCAGAAACCAACACAACCGATAGAAAGTGCAAGAGCTAGTACTAGTACATTTAAAGCAACACCTGAAACTAGTGATGAAGATGGTGACAAAAATGCAAGTCAACAATATTTTTTGGAAACACCACCGGGATCGTCGTTAATGAGCACTCCATGTTCAGAAAGTTCTATTAGTGGCGCAGAAGGAAAATGTGATATAGTGCAAACACATTTAGAAAATCTGAAATTCGACAATGCTAGGTATGATACTATATACGGTGTACGTTTAGACCCCCATACAGAAAAACTACAAATGGGTAATGCTGAAATACGCTTTTCTAATGGAAATATCACATTGTGGCGTGGAACTAAGAAGGTGGGGACGTATTCTGGCAGTCCTAAGTTATATGATATGATATTTATGAAACAACCACAAATTTCGCGTAGTAATGAGGCTATTATTGGCGACAAAGAGTGTCAATTATATGGGGGGATTTTAAAACAGACAAAAGCACCATATAAAAATTATGATATGAAACAGGGTTTGAATAAAGCTAAATGGAAGAAATTCACTAATATTATAGAACCATTGGTATCTTCTACAGTTGTGACGAGATCTAAAACTGGCTTAGGTGTTCCTATTAATAAATTATACAATAATAGAGGTGTTGACTATGTATATTGGAATAAACCGAAAGAACTGGTGGACCGCCTACGCCTGCTCTATAGCTCAAAAATGGTTGGTAACAATGGTGTCAATAACGAAATAGTCAGTTTATTGGAAGAAATGAGGGAAGAAAGGATAATCTATTAGTGAAGTTAAAATTCATTTCACACTTATTTAATTAGTATAAAATATTGTGAAATGCTTAAACGGGGTCAGACGTAAACAGAAATGGCTGTTGTAAACAACACAATTGACAAGTTCGGTAGACGAAGAAGTAATAATAATAAATCGATTATCGTACATGGACCTCCAGGTATTGGTTTTAAACTTACCGCAGATAATCAATTTGATATGCAAAATAAGCGTTTACTGAACATTGGTGAACCAATAAATCAAAAAGATGGTGTAACTCGTAACTATGTAGACGAAAATATCGATAAATGTATGAAAGACATTAAAAAGTCACACATTGCTTTTATGGAGAATCAGTGGACTGAATATAGTAAGTTTGTACACAGCAAAATTACCGAGATGATTAATGACGCTCTGCAACACATTAATAAAGAAATTTCTGGAGTTAAGAAATTAACCGAGGACAATTATACTATTTTATATGATGCAATAAGCAAAGTGCACCACATTCTCGATGAATCCCGTCTGAAAGGTATGACAGTGCGACAGAAATCACTTGGAAATATTGTGGCACAAGCTGGGAGGAACGATCGTAATCAACAAGTGATAGATGAAATAGTGGCTGAAGTCACGGACAACGCTGCTACATTAGGAAAAAAGTGAAAAAACAGACCTAAATTATCTATATAAACGCCTGACTTAAACTTCAATTATGGTGATTAGTAATGAGAAATTACAAGTTGTTAACGAATTGCATAAAGCTTGTAGGAGAAATTTCCGTAGAAGAAGAACAATAATCAAAGGTTATGGTGATTTATGGCAAATGGATTTAGCTGAAATGCAACCATACGCTGATGAAAACAATGGTTATCGATACATTCTCGTAGTGATCGACTGTTACTCAAAATATTTGTGGACTAAACCTCTAAAAAATAAAACTGGTGTTGAAATTACTAAGGCTATGAGAAGTATTTTACAAGAATCAAATTATTCTCCTAAAAATCTACAAAGCGATCAGGGTACGGAATTTTACAACAAAAACTTTTCTGCTTTAATGAAACAGTACATCATTAATCATTACTCCACGTATAGTACGAAAAAAGCAGCAATTGCAGAAAGAGTAATACGAACATTAAAAACCTGGTTATATAAAGAATTCTCAGCTAGAGGTAAATACAAATGGGTTGACATTCTATCCGACATTACAAAATTGTACAATAATAAAATACATCGTACGACTGGTATGAAACCTGCTGATGTTAAACCAACTACACGTTTAAATGCTTATAATCACATTAAAATTGCTTTGAAACCTAAATTTCGTATTGGCGATATAGTTCGAATCAGTAAATATAAAGGTATATTTGAAAAGGGGTTCACACCAAATTTTTCAACTGAACTTTTCAAGATCGTTAAAATAAATGTAACAAATCCCACAACATATACACTCCAGGACATTCATGGCCAACCAATAAAGGGGTGCTTTTATGAAATGGAGCTACAAAAAGCTAAATACCCTGATGTCTACTTGGTGGAAAAGGTTTTAAGAAGGAGAGGGAACAAGGTTTTTGTGAAGTGGCTCGGATTCTCTAATGACCACAACTCTTGGATTAACGAAGCAGCTCTTATTTAATATTGTCACATTCTTTATATAA
The DNA here is from genome assembly GCA_963675555.1 of Leptura quadrifasciata. NCBI lineage: Eukaryota > Metazoa > Arthropoda > Insecta > Coleoptera > Cerambycidae > Leptura > Leptura quadrifasciata. The sequence continues at coordinate 153,900,566 of OY776675.1, forward strand.
AATGTGTATATTTATAACAACTAATATTTTACTTATGTTTAGAAATTTCATAATAAAATGTGTGTATTCCATTAATATTTGTTTTATTTATTTTCCCCATATAAGACTCCAAAGCCTTAGTAATTATATACACATTAACGAAAAAATATATACAAATGCAAATTTGTTAAAATTTTTGAATTAATTTTTACTCCTAAAAATTATTAGATGAAATCAAGAAAATCATTTTAATAAATTTTATTGAGAAGAAAATATTTACAACGAATTATAGATTAAATATATTTATTTAAAACGTATATAATACAGAAAAAATACAAATACATATTTATGGAATTAATCAGATGAAATCCCCCCGTCTCGACAGTAACGCTTCCTGACAGAAACATTCTCTGTTGTGTTTCATCACACCTCCATAAATATGTCCAACATATTCACAAAGTAAAACACTGTACGTCTTCTCGTCTCTGCATTTGCTGCAAATATTGTTCCAACAATCACCAGTGTACTTGTTGCAAACCAGACACCGCTGCCTCAATGGGTGCTCCACCTTGCATGTCTCACAAACATCTCGGATAATTCCAAAATTTGTACGAGTCGTGGGTTGTAGACACTTGTAGCACTCTTGCTCCAGACGCTCACGTGATGCTGCTTTTCGGACGGTATTCACTGGCACTGGATTTTCTTTTATACAATTTGAACATAGTCCAGTACATGGATTAATTTGCTGCTTTGCCCAGAATTGGGAACAATTATAGCACAGAATTGCACCATCCATACTATATGGATATACGGCGATTGTTGGTTTCGATTGCCACTCTCTTGGACAAGACATTGCTGTTTTAAAAACAAGTGTACGGTATGACAGCTGAATAATAACTGAGTTCCTCCTCATGGCCTTGTTTGTTTAAGTAGTCGCTGGAATTGCCGATATTAGAGCCATGGTATGTCGTTAGAGATGATGTGACGTCACCAGCAACATGTTTAAAAGAGGAGGTGTAACTCCACGTTAGATCAGTTGCTTTGCAAACTTCAACGTTGATCATTCCGTCTACTGTCTTATATATTCGTTTCCAAGTATTAATATGGCTGCTGTACCTGCTGGTTGGGCTAACCTCAGATTCCTGGACTGGTTAGCATCCCTAGATGTCCTCAACAATATATGGTACCTTGAAGAGGTAGAGGACGACTTGGCTGCTCCCGAAGACGACGAGGTAGAAGTTGAAGACGATGAGGAAGGCGATGAGGAAAGCGACGAGGAAGACGATGAGGAATTTTTTGACGCTGAAGAGGGTGCAGACGATTCAAGTGATGATGAGGGTATCGTCGTAGATGTTCCCCACCAAAGAGGGCAGCGGTGGATAACATCAGAATATTTAGCAAGGGTGAACCCGATGGATGGCATCTTCTGCACCACCATGACCTTTGTTGCGGTCCAAGTAGTGGGTGGTATGGAATACAATCTTTGCCACGGATGTTTTCTGGGATACCAGTCTAGGGTGGATCCTGGGAGACATCGTCATGTGGACTACCATGCCACTACAAGGATAATGAGAGGCAGGCGGGGATATTGCAAATCTTGCAGAGATCCACTCTATCAGATTAGGCGAGTGGAAATCTGCAATATTTGCAATATGGACAGATAATTTGTAGTTTTTTTTGTAAATATGTATATATCTCTTAGTTTATTGTAAATAATTATGTAATTAGTTTTAGTGATAAATAAATGTATATATTTAATTTTTAGTTTATTGTAAATATTATATAACTAGTTTAAGTGTTAAATAAACGTTAAATTGAATCTTATTTTTTGTTTTATTTACTAAATATTTAAATGTAAGTAACACAATGTTACTAGAGAAATCTGTGTTTCACTTCGATTATTGCTTATGTTGACAGTGCTATTGATATTGATGGTGTTAAAAATATGAGTATTAGGACACTTTCTACTCTTATTTGTGTGAGTAGTGAGGTGGGGAGTGATGAGGTGGGGGTGGTGGTAGGGGCTATATATACATAAGAAAGCCCTCACCATCCTCAGTTTACTTTCTACGCTCCAACATGTCTGAAGTACAAGACAATACTGTATCTTCCACTTCAACCATGTTCGTTTTGTGCGAAAGGTATCGTGCCTACCTGCAGCGCGTTAGAGAGGCGACAAGGGGTGGTGTAGCAGATAGCACCACCTCACCAGAAGAATACCAACCATTGGAGAGGTCTCCGTCCACATGGTCGATGGACACTGTGCCCAATGATGATTCCGAAGACGAGATGGATGGAGTAATTCTGGAGGAATCATCGACGGACACAGCGGAATCGTCTGACTCGGAAGATGATGCAGCCATTCTGGTGGAGGAATCTACCGATGAAGATGAGGATGCAGCCATTCTGGTGGAGGAATCTGCCGATGAAGATGAGGATGCAGTCATTCTGGTGGAGCATGATTCGGACGGATAATTCTGTTTTATTTTATGTATATATATTTTTGTTATTTATAAATAAATGTATTAAGAGTTATTCTTTTTTTATTTCATTTCATATACAATAAATAACAGTAGTAAAGTAAAGAATAAAAAATTGCTTTAATATAAGAAATAACGGGGTACTTATTTAAGTAAATTGGTTATTCGTATTTGGACTGTCGGTCAAAAGTGTTGCAAAAGGTGTATCGAGGTCACAGTTGTCCTCCAGTACCGTTTCTACTCACTTCCGACCTTTAGTTTTGCCGCAGCAGACTTTTTCCCGGAACGGCTAGTCGTATCGCTCCGAAAGTGGTTGCAATCGCTTCCCAGTGATCGATTTAGTCGAAAACGATACCTCGCGTGTCCTCGGGCGTCTTCGGGTGGCTTCGGGAAACTTCGGGAGTGTTCGGCATGAGTTCGGCTTTTCGCTTAAAATTGCAGCCTTTGCATGTGTGAACTCCCCTGAAACGTGTTTTGATTTTTTTATTCCCCCAATCCTTGACAAAACAGTGAATAACGCGTTCGGTAGTGTTCGGATCGATTCGGAAATTATCGGAATCGATTCCCAGTGGTCAGTTTAGTCGAAAATGACCCCTTACGCGTGTCTGAGTGTACTTTGGAAGTTTTTCAGTTGTTTATATATATATATATTTTTTTTTTTTTTGTCCAATATTTGTGTATAAATAAATGTATTAAAATTTATTTTTTATTTCATCTACGATGAATACAACAGTTCTAATCTAATTATATACTTAAATACACAATTTACCAAAAATTCCATGAAATATATATATAAACTCGCGTTATAGGTAAGTATAAGAGTAAAGTATAAGAGTTTCCTAGGACCAAGGTAGCCCAGTGGTAACGTGGCTTGCTTTGTAAACTTTGTGAACGAAGGTTTGGTAGTTCAATCCCTAGCACTTGCAGGGATTTTTTTCAACACGTAAATTATAAAATTATAAAATTATAAAATTATAAAATTATAAAATTATAAAATTATAGAATTATAAAATTATAGAATTATAAAATTATAATTATAAAATTATAGAGTTATAAAATTATAATTATAAAATTAAATAACAATTTTCCGCTATACCACTGCGCTACCTTGGTCCCCCCCCCCGGGTGGGTGGGTGGGCGCGGGGGGTTTTGGCAGAGGCGGGGGCGACGCTTGCAGCCTTCGGTCGCTTCGCCCGCATAAACCTTTTTTTAATTTTTTGACCCGCTTTTTTTTTTTTTTTTTTTTTTTTTTTTTTTTTTTTTTTAAATATATAAACCTGAACTAACCATAACCCAGCGCGTGACGCGGGGGGGAGGTTGGGGGGTTGGGGGGTTGGGGGGTTGGGGGGTGTTATTACTTTCTACATTTACATTTTTTACATTTTTTCTAACCTAACCTAACCTAACCTAACCTAATTTTTTTTTCACATTTTTGCATTTAAATTTTTTTTTACATTTTTTCTAACCTAACCTATTTTTTTACATTTAAATTTTTTACATTTTTCTAACCTAATCTAACCTCATTTTTTTTCAGTTTTACATTTTTACTTTTATATTTTTTTACATTTTTTCTCTTAACCCTAACCTAATACTAAATTTATGTACAAACATTTTTAATGCAACATTCTGTAGTGTGTTTACGCACTACCTTATTCCCAGTTTCTTTTTTATAGCATTTAGCTTCCTTGTACATCTCTCAGAGGCTTTGCGACGCTTCGCAATGCCTCTGAGCATTTCATCGGCCCGAGAATTCAACATCTCCGCCTTCCTTTTGAGGGACTGCGCGTGATCCTTTAATTTGCTGTCATCATCAGTTGCACTTTTAAGTTCCCTATCCTCCCGCTGCAACTGTTCATACATGTTCAAGAAATTTTTGAAAGTTTCATTTTGCTCTTCTTGGGAGAATAACTCCGATTGTGAATCAGAATCACTTTCATTCACAACCAGAGCACGGTTACGGGGTTCCTGCGTTGGCAACACCGCATGAGAGCATCCTGGCAACGGCGCGCTCGAACATACCGGTTGCACTTTCGTCGGCTTTTTTGCAGCATCTTTTTTCGGTTTCTTAGCTACCGACTTTTTTGCAGCAGCTTTTTTAACCACCGGTTTCCTTCCCGATAACGGCTTTTTATTTTTAGCTGCTGCTTTCTTAGGCTTTTCAGGTATCTCTACCTGCCCCTCGTCTGAGCCAACATCGGGAATAGGGCTCAGGCGAGCAGGTACAGATGCTTGCGCCGATAAAATTCTTCTAAGAATCGACACGTCATCATCTTTCTCGGTATTCTCTACCTGCGTCTGCTTTGTAGATGTTGAAGGATGCGTCGTCATCTTCTTTTGGCCTTTCTGCGAATAAATCTTTGGTTGCGCAGGTTGAAATTCGTCCTCAGAATTTGTCTCCGTAACCGTAGGGAACCTAGACCACGCGGCGTTCGGGTAGGCCTCTCCATTAGATGTACTAGCTCTGGCTTCATCTGAAGCCAAAGCCTGCGCGTCCAATTCGGAGAAATCGAAATCACCCAGCAAATCATCGTTCAAATCGGTCAAATCCGTCGGGATTTCAATATCCGGTAGTAAACCCACGCCAGGACTCGTCTGGTTGTTCGCCACACCATTACCCGGACAAGCGTCGCCATTGTCACCCACGCCAGGGCTCGTCTGGTTGTTCGCCACACCATTACCCGGACAAGCGTCGCCATTGTTCGCCACACCATTACCCGGACAAGCGTCGCCATTGTCGTCTTGCCCTGACATATAATTAATTAAGTATGCAGCCACAGCACTCAACAAAGCGCCTCCCTTACCGCTACCACCAGAAACACCAATCTTTTTTTGTCCTACCATTGTCACAACAAACACAAAACGGACACGAGAAACGGGCACGAAACACAAAACACAGAACACAAAGAATGCTAGGAATAGAGCAGACAGCACTATTTTGCACACTTCCTTACAACTCGAGAGCTGGAGACGGAAAGAATCTTTGTAGCATCTCTGAAGCCCATAACGCTGAACTAACCCCTCCACTCCCTACCACTCTTGTTCCTATTGGTTCAAATTATTTCCCTACACACTCTAACTAACCCCCTACTTCCCACCCCACTCTTCCTATCGTCTCTCTCTATCTTATTGCCTACAGTACTCATACAATAAAAATACCATTTAGTAATTTAAATCTTTATTTATAAATTAACATTTTATTTCATACAAATATCTCTTACTTCGACTTACACATAACATGAAATATCACAATGAATTTTTCAATTGAATATTATAATTGTCGACCTTTGCGTTAACAAGTAGAAACATTATTAACAATTAATCACTCAACTCATTCATTGCTTTGAGTAACACATCTAGTTTATCATCATCCTTTAAAACATTTCGTTCAACGACACTATTTAAGGCTGATATTAACCACTTTAAATTCTGCTCTGGTTCACTCTGAAAAAATGTTATGTCTGAGTGACCCCAGGGTAGAGTTTTAGTGGTATTGGGAATCACAAAACGTTTATCGTCATAATAAGAAAGAGCAACTTTATTCCGCATCTCTGTATAGATATCATGCAAGTGACTTCTGAAAGTATTCATTTTACGAAATATTAACCCGCCCTGCTCAACAATTTTTCTGTAGTCATCTATTGTAAGTTGTTTTTCAATCACAGATTTCTTTACTCCCTTGGCTTTTTTCAACTCATTACCGACCGATTGCACGTAGTACGCTTTCGCTCCAGTACCATAAAAGCTGATAATAGGATCTTCGGGGAATTCGTCTTTCATATTCCCAAGCACAGACGAGCCTTTTGGAATATTAAATTTATTTCCCTCCCTGTAATTAGAAGTATCAAATTTTTCTGGATTTTGTACAATAAAGTCATAGAAGTTATCTGTATAAACTTTCATAATTAAGGAATCGGTGTCGGTGTACAACAAAGAAGCATTAGCACCGAATTGACGTTTAATAACACCATAAAAAAAATTATACAGTACCGTCTTCGATAATTCAAGAATACAAAATCCTACGTAAATTGGTTTGTTATAGACTACTTGCAATTTGCTCATTTCAATCGCTACAAAATCCTCAGAAAAAATTGTGCAAGATTTGAAATTTGGACGAGCGATTAATGCGTTTGCACCTATAGTTCTTCTAACATTTTCCCAATGAGTAATCAACTTTATATCTCTTCTATTATCAACATTTTCCATGGTTTTACCAAATACTGCATTATTCATTAATTTATATTGGTCTTTTTCAAATTTATTGGTCGCTGAATTTCTCATTTGCGTATTTAAATCGATGTATTTTTTTAACCAGGGCGACTGCTTGAACTTAAGTACTCTATGGGTTTTTAACACCATTAAACCATTTTCAATGGCTTGTTTCAAGTTTCTATAATGCACAACATATCGTCTCTTATCATTCAAATTTGGGATTAATTTTGGTGATTTTGATTTTGATTGGGGGGGTATAATATTTTCTACTAAGAAAGGGAGATCTGAATGTAAATCGTGTAACTCTTGCGGATAATGTATGTCTACTTCAAAAACATACCCGTGTGGACTCTCGTCTGAAATATTAGTAACATCTAAGTCGATAATTTCTCTTTCGGACAGCCACTCAAATCCCCCTGTTGGTAATGCTTGGGACATACTATGACCGTATAAGTTCGTAGCATCAAGATATGTGATAAATGACGACGGTTCTGAGGGATCATAATTGGGTACAAACTTATTATTTGCGATATGCTTCCTTTCTGTACACTGGCTGACACCACCGCGTATAGCTTTTTTAAAAAAATGTATCATATCGATATCTGTTAACAATTCAAGTTCTACCGCTGTTAGTTTCAACATAGCGTCCCAAGATAAACCTGGAGCTGTGTAATATTGAGCTGGATCCAATTTATATTTATTCACGCAAATTTTACGAAAATTTTCAAATACGTCACACAAAAGAAGGACATCTGATTTTAAATACAGGTCTGAATAGTCACCCAAACTCTGGCACTCAAACAATTCCCACACATTTTTAGCCCTTTCATAATCGTCATCTGATATATGTGTTTCATTTAGGCTGTCATAGAATTCCTGCTTGGTGGGTAGAACACGATTATTTAATTTCTCTAAGTTATCTACGAAACTATATGGAAATACACCCTTCCGTCGCATTAAAATAAATTTTGCATTATCGGTAAAAAAGTTCTTCATTGTAACCATTTGACCTTCATTTAAATTTTCCCCTAAATTTTGTAGTGATGCTGACATAAATTTAAAACTATCGATGAAACGTAACCGCAAATATTTATTTTTTGTTTCCCCCTTGTCAGTAACGTAATCATGCATGTAAAGATGTTTTGTAAAAGATATATATTTTTCTTTGTTTTGTGGTATTACGTCAACTTTATCTTTATGAGCGCATAACTCTTTTACAAATAAGTGAATATCGTATCCACTCATGTTGTGAAATATGATAGGTACAAAATTTGGTAGTTTATAATTTAAATTACAGATCGAGTGCGCGGCACCGAATCGTATCTTACCAGTTAAGTGGCAATGATCTTTCACCTTTATATCACCTTCTGCAAAAGGCTTCTCACATATACCACAGATGGTTGCATTGTCAAAATTTTCTCTTTCTATCGCTGTAAGCGGGGACATGGGGATTACATCTTTCATATATCTATTATAAATTTCCCTTAAATCAGCCTCTATACATGATACAAATACTTTTGCTGCATCAGATCCGCGATATAGTTCAAATTTAGAAATGCTATTATCAAAGGAACATTTTATGTAATACGCGAAAGAGTAAGGTTCATGAATAAACGTTTTGTTGGTATAAGAGCGTTCAGGATTTGGCTCGCAAGTATTTATCGGTTTCAAAATGGATTCAAAGTCTGCATATACTACAAATGGTACTTGCATTTGTCTGTCAAAATTCTCAAATTTTAATATATTTTCCGGTACACGTTTCCCATATTTATCAACCCGAAATTGTGTCGATGGTGTTGTAGTGTAAATATGATTACAATCATTTGTTTGGTGAGACATTAGCTGACGTTCGTTACAGAAATACAGCAAACACCCATCACAAAAATATTTTCTATGTCCGTGAGCGGATATTTGATTTGATACTAATCCAGATAAATTTTTTATCCAACAATAGTGAGTTTTAGCACAATCCGATTTACAATGATGATTCTGATCACATTCCGCGGAAATTAATAATAAGTTAACATGAATACGTAGTTTCTTCTGAGAATAACGCAAAGGTCCGACAACATCATATTTTACTTTATTATTCTCGAATTTCTTTTCTAACCCATACACATTAATAGATATATTATTCAATTCCTCAAATTTTGAAATGTCTCTCAATTTCATTGGAAAATTCATACCTGTCAAATTTAGAACTCTTGAATAATGTGGATAAGATGACATTTGAGATGTACCACCATTTGCAGGATACAATGCTGAAGTGACTGCCCAAGCAAAACAGTATTGGTCCTGGTTTTCTATATTCACTACGGCCTTCTTATTTGCGATGAACTTTGGTAACTTGATATATGATGAACCACCCATTGGACTGTACTTGTTTATATTAATTTCAACAAATTTTATTTGTTCGAGGGCCCACCCTAAAAATAAAAAAAAAATGTCAATTGTTATTCCACATACCAGAAGATATTTACATACCAGAATCACGCTCTTGGAACTCAGTAGTTTGCGCAACCATCATGTCTATAAAAGTGTCGAGTGCAATGTTTAAATCCACACCTTGATCCAATATTTTATTACACGTATTAAACGATTTAATTTCAGCTATTTCTTGTGCTTGTAATATATAGCTGGCAAATGTCTCCATGTTTACTTTCACAGTTTTATGAAGTAATAATATTTCTTCTAGTAAATTCAATATTTTATGTCGAATTTCGTTGAAAAATATTATATAGTCCAGTTTCTCATTATCACTATGCACTCGGTATGTTATGATTCTATATTTGAAAGCACTGCGAACAATTTCTGTACCATCCATCAAACGTACACATGAATTTGTTCTGTGTTGTAGTGTTCTTTTATGAGACTTCATTTGGTTAGTTGTTAAAGTCACATTACAGCTATAACACGTCTGCATAATTACCGATGTTGATGGATTCGAATCCAATTTCACTTTCTTTGCTGGCGGTCCATTACCATTTAAACTGTTACACGCCTCCCTCTGATGACGTCGCATATTGTCACTGCGAGTGAAGCTTGCACCACAAAAACTGCACGAATACATATTTGCTTCTTTACTCTAGGAAATTGACGTTAAGAATGATCCCATATTAACTCCTTTCACTCTTTTATAGAAAAGATATACTACGTCACAAAATATCAAACCACGGCACATTACGAGTTGCGTGGCAAGGAGGAAGCTCCGTCCTTGCATTCTCTAATAGTGTTAGCCAAGGCCAAGGTCACCGCAAGTGATCGTTCTGGGTAACAGCAACACTGCGCCCTTGAAGTCGAAACGCACTGCGGCCGTCCAAGGTCAAGGTCACGGTATATGCTATGCGAACCTACGATGCCACCGTGGCCTTGAAGGAACGGACCACAGGTGCACGGTCAAGGTCAAGGTCAGTGGTGGGGGGAGACCGACCTACGGCTAACTTCCTCTACTGCGAGAGATAGAGATGTAGTAGAATATGACATTGGACAAATTTATTATACCTAATCTTTAAATTTCTTTGTGTATTTGAGGACATTAGGACTAATTTTATTTTAGTTCTACAAAAGGGAAAATGTTTATTTTAATGATACCTATGCGGGACGATAAAAATTATTTTTGCAAATCGATAATAGAAGAAAAAAAATTATTTTTTTATATATACTTTTTTTTCTCTCATCATCCCACATCATCTTTTAGTGAAAGCCGTTTTTTAAAATAATGATTTATATGAGAGTAATTTGCATAGTCTTTCCGGCCTATATCCGGAGCGCTCTTAATGATATTGACTTAAAATTTGGTACACTTCTGTATTATAACGAGATCTGGAACTGGATTATATTTTGATCTAATTCCGTTGAAGGGTCCGGGGGTAAATGGGGTAAATAAGGGTATATAAGCAAAGCAAGCAGGTAAGAGTCTATAATATTGCAATTTAAGGCATCTACGAAAACCCAAGGTCTCATAAATTTTTTAGCATCATCCACCCCCCACTATCACCCCCAATAACACTCCCACACTATTATGAAAGGGAGAAAAAAAATTAAAATGTGATTTAGTGTGTATACAAGAACGAAACGTCTCAAAAAAATTTTTGGCATTAGCAATAGATGTGTATATCATACTAAAATAAAAACTATTATCATAATTAGTGTATAAAAATTGTCTACGAAATGATAGTATAAAGATAGTTATTGATCGAAAAAGACCATAACAATCGATTTAGTTTTGAAATTTCTCAAGTTGATACTCTGACTATCGATTGTCGAACTGTCACTTGAACTCATATCCTCATGTTTTTGCGAGTTAAAATGGTTATAAATATTTCCCAAGTACCGCCAAACTTCCTTTTTAAATCAACAAATTGAGCCGAAAACTTTGCTGGTGATAATTTAGTTAAAAGGCATATGGTTGCTAGTCGGTTTGATACCGGGTCAAAAACTAAATCTAACCTATTTTCAATTAACATTTTGGTTTGTTTAATTGAAATTTCGATTTATTCGGATTAATTAGCGGGTTTATAGTCCAGAAGTACCTATTCCGAGTAAGTATAGACACGTGCTCACCTTAAAAGTTAATTTTAAGACAAATTTTGTAACTTTAATTATAAAAGATTTTGGTACGGTTAGATTTCAATTTAGCACAGCTAGATTTTGGATACAGAACTTGCCAACTGTTCTATTTTTGGATTATTTAGATTTTGGACTTTTGAATCATTTGGTATTCTTTGGTATGCGATTTTTGGTAGTTGAATTTGCCCTGATTTTGCCCTCTACATTAGAGAAACTTTATCTAATTATCTCTGAAAATTTCTGAAAAGCCTTATTTACTTACTGGTAAAGATTTCTACAACAGAAAGGACCTCGATCAATAAGAACAACCTTCAAGTCTGGAGCGCCTGGAAAAATGTTTGTAAAAGCTAAGTAGTTTCTATATATTATTTTCATTGTAAAATTGCTTAAATCAATAATTCCTTTTCCTAGCGTTAGCTTAACAATCCTAGACCGATATATCTTGATATATTTTATTGTAAGATTATTTTTTTACCTTTCAATTTTTGTACTGTACTTTACTTATTTTTGTAAATCAAAGTGGAGTGACGAATATAGATTCTACAACAACAGAGTAATACCAGACATAACTGTCGATACTGGCCTAAAGAAAATCCTAAATGGATGAGACAAACCCGATTCCAGACAAGATTTGGAACAAATGTTTGGTGCGGTATTGTAAATGGATACATCGTTGGTCCATATCTTTATCATGAAAATTTAAATAGTGAACATTATTTATATTTCTTACAAAATGATTTATTTGTGCTATTGAATAATTTACCAGTTCAATTAGATACTATGTTATTTCACCAAAATGGTGCTGGCTCACATAATAGCAATATTGTTGAAAATTATTCAAACTAAACATATCCAGGAAGGTGGATTGGTACAAACGGGGTACTTAGGTGGTCAGCTAGGTCTCCTGATATTAGCCCACTAGATTTCTATTTGTGTGGTTACCTGAAAAGTGAGTTTTATAAAGAACCAATTATAAACATGCTTGACATTTATGATAAAATTGATGCCATCAACACTTTCCACAGAAAGTTAACGTGTGGGCTGGAATTATGTCCGTTTTTTGTTGAAGGTTCATTGAATGGTGAAAAATATTTGGAGCTGCTCCAACAAAAGATAATTTCTGGACTTTCCGCACGGTATCTAAATGGCGAAAACCCTAATGTGCCGGAAAACTCCATGTGGTTTCAACAGGATGGCGTACCACAGCATTATTAGACAATAACGCGTAATTATTTAAACAAACTCACAGATGAATTGGTAGACACAGATAAGTAGAATGGCCAGCTAGATCTCCAGGTCTAACCTCATTGGATTATTTTTTATGAGATTACCTTAAGTCCAAAGTTTATTTTAATAGATCGAACAACATTAGGGAATTTATCCCAACCTTTACGTGTTCACTGTATAACTTCTATTGTGAAAATATGCGTTTTCCCAGTGAAAGCTGATCGTTAAAAAACCTTATCACTCTCGATCTTTTCTATAGATTTATTCTCTTCGAAAGGAACAAACAAAATGTACTATAAATAAAAAGTTTTGTGAGAAGACACTGATTAAGAAATATAATATCCTTAAAGGTCGCGGGACGCCTTCGCATCCAAACAAATTGTAAAGCTCAAAAAAGATCAAATCTGTGCCCACGATTCTACAGTAAATTGTATGATGAATAATAGCGAATCGTAAAAGGAAGAGAAATGAGATAATAAACAACACATATATCGAAATTTTAGCAAGATGTAGTGTGTAAATAAACAACGAGCTGAAATAATGAAAAATTGGGAAGGTAAATGGACAGGGAATAACAAAAATGTTCTATTTTCTCGTGTAAATAAGCCGTAAACACAAAAGCGTTTCTTATTCCTGTAGCAATTGATGAATAAAAAATAATAAGTTCGTGTTTGAGATAAAAGTACAATAATATAAATGATAATAAATAAACATCACAGAAATTAGACAAGCATCAATTCCAGAAGCCAGAGGCTTGTGTGGAAGGGGGTTACATATTGAAAAAACGCGGACATTCAACCATTTCCTCCGCCAGTGCCGGAACCGCGATTCGAACCCGGTGGCGCGATACCCGTGTGATTAATCGCGATTGCCTCCTCACATCTTAACCAACGCAGCTATCTGCCAGACTCAATAAAATAATTTCAAATTTTTAAGATCTAGTTTCTACTTAATTATGAAAAATGAATAAAACACGCCTTAACAAAAATTAATCTCGAAAATTGTTTCCACTGAATTGTTCTGAAAACAAAAGACTACCACATTCAAAGCCAATCGTCTACTATAAAATTTCCCATTTTATCCAATAAAGCCACGGATATTTCCATTCAGCTGAATACCTCCACGTAACCTAACATTGATGTTTGTACTAAAATAAGGACTCCAGGAAGAATTCCTTTCGTTAGATATTTTGGAATGACATCTCTTATATTAAATTCTTAGCAACAAGATGGTAACGAAATTCTCTGCGACGGCAGAATTTTAACTTCAGCCATGTATGCAGATATAATCAGTTTTTTAGTGTTAAATGGAAAATATCGCATATCCGTTATTTGAAATAAAATTCTAATATTGAGGATGATACATGTTCTATTTTAGAGGCAGTAGAACATTCAACCTTCAAGCATAATTAACGATTATACTGTGAAACATAATGCTATATATAGCCGGGTACAGTTTTACTGGGCAGTCAAAAAACGCAACCAAAATTTTACGAGCTAATTATTAACGCCGGTGAACCATTCAACAAACAAGCCGACGTACATTAGAAATCTATAAATTGATTCAATTTGCAAGCGAGATAGTACAGCGAGTAATGGTATTTTAATGAGGTCGTAACGTTCTTGTTGCGTTTTTTGACTGTCCAGTAAAACTGTCCCCCACTATACCAAATAGAATGCTTTATTTTTTGTCAAAAATCTTCAGAGTTGTTGGCAATTAATAACATGGATGTACTCTTAAAAGAGTACAGAATGTTGGTATAGACTTTGAATGCAAATTAAGATATTTTCTAGGATATATCCCCCTTCTGGCAAAAAGATCATATGGTGCTCTAAAACTGCTCTATTGTACGAAAAAATTAGCCAAAACACTATACCAAATTTCGACATTACTTTATACTTTCTTTGTCTATACAAAATTTCATAATTTAGACGTAAAAAAAACAAAATTGTTGTCTTCTTATCTTTGTAATATTAAGCTTTTTGAAAACGCCCCTTTTAAAGAAATCACGTATATGCATCTGGTTATTTTATTAAACAAATGTATTATTTTGGAGGAAATGCTTACGATAATAGTAATAATTGTACTTGTTGGTTGAAAACCTATTATTCCATTGTTCCTGATGAATACAATACATTCTGGGGAACATTAACTTAGGGAGAAGTAAAATGTCATTTTTATAGTCCATTTAACGAGGTCTCGAACATCAAAAGTTTGTACGATCTTTTGCAATACATCCCCCGCCCCCGTTTTCGAGGGCTTGAAAAACGATGGTGATGGTTTCAAGTTCTGGAATTCTTGCGAACTGTCCTTATCAAGGAAAAACCACCCCAATTTCCGGATTCTCGGTCTTGGACTTTCGAGGGCTCGACAAGGTTTTTTTATGGGTTTTTGAGGGTAGTACTTATTTTTCATCCTACCCTCCCGTAACTACCCCCAACGTTTAAGAACCACCCTCTCTTCCATGCTGTCGATCCTAAGTATGCGCGGATTCGTCGTATCGGGATTTTCATGGAAATATCAGAGAAACTAACCATTACTAAATCACAGTTGGTCTAAACAACCACCGGCGGTCGAAACTACCCTGCAACATCGAAATCACTCGAAAAATGGGAAAACGGGCTTCTCACAGGTTATGAAAGTAACAAGACAGACTGTTGACTATGAATGAGCTTACCAATTCATAAATAATTACTTTTAAAAAAGTTCCCCTTACATCAATCCACAAACCCGACAAAAATCAGGCATTGACGCGGCCATTGGTAAACTTAGGTAAGTGATTTAGCTGATATTCTCTTTGAAACCCCAATCGAACAATCCCGCGCATGCCTAGGACCAACAACATGGAAGAGGGGGTAGCTTTTAAGTTAAAAACAAAAAACCTTTAATCAAAAATAGTTTCAGCCACATCAAACTGAACAAATAACCGTCAACTACGTTGTTTCTTATTACTCCGAAAAAATATCGAAATGTGAACTTAAAGAACTGTCAAAACAAATCAGAAGCAGAGAGAGAGGGTAAAATGTCAAACCCCCCCTCTCTCTCCGTTTCCAACATAATGCCCAACCCAACAGATCAAAAGTGTATAATATACTGAGGCCTTCAGTGTGATATATATATATATATATATATATATACACATAGACAGCTA
The DNA here is from genome assembly GCA_963675555.1 of Leptura quadrifasciata. Taxonomy (NCBI): domain Eukaryota; kingdom Metazoa; phylum Arthropoda; class Insecta; order Coleoptera; family Cerambycidae; genus Leptura; species Leptura quadrifasciata. The sequence continues at coordinate 153,916,181 of OY776675.1, forward strand.
TAATCCAAGTAAGGACTTTCCTACACTCAAAAAACGCAAGAAAAACTACTTTACGACACAATTATACATATACATAGGCATAAATATAGGCTAAATAATTAAATAAAGAAACAAGTTTTGCCTTATACCTCAAGAGAAACGACAATGTAGCTACGGACACGCGTTTCGGAGTTATTGTGTCTCATAAACCCCCATCATATTTTACTTAGTGTTTGCCAGGTGGAAATAGACCAGTACACATAGAGCTCGTCGTACTGATTGCTCTTATTTGAGGCCCTAAATGTGTATGAAAGTACAAATCGAGTACTGTGCACTGTACCTTCCAACCTTTGTTAGTTTTGCACCGTTATAAGATATATTCGCTAAGCTACGCTACGCTGATGAGGAGCAATAACTCCGAAACACGTGTCGGTAGCTGCATTGTTGTTTCTCTTGAGGTATAAGGCAATAACTTGTTTCTTTATTTAATTATTTATCCGCATAAACCCCCATCATATTTTACTTAGTGTTTGCCAGGTGGAAATAGAGCAGTACACATAGAGCTCGTCGTACTGATTGCTGATTTTCATAAAAATGCATAATTTTGGCTCAAAATCTAAAAAAGACGCAAAAGTATACATATATATTTTTTCGCGCCCTATAGCGGTGAAATTATACGGAATTCGAAAAAAAGCAGAAATTAGATTTGTAGGAAATTTTATGCTCTATAAATTTGCTCTCTTGATATTTTTCACCAAAATGCATAGTTTTCCTGAAAATAGAGAAAAAAGTGAAAAAACGGTAAAATTCATATATAATAAATAAATAACACCACAGGTAATTACGACCCCCTTTATCCCGGAAGGCTCTCCTTGTGTGGGAGGGACGACACATTTAGAGACAAGGGACACACACCCAATATCCGTGTATAGTGGAAAAATCCCTCTCACAATATTTTCCACTGCCACGACCGGGATCGAACCTGGAACTTTTGGGTGAGAGGCAAGTGCGCTCACCTCTGGACCACCAGTCATACATGTATATATTTCTCAAAAACAACTGTTTTCTGGAGCCGCGGAGGGTGAAAATCATGTTTAGACAACCCAAACACTTAACTTTTTACAGGTCTCATAACTATGGTAATTTTTTTTTAATTTTTCCTAATTTGAAGGGACTAATACTTTATTACTTTTATTACTTCCCTGACAGAAATAAATAAAATAATAGTCAAACGCAAGGACTAACAACCGTAAAGCCATATCTATTTCATAAATTCATTTATTAAATTTAAGTCAAGTAGGTATACCTATATCTAAAGTAAGAGTGAAATATAAAACGTATGCACCACTGGCGATATAGGACGTTTGTGCCCTTATGTGACTTTCTACCCTCGGGCCAAGGCCCTCGGATAGAAATTTGTCACCGGCGGGCATAAACGCAATCGGTATATTTCAAGTAGGAAATATCTAAGACAGAAAAAATATAACAAAAACTCTACGACATCATTACTATCGCCTCGGGCCACCAGCGAATGCCTAACATCAAGCTATCAAACGACTCGCCGCACATTAATAACCAGCAAGAGGCTTTGCGGTCGAGGATCGGTCGAGGTAGCACAAAGTGTAATGGTATTTTAATGAAGTCGTAAAGTTTTTGTTATGTTTTTTCTGTCTCAGATATTTCCTACTTGAACTATACATAAATAGCTATTTCAATACTAGAAACCTTCAACCAGAATTTCGTCCCACCTTGTAAGCGTATGACATTAGGTTGACAGAGAACAAATTGATATATTCCATTTGCCACGCTTGTTAATTCGCCAGTCGCAGCACACATGTTAATGGAAACAGCATTCTTAACCACAAAATAAATTACACATCGATTTTCATCCATTTTCATTGCGCTAACTAATCAAAGGTAATTATTCGTCTGGGTCCGCAGTTGTTTAGGTTCGTTCACCATAAATAATTTAAGCTCGATTTACTGAGTAATGAGCACGATTAGTCTTTCATATAACGGAATTCTATAGTGAAAAGAGAAATATTGAAATGTACTAGGGCGGATGTTAATTAAATTGCGCATCATAATGATTTACACTCCGCCAATGAAACATTAGCATTTCAGTAATTTTACTAGATTTTAGAGGAATATTTGTAGTTTAATTCTTCGATTTGTCTGTATATACATTTAAAAACGGCACTAAACGTAATCCGCTCTACTTCTAGAGCAGTGAAGAAACCTTCATACATGAATTGACACGTGATCTGACGAGTTTCACGACGTAACGGGTACGCGCATCAATCATATCATGCGAAATGCGATATATGCTTCATATTTGCTTTGTTTTTAATTTTTTTCACGGAAACCAAATCGAAAGGGTAGAAGTGTGATATATCGTTGAAATCAGAATTTTAACTGCTTTTCAATGGTTTCATTGCAAATTGAAAGTAATTATAAAATAAACAACTTGTTGCGTCAAAATGGCACTAAACGTAATCCGATCTCAACCAAAACCTTTTCAGTTCTTCTGGGGCACTAAAGAAACGCATATGCAAAGTTTCATTCAAATCTGTTCAGTAGTTTCGGCGCTATCGTACTAACACACATACACACATACAAACATACACACACACAGACATTTTTCAAAAACCACTTTTTTGGGTTCCTAGGACCTCAAAACGTAAAGATTTGATGTTATCTCAATTTTTGTTTTTGAACCAATTTTATTAACCTCTCACAATTTTATCGTGGAGAGGTTAAAATCAATATTTTAGTATAATTCCACATTGTATATTATGAGCTGCATGTTATAATTAAATTAATCCATTACGTCTAATAATTGTAATGTGTGTACTCTTTCTTGTTTGCTTGTTTGATTTGACGATTACGGTCATATCATCAGCAGAGTTGAGAGTACTCCCGAGAGTCCCGAGCAATTGAAACTTAGTATTTAAACCCTCGATCTTTACAATGGTGGCTGTGTTAGATAGTTTTTGATACTTCTATACCTAAAATATACATTTTTAAGCTATACCACTGTAGCCCGTGGCCACTTTCATATTTGTGATAATGACTAACACCAGCGTATAAAGTGATAAAATCAATATCAAGCGACTTAATTTGACAACGTCCAGAGGTTTTCTGATACAACTGTGTGAAGACTGCACGTCGCGCGTTGGGTAGACATTGAGATAAGTCAATTTTGTCTTGTATGGGCTTTCATCATTTTTTATCGCTGAAAAGGGAACTTCCATTTCCATTCCAAATGAGCTTTCATAATGGCCTTTTTAACCCTCGTCGGAGCCGTCAAAATAACTGTTACTCAATGTTCTACTGCGTGAGCGTAGTCGTTAATAATGTTGATTTATTAAATTTATTTTTATTTCAACTATCAGGGTAGTCTAAATCGCCAGTGAATGAATGAATAATGAATTTGTAGGTTAGATTAACAATATATTTTTAACCGGCATTTCTTAAAAATATTAGATGAATAAAGCGTTGGCTGAAGGTCTTCGGTTTAATTACAATAGCATGTTACTTTTGTTTCTGTGTGAATAAAGGAGTAAGATGTATTTATTATATATTCTCTACTATACTACTTAAAATTACTAACCCTACTAATTTTGTAATAAGCAGACACATAAGAAAATAAAATAGCTTTTTAATAAAACTGGCCGAAATCCCAGTAACTTCTGCATCAATTCATTTGATATTTACGATCAAGAAATATTTCTCTAATGAACTAAAACTTGAAAAATGTAGGATTAGTTTTAAAAAGTTGTATTATAAAATAACATTCAATATTTTAATGTCACATACTCACGAACATTTTAACCTCACCACAATAAAATTGTGAGAGGTTACTAAAATTTGTTCAAAAACGAAAATTGAGATAACATCAAAATCTTTACGTTTTGAGGTCCTAGGAACCCAAAAAAGTGGTTTCTGAAAAATGTCTGTGTGTGTGTGTGTGTGTGTGTGTGTGTGTATGTATGTGTATGTGTGTATGTGTGTTAGCACGATAGCGCCGAAACTACTGAACGGATTTGAATGAAACTTTGCATGTGCGTTTCTTTAGTGCTCCAGAAGATCTGAAAAAACGTTTAATGCCGTTTTGGCACACAATTTAATGGTCTTTTCGGCTTCAAAGGTCCACCGGGTGGGGAGGTTCTAGCCGCTTCCAGTAGCTGCCGATTTTTACTGAAAATTTTATACCAATCATTATTAGCCAATCCCATCGGATACGTTTATTTTGTCATTGTTGTTATGACAAACATTACATTTTTTGGACATCTTTCTTACCCATGAGCATCTACCTATGTTATTAATAAGTGGAAATTTGACTAGTTTAACGGCAATTATTAAACAGCGTTTATATTATGAAAAACATTTTTATATTTATTTTAAATTAAATTAGTACACAATTCTGGCTTGCTATGTTTTTTTACAACATCATTAACTAATTCCAAATGTTTTAAAAATTCCACTTGTACATCTTCTTTCCTCAGTGGTGAATAAAGCACAGAGCTGTTGGTTTTTTTTCACTGTCTGTATTTCATAAAATACAAATAATACTACGACACCAATTTATTTTTTTGTACGCTAGATTTGTGGTTAAGACAAGGCACAACTTCACGAAGAATGCTAGTAATCTCCTGAAATAGATTTTCTTGCTCAGGATTTAATCCAGATTCTTCCATTAGATATGTCAATTACTTTACGTTTTTATGATAGGCTTTAATGTGCTCAGATTCTTTGCAAAAAGAACTGAGCCTGTATGATTTGCTCTTCATTTTATTAACAATTTTTTGGTTATCTGTAATGTTGCTTTCTTACTGACGTTACAAACTACACATCTTTCATATTGACAAGTGAGTTTTATGATATATTCCAAGACATTTGTGATTCCATGGCTAAGTATTAGCAACTTTTTAGGCTATATTATCTGTCACCACTTTAAATCACAGGAAATATAATTTCATCTCGGTTTCTCTTTAGTGTAGTATCAAGACTGTATACAAAATAAATTATTATGACTAATATTAACCCGCTATATTATTTTTTCTGCTACTAGAGCTTAGGGAATATATAAAATAAGTATACTAAACTTGTTTTAATTATACTTCATTCTCATTATTGCTTAACTTATACTAGCGTTCCCCTGAATCCTGGTATGAAAAATGTAAATAATCAATATATTTTTTACCATATTTTATTTGCTATTAAATATTTCATTTTACTATGGCATGAGGAAACCACATAAAAAAATAAAAAAAAAAAAAATTAATCTGCAGTCAAAACCGTATGCTATTTCTTTTATAATATATTTATACAGGCTGACCATTTTATCAGGGCCCTCGAGAATATCTACTTAATATCGGTCGTAGAAAAAAAATTATTTCTACGAATATTGTGCGGATTTATATAACCTACAAAATGGTTTAAAGATATTTGAAATCCATGGCCTACTTTAAGGGTTATGGCGGAAAATATCGAAAATGCGGAAAACGTCTAGGCCAAATATCTCCGTTATTTGATGAGATACGAGAAAAATTCTAAGGCGAAAATTTTTTACATAACAGAGTGTTTCAACGAGGTTTTATCTATTTTTTTTCAAAACCGCTGTATTTTGATATTTACTCTTCAGGCTGTTAAAAGAATTATTTTGAAACGGGCGGGAAATGGCGCCATTAAATAGAGTATTTTCCTCCCTTTTCAACGATAGTTAGTAATTATAAAAACATTGTTCAAATCTTTGCTATAATAAAACATTAACACAATTAAGAAGAATAAAGAAAATTCAGGTAACAAAAACAAAATAATAATCAAGAAAGCAACATGGAGCGATTATAGAAAGAGTATTCGCAGTTATGCCAATATATAGAGGTCCTCCATAAACAGCCTGTATGTACCTTTCTCTTTTCTGTAGTAAACAAAATTATGTAATATAAATATAGTATATTTTTTTAGACAATTATTTACACCTTATTTTACTAAAACGCGGGGAAAGTAAATGAACGTAAATTAATAACTAAAGTTTATTATAATATAATAACAAAATAACAAAAGTAAGCAGATTAAATGTTTTAAAACGTAATTTTACTTAAGTAGATATTACTTCAACTCTTATAATTACTGGAAATATTAAACACACAATTGTTATAAAAATTATTCGAATGTATTGTTGATTCTTGGCGTTCAACTTCTGTGAAGTTGTTTTGCCTATGGCTTTGACCGAGGCTTTGACCGTTTCCCAAAGATTGTTCACCTCTCATGGCGTAAGTTACATTTTGGTGGTGATCCATATCCATCTGAAGATGGCTTTATGGACTGGAAATTGCTGAGATCAGTAATCTTAATAATTTGTTGTTCATGAACACCATTTTTTGCCAAGTAGGACACTGACGTTGCTCTCGCAGAATGATTTGTTATTTTGATTTTCGTAACATCAATTCTTATTTTGGATGCAGATTCTTTTAACCAAAAAGCAATCGTGTTTTTACAAACAAGACTATTGTCACGAGTTGGGGGGAGCTTGGCTTGGAGAGGTTAAATTTTACAAGTAAAATAATGATTTAAAACAGAAATATACAACATTTTATTAACAGTTAAATTCAAACAAATTCACAAAGAAAGAGTTCAAAAAATAATATAAAATATAAAGGTCTTACCAGTCCATAATAGAGGAGATGCGTCAGGTAGATATTCGTTGACTGATTGTGATTGACTACCAATGAATGAATTGTGTATCAATTCTGGACTATTTATGTCATTCCTAAATACTTATTCAGCAATATTCCTATAAAGGTAGACTTAAAGTTTATGCCTCAACGCGGTTACAAACTGTGATTGAAATACGAAACTTTACATCCTGTATGGTTGTTAAATAACAAATTTATATTATAGAAATAAAATATTGAAGTGGTTATGGGGTACCCTGTTTAATTACAAATGAAATCCTGGTAATCATGTCACCAGTAATTTTAATTACTATTTATTTATCTGAAGGATAAACAAATAAAATTGGCCATTTGCGTGATCGTCTAGTTTTGCTAGTGTAGGACCCAAATTTCGTTGTGTGTGTGTAGTAACCCTTTTTATAATTACCCCAGGTTATATTACTATGTACATACTTCGGTATGCGATGTAAAGCAACGACAGGTGCAGTTAGTACTTGGATGGGTGACCATTCCAACGGAAACCGCGTTCTCGCCTCACACATCTTCCAACGGCTTGTCTACCAGTGTATGCGCGAAAGCTATACAACCTTAGGCGAGGGTTCTATAGGAGATATACCATCTTTCGGAGGGGATGTAAAGCCGTCGGTCCCTTGTCTATTAAATGTTAGGCAAGTAAAAGATCCCTACTCTTCTTAAGGGAAGAGGTTCGGCAAAATTCCTGGTTGGGGGTAGCTCGTCTACAGGCGTCGGTGTTAGGCTTCAGTAGCGGAAATAGGCCGACGTTAAATAAAAGTATAAAAAAAAAACTTTGCTTTAAAAGAATATAATTTTAAAATTGCATTTCTGGTAACTTTACTGTGTTTAATATTTAATGACTAAATAAATGACAAGATGAAATAACATGAATTAAACTGCAATAGTTACTTGAATTTGGAAACATAAATAAGAAAAATTTAAATTTGTAAATGCCCTATATACTGGGCGTTTCAATATGAATGATAAAATTTAACTTGGAAAGAATGTAGATTTATGGATTTAGTTTTACGGCTTATTTAATTTATTATTGAATATTTCTAAATTACATTTCGTAGTGAATATGGTAAAAAGTATTTTGGTTAATTTTATAGTGCAGAATAATTACTACTTGACACTATTCTTATACCATCCTTTCGAAAAGTTTTAATTCCAGTTTGAATTGGGGGTCAAAAACGATCTATCCACTGTTAGATCTCCACATTTTTCCATAAATTGTTCAAATAGTCGTACAGAGCATTCATCAAGATTTTTTGTGTTTCTTACCAACCACTTCTATCGGCTAGTTTTCTTGATCCGCCTTGGGTTGTTTTAGCAAACAGGATTATATTCAATTCTTTCTGTGAACTATCCCATATGGTCTATTTCTTTACGAAAATGTTCCACTTTAGCCATTGTCCCTTCACCACCCCTCCACGCGAGTTCATCATAATCACATGTTACGTGAAAAAACTTTTGCTGCAAGCCAGCAGATTCATTTTCATCCCATATTTTTAAAATTTTATTATACTCTTCATTAGTAAGAGCAGCAGCTAGTTTTTCTATTTGTGGGATCTCTTTGCAATTGCCGGCGTTTCGCATCACGCGCAGCTCTAAATTTGAGCTGATATTTGATGGAGCATGAAGTTGTTTTGAGGACGAATTCCACATAACCTGAAATAATATTATATTTGTGAATTCTAACCTTTCCATTTAACAAAAATATATTAATGGTATATAAAATAATCAACAATTTTTATCACCTTCCAATAGATTTCCGAAAATATTTCCAGAAATAATTGAAGCATTAGGGAGATTACAAGTGACAATCTCAATAATTTACATAGAAAATACTACTAAAGTAGAGGCAAGAATTCAAGCGATCTCATTAAAGAAATTTTAATACTAACATAATTTTTAATCATTAATTACGTTAAAAAGAGTAATTCTTGACACCCAGTTATTAAGCTTTTTTCAGAAATAGGTATAGATTAATGGGGTTTCATGATTCTTAGCAGTATTGTCTTATTTATAGAATCGATCTGTGACGTGCATCGCTTGAATTCTTGCCTCGACTATACTAATTTTAGTACCTAAGAAATCGAAAAAGGGGTGGCTCAGTGAGTGAACCACTAGAACACTCAAGCGGCAGTTCAGTAAATGAAAAATCGAACTCCTAGAGTACGCTTGATGATATATTAATAAATTAATGTTCATATAAACTTGCTCTTAATTTTGCTATTTGTGATTTCCAAAAGCACTTTTAAATTTTTTTAAGAGAAAGTAGCTTCATTGTATGTTTAAAGAAAAAATATGTTCTACTTAAAATCGTCATGATTTTATATTCTGGAAGGGTTAGCCTACAACTGAAACAAACATTTTTAAAATCCGACAAACAATTTGGAACAAGACCAACCTCAAGATAATTGTAAATATTGAATGAAGCGTTAACTTTGTCGATGTAAATATTTCTTACAAACTATAAACAACCTTTTAAAATACAATTGTATTTCCGTGCACAAAGCCACTGCATTCCTTTAAAATCTTTGCTAACTTAAAATGAAATACATCTACACGGGATTTGCCTTCGAGATAAATATGCTAAAGTTGTAGGAATATTTGAACAAATATTAGCATAACTCTTATTCAAGAAGGCACAGAAATTCAGAAATTTTTTCGATTTTTACGAAAGGGAAAAAAAAGTAGGCTAAGTTGGAATAAAATAATCCGTAGGTGGAGATAATATATATGTGTTGTAAAGTTAGAAAGTATAGGACAAAAATAAAGATAGTAAAAGGAGCAATATTTATTCTTAGATATATTTTAATGTTCCGACATATAATATAAAAATGTAAGACCCCCTTGATTTATTGTGGGTGTTTGGGTATGAAGTGTAAGGTAATATATGCTTGGTGGGGGAAAAGGAACTGGATTATAATACGCTGAAAGTTGTGTCAAGATCAATTAAGTAATTACCGAAGTTAAAATGGGATTACTGGCGTAAAATTGATTATATCAATTAGAAGCAATGAATGCATACAGGCTGTCTCACCGGGAACTGAATCGATCCATATAGAGAAAAGTAAGCATCAGAAAATTTAGAAAATTTAGATAATTACTAATGTCGGTGTAGCCAATCCAACTAAAATAATTACAAGCAGCTGGCACTTCCGCTTATACCGGAAGTCGATACCAACTTGCTTATTTCAAACAGAACACCCTATATATTTTAGGGTTTTCGAAAAGAGCATAAAATTCTGAGTCGAAAGTATGTAGCATATCCTATACCTAAACTAGCCGTTTCAGAGATATTTGACATTTTATAGAAAATTTGACAGGTGCAACGGTTTGCAACAACCGTTATAACTTTCTTCGTGTAAAAGATCCTCATTTGCTTCTTGTCACGTAAAAAGAACACAAAGAGAACTACGTTCTACAACTGAAATAAATTCAATAATATCATACCAAGTGTTCCGTTTTTCGCGTTACATTTTGTCAACTTCAAATGGAATGAATGGAATGAAATGGAACACCCTGTATTTTTTACGTCAAGTTGTGTAAAATTGAATTCCCTTTTTTCTGATATTAGCATTGTGGGGGTTAAAGTTACAACTTTTTGAAATATTTGCGATTTTATTAGAAATTCATGAATTATTGTAATCATTTCATCAAAATAGCCATGATTAGAAACAATCAGTCATTATCTTATGTCAAAAAATGCCAGCACGTTTAAATTACACCCACGAAGACTTTTTAAATTTGTTTATTATTTATGGAGAATGTGATAAAGTAATATCAAGAACTTGCAGCACATTTGCTACTCGAAACGGAAACCGCCACCAAACACTGTAGAACGCATACTGGAAATTTTAAAAATTACGGCTCTGTCAAGGCAAAAATGCAAAGAAGAAAGCCTATTGTTGATGACGAAAACATTGAAATAGTCATTCTGGGATATCTTCGTACATTTCCAAGGATGTCATTAAGACAAGCTGCTCTGGAATCGGGACTATGCAAGGATTCAATTCACAGAATCTTATTAAAACATAAGTTTCACCCGTTTTCATTCCATATGGTTCAAGGATTAAAAGAAACAGATTTCCTAAGAACGCAGAATTTTTGTGAGTTTATTCTAATAAGGTCTGAGAGTCACGATTCTTATTTGGGAAATATTATATGGACAGATGAAGCAAAATTTACTAAAAATTGACTTTTTAATAGACACAATTCGCATTATTGGAGTGACTCAAATCCTCATATGTTCAGAGAGCGAAACTTTCAAGAAAGTTGGCAATTCAATGTTTATTGTGCCATAAGAAACGATAGAGTGGTGGCATTACAATTTTATCAGGAAAATTTAAACGGTAAATTAAATTTTGTCTTGTGCTAATATGTATAGGTAAATTTTGTTCTTTTTTTTTTTTTTTTGGTGAAAGATATCTGAATATCTTACAAAATTTGACAACTATTTAGAAAATTTACCTCTCGCCGAACATAGAAACATTTTTTATCAGCACGACGGTGCTCCCCCACATAACGCATATTTAATTAATAATTATTTACAAGAAATTTTTTTTGATCAATGGATTGCCAATAATGGACCTTTCTTATGGCCTCCTCGATCGCCCGATTTATCAGTTCTGGATTATTTCATTTGGGGAACTATTAAAAATAAAGTTTATGAGAGCCCATTAACAACCATTGAAGATTGTATGCAAAGAGTAAGAAATGCATTTCAAAACATATCACAGGATTCAATTAGAATAGCTACGAGGAACTAATCCGAAGGCGCGAAAAATGTGTCGAGGTTCGAGGGCGGAATTTTGAGCAATTATAAAATTAAAATGAAATCATATTTTAAACTGATCTTATCTCTGCTATTTTAGTTCATGCCATATCTTCAATTCGATTAATACGCATGTTACAAATGTTAGTGTTATTTTGCGAAGTTTTCGTTCGTATAATTTAAACGTGCTGGCATTTTATGACATAAGAAAATGACTGATTGTTTCTAATCATGGCTATTTTGATGAAATGATTACAACAATTCATGAATTTCTAATAAAATCGTAAATATTTCAAAAAGTTGTAACTTTAATCCCCACAATATCAGAAAAAAAGGAATTCAATTTTACACAACTTGACGAAAAAAATACAGGGTGTTCCGTTTGACCTAAACAAGTTCTCGCGGTTTGAAGTTGACAAAATAAGACGCGAAATACGGAACACTTGGTATGATATTATTGAATTTATTTCAGTTGTGGAACGTAGTTCTCCTTGTATTCTTTTTACGTGACAAAAAGCAAGTGAGGATCTTTTACACGAAGAAAGTTATAACAGTTCTTGCAAACCGTTGCACCTGTCTGTCAAATTTTCTATAAAATGTCAAATATCTCTGAAACGGCTAGTTTAGGTATAGGATATGCTACATATTTTTTACTCAGAATTTTATGCTCTTTTCGAAAACCCTAAAATATATAGGGTGTTCTATTTAAAATAAGCAAGTTGGTATCGACTTCCGGTATACGCGGAAGTGCCAGCTGCTTGTTATTTTAGTTGGATTGGCCACACCGACATTAGTAATTATCTAAATTTTCAAAATTTTCTGATGCGTATTTTTCTCTATATCGATCGATTCAGTTCCCAGTGAGACACCCTGTATATATAACATGAAAGTCAAATTATCAAAAACAATTTAACAAATTGGCGCAGTCGGTAGGAACCATGAAGACGAGTCTAAATTTTCAGAGAGTTGACCTTCAAAAAGCACAAAAAATAACTAATTCAATTGTTGTTAAAAATTATTTTATACGACCATGTGCATGTTAGGAATTTGCCGGTTAACCATACTTAGGAAATCTTCTTCGCCGTAGTTAGTAAGTTCTTTAAAAATGCATATTACTATTTTAAAAAATGGATATTTTAATAACCTATATAACAACTTAAAATTTACTCTGATGAAACAGAGAATACAAAACACTTAGACTTCTTGTTTCAAGATAATGTGTTTTTAATTCTTTTCACATATTGTATAATGATGTGCTTGAATAGAATAATACAACAAATATTATCTCAAATACCTTGCCTAAATTAAAATCCAAAGAACCCTTCTACAATGGTGCATTGTTTAGTAAAGTTACTACAAATTTCCACTGAATTTCATCAAAGAAAGGTCCATTAAATCTGAAGAGTAGTTGAAAAGTATGCGGCCCTATTAGTCTTTGTGCAGAAATCTACTGTGGGTCCGCTTATTTAAATTGCGACCTCATTATACACTACCACGTGTTTATAAGCACTGTGTACAAATTGCAGGTTAAATTAAATTTGAATTTTACAAAGCAAAACCGTCTAATTGCTAGGCTCATTCATAGCCCTACGAATTAAATGATACACCGGACAAGGGTGGTTAAGTCAGGTTTTCATTAATAATTTGAATAATGTATATTAAAACTAGTATTATTTTATTTTCTTAATAATTATTACTACCGATACATGAGGTTTCTTCCTAGTCAGTCGCGCTATTTCCAAGAACCCATTTTCCGCATCAAACCTCTGTCTTTATCCACGTCGACACGCTTCCACACTACAAAGTTCCATCTATAAATATAACTCAACATTTATATGGTCTGGTCGATAGCCGAATGGGCTAAGACGCGAGGTGGCAATCGCGATCAATCACGCGGGCATGGCACCACCGGGTTCGAATCCTGGCTCCGGCACTGTCGGAGGAAATGGTCGTATGTCCACGTTTTTTTCAATGTGTAACCCCCTTCCTCACAAGCCCCTGGCTTCTGGAATTGGGGATTGTCTAATTTCCGTGGTGTTTATTTATATCTAAAAAAAATTATAAGAAGGAAAATTATAAAGAAATGCGTTTTTGGTGTTATTATTATGTTTTAGATAAATTTTCTCAAACAAGAGAAATAAAAGGTCAAGTAAAAAATAAGAGAGTACAAACTACTTCAAAAATACAACATGAATATGACAATTCTAAATTTCTATATCACATCGCTAAAGACTCTGGCTCTAAAGAATTGTTCAAATCATACAATGAACCCAAAAAAAAACAATTAACAACACTACATCCAAATTTAAGATTGAGAATAATACAGAACAGATAAATAAATCATATGATAAAGCTAAAACCCTATGGCAAATAGTTAAGAACAGATTAGGGAATAATAAAATTAAAATGAACTTTAATATTAAATTAAACGATGAATTATTAAGTAATACAACAGATGTTTCAAATGCCTTTGGTAGTTATTGAAGAACCCTGTATATAGCCCATATACAAATTTAATTTTTTCCTATTTATTTTTCCAAATTCAAGTAATTGGTACATTTAATTCATTTCATTTTTACATTTATTTAGCCATTAAATATTGAACACAGTAAAGTTACCAGAAAGATATTTTAAAATTACGTTCTTTTAAAGCAACATAAGCGATATATTTTTACGAAAGAATTTACATAAAATCGAGTCAAGCCACAGAGTTTGTTTACAATGGACACGATAAGCGTTAAGTATTTCTGTTACTTCCCATAGAGTGAAATCGCCTGTCATACTCTAATTTAAGCGTATAGAGGACAGAGGGATGGAAATTTTGTGACTAGGGTGCTGTAATCTGACGACGCACGTAGACATTGAACAATATAAAAAGAAGACCAAACTGTTCACCTGGGGAGAGGCAATTAGAAACCCACCCGAGCTACATCGCAAAACTTCATTGTTCGCTGTACTCGCTGGATTATTTTGTTGCCAATTTGCCAAGTAATGCCATACAAAATGCACTCTACGTCTACACCACCTTATCTGACTGTTTAACACGCCATTTATACAACGGCAACATAATTTGGTAAGTATTTTTACTTGACTAATTCTCAGCTTATTATTGAACCTGCATTCTGGTTACGGGGTGTTTAAAGAGGGTTTAAATTGGCGCATTTATGGTACCAAAAGAGCATAATTTTTTTTCAATATTATCTTTGATTTTTTACAAGATATGATAATATTATATTACCAGTTATTCAGTTATGATTTCATTCACGACTTTAATTCATAAATTCTGAATATTTAACTAGGGAGGTTTGCGTTTGCAAAATGACAAGTTTGTATTCAAGAACTATATATTTAGAGCTATGCAATAACAATGTACTTTATCACAGACTAGTCAAACTCCATGTCAATAATTATTCTGCAGTTTTTATAAAACAAATAGTTGACTTTCGTTTTCGTTTTTCAAGAATGCTTTATATTTAAAGTAGACTGGGAATATTTTCCTACTGTAACCACAAGGTTGTCTGATTATTGATCATTTTACCTTACCTAATTTGGCGTATTATGCGTTAACAAAGGTTTGCAACATTGACAACGGGCAATTGGCTGGTTCGGTCCTCAATTGGGTTCCGTTACAACGAGGGATGTCAATATATCAGACAGTTGTCTGGTTACTTGTTCAATTGAAGGGTGATGCAACATCACTTTCCCACCTTCGTGGATTCGCGGCTTCGTTGCTTTTCTATTTAATTACTATAGGGGGATTTGCCCAGCATTCTAAAAGATTTTACGAGAGTGTAAATTCTCGTCTCAGCAATATTAATATGATTATCTGAACGATTGTTCCCACTATAATCTCAATCAATAAATAGTGTATAACTATAGGATATTTCCTCAACACTCTATGATATTTTACATGAGTATTTAATGCTGATTTTTCAACTTAATTTTGATAATGTACAAACATGACATTATTCGTGTCCTTTGTTTTGCATTCGATTAATTATTTGGCTACTGCTAACAACTCTAATTATAAATTATTATTGCTTAGCGATCGCTGACAACTTTCTTTAATTACAAGCCATTACTACCTAGCGATTGCTAACAGCTCTAATTATAAACTATCATTACCAGGCCATTGCCACAACTCTAATTACTATTAAAATAACACAGCATACTTTTGCATAAGTCACTTCTTGTTGTTGCATCAAACTACTCAGCATATCTATAGTGTGGTCATTACCATAGCGACGCAAGTTTTTCTATATAATATTTAGACAATTGTCTCAAATATTTGGATTATTTTTTATTTCATGTACAGCTATTTGCTACATCAATTATTGAATAGTAAAATACAACATAAATAGTATATAATTAACTAAGGGTCATATATTGAACTGCACATGTCATATCTAGAAACTAGAAAAATATTCGTTTCCATTGACTCGGAAATATCTGATACTTATAACACGGATATTGGTGTGGGCACGGGATCGATTATTGGTCCCTTACTTTTTTAAATATTTATAAATGACCTCCCGTCAGAAGAACTGTGGTCATTTCAAAGATCTAGGAGTAATATTCGATCCAAAGATATCTTTTATCAGCCATATCAATCAAATCACCACTAATTCCTTCAAAAATTTAGGCTACATTATCCGTAATTGTAAAGAATTTAACGAAAATACATTGAAACTTCTCTTTAAATCATTTGTGAGGTCAAGACTTGAATATGCTTCAATAATCTGGAGTCCTGGTTATGAAAATCATAAATATAGCATTGAAAAACCTCAGAGGCGTTTTCTTAAATACCTTTGGTTCAAAAATTCTGGAAATTATCCAGAGAGAGGTTTTCCACATTGTGATTTATTACAGATTCAACACGAGTGATCTTCAACTACGTCGGACGTATCACTCTCTTGTATTCCTTTTTAAGATTTTAAATGGCACTATTGACTGCCCCGAAATTCTTAGTTGCATTAGATTTCATGTTCCTAATTTGCAGACTCGCTCGCATTCATCTCTATTCTATTTGCCTGCACCAAGAACAAATTTGCTGTTATTTTCTCCTCTGCACCGTATGTGTTCCAACTATGATTCTTTATATAATAATATAGATATTTTTAATACTAGTATATCCAAAATGCGAAATGTGGTTCTCAATTCTGCACACAACTTTAGCTTCTAAACTATTAGATTACAACTCTTAGGACTATACTAATCATAGACTTATTTTGTTAATTTTTATTATCATTTAATTGTTTACCTTCAGTTAAGTTATTTAGTTTTAGTTATTATTTAGTTTTCTTTATATGTTTGTAAAATTCCTGCCCTATAATTGGATTTCTGTCTGGGCAGTCGTAACCAAAATAAAAATAAATAAAAAAATAAAATTTGCAAATAAAATAGTCTCTCTTTTTGGACCTCGTATTTTGATATTTTGTATCACCTAATGATAATGTATTATCAAATTACCTACCAATAAATCACAAAGATATTGCAAATTTTAAGATAAATGTTATATTATGTATAATATACTTATTAATTGCATCATTGATATACCTGCTTGTTTTGAAACAAAATAACATCCATTTGTTTTCATAAAAGGTGAAACAAACTCAAACCCTATTTAACTTTGTTCATCAATATCAGTTCCACCTTCCAGCGCATACCTAACTCGCTGTCTAAACTTTTTAGACGGAATTAGTTTTTGAGCAAAATTTACAACAAATAAATTTCTCTTAACTTAATATAAACAACTGAGAAAGTTCAGGGTTGAGTTATGCTAAAAGATAGAGATTACTCTTTAAGACAGTAAAATATAAATCTCAAGGGAGGCTGTTGTAGTGAATGTTTCATTACTAAGACCTACTGAATGAAATATCTGTATTTCAGTGCATGTCTTTATAGCATGTCATCGCATGCCGGCTTATTTTAACAGACATAACAGATACTATGTGGCTAATAACCGAAACGACCTTCAATTGCTCCAGTAGGGGTGGAGGTACTTGTGGGGGGTATGCTGAAAATATTCAGCAAAAATTAATGAACAAGAAAAGTACAGAAAAGGGCAAGCGTGTACAAGATATAAAGTAGAAATGAAAATAAAAAGATTTTGACACAAGAAAGGAAATGACGGAAAAAGCAAATCCGGGTAAAAAACTAATAAGAAAGGTCAAAATCAATCATAATAAAATCATCAAGTTCGAAGATATCAATCAAACTAAGTCAAGCGCCGACAAACCAGTTGAAGCTAAGATACATCGTGGGACACACGCTTTTTCAAGAATATAACCACAGGTTAAAGCAAGACTTTTAATAAATGTATTATGCCATTTGTTCAATTTTTAATTAGATTATTTACCTGAAGTAACTTTGAGGCCATCTTTATTTTGAATAGTAAACATCCATAAATGACAACTTAAATATCATTGCCAACATAAATTTAAAATCCAGAATACTTTACGTAAAGTTATGTTTAGCATATAAGTTATCTATCACAAGGATTAGGGTATACTTTTAAGGTTTTTACGTGTAGATGCACATTGTGATAAACAACAAATCATTTTGATAAAATAATATTTATATATGTTCAAATCGACAACTATTTATTATTTGATTTGATGAATATAATGGTTATGTAACCAATTAAACATACATAGGCAAAATTTCAAATAATAGTGGTTTTCGACCCAAGGAACTCACGATACCCTGAGAATTTTCAATTTACATTCATATAGTACAAACTAAAATAAGACAAGATTTTTTTTTGTAAGAATAATTTTCAATCAATAATTAAATCAATATTTTAAATATAAATATTACAACTTAATATAACATATTAAATTGGCTCAGTTGAAAAACCTATGGTTTCTTAAGTTTATTCTTGAATTTGGTACTTATTGCTTAATAAATCGAACAAGGTTGCAAAGAACATCTACAAAGTACATCTCTATGTACACAAACATTTTGGTTTTTCATTCCTGCATCGTATAGTAGAAAGATATACGGGGATGCTCCTTAAAAAAAATGAGAAAATTCAATTCCAAGTTAAAAATTGAAAAATCATTTTTAGGCAATGAAAATGATTCAAAAACGTCACACAGATGTTTCGTAACTGGTTATTACAAAATGTTTTCTAAAATCCATAATGGTGACTGTAGTGATTTTTTAAAATGCATTTGTAGACGTATTATTTCAACAAAAAGAATCACTATATCCAAATGGTTAGGAGATAGTCGATAATAATTCAGCAGCGAAAGGAGTCTAGAAAGAAGCCTATAAAGAAGTACTAATATTTAAAGCATTACGTTTTTCAAAATGGCACTTGCTCCTATACGGTTTATAATGGTATTTTGCTAAAATCTAGTTGTGTACATCAAATTTTAATTTTTGTGTCAGTTAGTTGTCATAATTTATTGCAAGTGTGCAAAAAACTAATATGCCTCATATAAGCGATTTAGTTAAATCTTATTGCTAAAGCAGAAGATGGATGGTCAATGAGACAAATTGCACTGCGTTATAATATTGACAAAAATTCGGTGTGTAACATTTTAAGAAAATGGAGAATAAACTGTACGATTAGTAGAAATCCTCAATCAGGGCGACGAAGGATATCAACTCAACAACAAGATTTGTAATTGGTAAATGCTTTAGTAGAAAATCCATTTTCCATTATTCAGGCTGCTGAAGAAACGAATTTTCTTGGATCGAGTAGTACTGGTCGCCGGCGAGTAAGAGAATCGGAGCTGCGCTGTCATGCAGCAGCACAGAAATACTTACTTAAAGCTGAACATAAAGAAGCTCGAGTAGGATTTACGCTTGAATGTTTAGCGCATAATGTAAATTTTTGGAACAGTGTTATCTTTACAGACGAAAAAACTTTCCAGTCAACACACAGCGGTCGTATTCGTATTTACCACCCTCCGAATACTCGATTCGATGAGAAATATATATCTAACAATGATAAGAGTGGTAGATTTTCCGTCAATATGTGGGCTTGGATATCGGCACGTGGTCCTGGTGTTTTGTGGCATATTGAGGAACGATTTAATAGTGAAACGTATATTAGGATTTTAGACAATATTATGCTCCCTTCTGTGTCACAATTATTTCCTAATAATGAGTTCACATTTCAACAAGACAATTGTTCGTTCATACTGCTCATACCGTAACTAACTGGTTTCAAGATAACAACATCAATGTTCTTAACTGGCCCAGTCATAGTCCAGATCTTAACCCTGTGGAAGAAGTATGGGGACTACTCGTAAGAAGTATCCAAAAACGAAATGCGAGACCACGGAATGCCGAAGAATTACTGGAAATAGTAAATAATGCATGGGAAAATGTTATTACTAATGATTATTGTATAAGATTATTTAATTCTATGACAAACAGACTTATAGAAGTTATAAATAGAAATGGTGCAATAACGAAATACTAATAGTTAATTTCTTGTTAAGTAGGATATCCTTTGTCCTTTGACCCAGGATTTCTACTAATCGTACAGTTTATTTTCCACTTTCTTAAAATGTTACACACCAAATTTTTGTTAATGTTATAACGCAGTGCAATTTGTCTCATTAACCATCCATCATTTACTATAGCAATAACTACAGCATTAAAATAAAAAATAAATTAACAGTGATATCTGTTTTATTTCGGTTACTCATTACATATTCAAATAGAGACAGATTTACATTAGAAGAACAAAAAGTCCTATTTTTTTCTGCTGACGACAGTACAATCGTCTTGGTTCACCCTATATATGCGAATATAATTTCAAGTTATAGACTTGTTTTATGTAGCTTAGTTGTATTTTTTAAAAATTTGTTAGTTGAAGTCCCCACCCGTATATATTTCTTCCAATTTCAAGTTTATAAATTATATTACTAAATTAATTTAACTGCAATAATCGATTTTCCGAAAGACACATAACATAATTTAACTGCTTGATATTAAATGAATTCTACTTTTATCTCTTTCTTTCCTTAAATTAAATTTTAATATTTATTTTTCATTTTACCTCGGGATTTGGAAGCACTTTCCAATCTAAAGGTTTTAGATCGTATTTCATAAAATTTGTTTGCTTATATGTTCGTGAATCGTGAAAGAGGATAGGTGGTTAATTTCCGTGGGAAAACAACAATTTGACAAATATTCAGTAGATTCAATCTTCTGCGAAGTAAATGACGAAAACTTATTTACTTAACTAAATTATAAACACAATATAACTACATTAATTATCTTGTAACAGGAATATAGTTAAAGTTTTACAACCATTTTAAGATCCAGGTTTGTATATTAAGAATATTATGTCTCCTCTGTACATTTTATGCATCTACAAATTAATGCAGATGCATACTAATCACTTGATAGATAAACAATGATTTAATAAATTTATCCACTCAAGAAAACTTACGATAAATAAAGAGCTATAAATCTATTTGGAAATGGGATACGGTAATACAACAATTAGATATGTAAACATCAAATCCTTCCAACAATATTGACGATATTGTTGCATGTTCCACATGGATTGGATTGGATTATCTATGGGAAGGCTTGTACTAACATGTACGATTAAAATCGATTACGTCAATATATTTTTCACGTTTGAAGAACATTAATTTATATTAATAAAACAACAAACTTTACATTAGGTATAGTAACCTGCGGATATACGGTACGCTATAACCATTTAACATTACAAATAAGTTGACATAAATAATAAGAAGAGAAAATACGGTATTAGGTAATACAAAAATTGGCACTATTTTAAAAATTCAAAGTTATTTTGAACCCAATTTAATGAAATAAATAATACCTAGTGGCCTCCCATTACGTCTATATTTCTGTAGACGATTTTCGTCGAATGATCTACCAACATTTCTTAAAATATCTACAGCAATTTTCTGAAAAACTTGCCTTATTCTTTCTTTCATATTTTCTTTTGTACATAGCCCCACAAGAAGAAGTCTATTTTGATCAAATCAGGACTTCTGGCAGGCCAACTATGGGGTCCTCCTCTTCCTATCCAACTATTTGGAAAAGCGTCGTTTAAATGTTCGTGAATGGCTGCAGTATGGCGCACAGGTGCTCCATCATAGAGGTACCACATCCTCTCCCTAATATCTCTGGAGACATCCTCCAGTAATTCTTCCAAGCTGTCTTGCAAAAATTCCAAATAAATTTGACCATTCACTCGTCCATCAAAAAAATGTCCTATCACATAACCCCTAACAATTCCTCCACAAACACTCAACGACCATCTTGTTTGGCTATTTGTTCGTGAGATGTACGGATTGGTTGTGTCGTAATAATGAAAATGATGACAATTAACATGTCCATTTTTATGAAACGTTGCTTCATCGGCAAACAAAACAAAGTCAAAGAAATCCCTTTCTTGTCCTATTTTTTGTTTTGTCCATTGACAAAATTGTATTCGGTTTTCATAATCCCTATCAATCAGTTCCTGCATTAGTTGAACGTGGTAGGGATGAAATTTGTTTTTTGTAAAATTGGATGGACTGAAGATCGGCTTATTTATTTATTTATTTATTTATTGTAGTAATACAGACAAGAATATGTCTAGATTTACAATTGCATCACACTATAATAATAAGAAAATTATCTATCTATACAGAATATATATAAGGGAAAGAAAGATAAAGAGAAAAAAAATAATATATACTACAAAAGGATAATCTGACAATAAATATTACACACCTACAGATCACATACAACCGTCATAGGAATAAATAATAACATAAAATTACAATATTGTAATTACCATTGTATCTCATTATTTGAAATCAAATAAAGAATGCTGGGGACTATTTTCATTGAATATCTAAAAATATGTTTTCAATTTTTTTTTTTTTTTATTTATTTTGAGTTAAATTAAATATGTTAAAATTAGATTGTAGACAGACATAGTTTGTATCAATGCACATCCGTATAATTGGCGAGTTCTTTCTTATGTTAGTTCTGTAGTATACTTGAAACATAATTTGTCGAGCTCTAACTCTAGAAGGAATATAAAAATTAAGTTTTGATAAAACATCTTCTGATACTATAAATCCATTTATTATTTTGCCTATAAATAGCACATTACTCATTTTCCTTCTAGTCGAGAGCTTTACAATATTAAATTCTTCGCGTATTAAATGATATTCATTGTAATCAGGAAACCGTAAGTTTTTTTTCGTATAAATATAAGACAAGAGTTTATTTTGGATTCCTTCTATTTGCTGTGAGGCCACTGCTGTGCCGGGGTCCCATATTTGCGAAGCAAATTCTAATTTAGACCGTACAAAACTGAAGTACAACATTCTAACTGTTTTCCAGCCAAACTCAGATGCATTCCTCATTACAAAACCCAAGTTCCTGTATGCTGGCTTAACGATATTTTCTATATGTTCATTAAAATTTAAATTACAGTTAAACAACACTCCCAGATCTTTATGTTTGCAGTCATATTTCAATGGATTATTATTAATTTTATAAGTATACTGAATATGATTTGATTTCGTTGTGTATGTCATTGCTGAACATTTATTTATATTTAGTGATAGTTTGTTGTTTATACTCCAACTAAATATGCTATCAATATCCAGTTGAAGTAATAACACATCTTTTTCACTTGTTATGTTTCTATACATTTTTAAATCATCCGCGTATAACAAGCACTTGGAGTAATTTAGATGTTCAGGAATATCGTTAACAAACAGCAAAAAAAACAAAGGTCCAAGGTTACTGCCTTGTAGAACTCCAGATCTTGCTGGAAAGGGCTCAGACAGAATGTTCATGAATTTTATTTGTTGAGACCTATGACTTAAATAGGAGCTGATAAATAATAATAGATTTGAAGAAAAACCTGATTTCAATAATTTTTTTAGCAGAGTGTCATGATCTACTCTGTCAAAGGCCTTAGCAAAGTCTGTGTAAATCACATCCACTTGTTGGGAGTTATCGATTGCTGTACTAATATCATCAGTAAATATAGTTAGATTTGTTACTAAGGATTTTTTAGAAACAAATCCATGTTGATATTCAGTAATATTATTTTTAACATAAAAATAAATTTTGTTATAAATTATTTGCTCAAAGACTTTAGCAACAGTTGATAAGACAGATATAGGCCTGTAATTACTGATATTTCCTAATGCTCCACTTTTATGTATTGGTGTTACTAGAGAGTTTTTCCACAGACTTGGAAATTTATTTGTTTTTACTGCTAAATTAAAAATTATTAACAGCGGGTATTCAATCAGACTACTACAACCTTTTATTATACAGGGAGGAATACCATCTCGCCCTGCAGACTTTTTGGGTTTAAGTTTCTTTATAGAGTCCCTAATATCACTTAAGCAAATTTTGTCTATCATTAGTGGATGCTGCGATACAACTTCATTCGTTCCCATGCTGTTTATATTATATGTTGCCGATTCTCCATATACTGATTCAAAATAATCCTTAAAACCTTTAACTGCTTCCTCATTTGTTTTAAACTTAATTCCGTGTTTTTCGTATTCAGTTTGGCTGGTTAAATTTGTTTTTTTATTTTTTACATAGTTCCAAAAATTATTACTATTATGTCTAATATCTATTTCAATATTACGTATATATTGCATATGTGCATCTTTAATTGTTTTTTTAAGTTTTTTCCTAATTTCCTCAAATTTCTCCAAATGATACTGTGATTGACTTTTGTACTTGTGGTGCGTTTTCGTTTGCCAATTCTCTTATACTGCGATGAGGATCTTCAATTACGCTCAAAAGTATTACTGTTTCGTTTTCATCATTTACTATATTTTCTGTTCGTTCATTTCTCTCATATTCCACTTTCCCCGCATTGTCAATCGTTCTATCAACCTATTAAATGATTTTTAGAGGGCTGTCTTCTTTCCAGACATTTTTTTTTATACATTTATTTAACGTCGGCCTATTTCCGCTACTGAGGCCTAACAACGACACCTGTAGACGAGCTACTCCCAACCAGGAATTTTGCCGAACCTCTTCCCTTAAGTAGAGTAGGGATCTTTTACTTGCCTAACATTTAATAGACAAGGGACCGACGGCTTTACATCCCCTCCGAAGGATGGTATATCTCCTATACAACCCTCGCCTAAGGTTGTATAGCTTCCGCGCATACACTGATATACAAGCCGCTGGAAGATGTCTGAGGCAAGAACGCGGTTTCCGTTGGAATGGTCACCCATCCAAATACTAACTGCGCCTGTCGTTGCTTTACATCGCATACCGAAGTATGTACATAGTAAAGACGCACCTACGCTCGCCCCCTTTCCAGATATCGTTCCTTATAAATTCAAGTTGAGAGCAAACAACTTTTATCAGAATAATTATAAATATTCAAAAGAATAGTTACAATACGCACTTGGTTTATTGTTTTATTAGTTTTGTTCAGATTTCTCTGACATATGTTTCGGCCTTGCGACCGTTATCAAAGAGTCTTAAAAACTGACCTGAATGTGGTGGTTCACAGTATATATCTTACAAATCCTCTACCCACCTAGAGAGGGATAATAACTTGATTTGCTATTTCTTAAAATTTAACAATACAGGCCGGAACTACGAACTTAATTTTAATCTTATTACTGTGTCTAGTACAGGATTGTTCATAAATTCTGTTTGTGTATTTGTAACGTTTTTATGGTTTCTTAGGGCCTTCTTAATTTTTAAAACTTCAAGCATGTCTAGGATTTTTCCTTTGTTTGCATTATGCAAAAGTTTAACACTACTACCGTTAAAAACGTGATTTTGTTCAATGCAATGTTCGGCGAAACCAGTTGATTTTTTATTATATAAAATAGACTGTTTGTGTTCTCTTAACCTCACATCATGCTTCGGTCACTCTGACCTATATATACGGCATCACAGTCATCACACTTTATTTCATATACCCCCGATTTTTTAATATCTTCTGTCTTTTCTTTATTATTAACCAACAAGTGACCTAAATTATTTCTATTCATTGATATTGTATTAATACCTAATTTATTTAATCTATTACATACAGAGTTGCTAACCTTATTTACATAATTTATACTATGCCATTTTTTGTTTTCTATAGTTGGCACGTTATAAAAATATTTTTGTAATAATTTTCTCTGTTTATTTTTTAATAATTTGTCAACAAGTAACTCATCATAGCCATTGTTTTTTGCTAGCGTTTTAAGAATTCTTCTTCTTCTTCTTTTTCAAAGTTAACCCTATTTAAGTTTAGAGATAATAGTCTGTGTACAATAGCTATGAAACGGTGACATTTTTATCTTCCAAGATTGATTACAATTTGCATGTGTAAGAGTGTCAGTAAAAGTTGGCTTTCTGTAAATATCAAGTTCTAGCCCATGTTCTTTACGTGTCAGCGTAATATCTAAAAAGTTTATTGACCGTTCTTTTTCCATTTCAACTGTAAACGGAATTTTGTTGTTTAAAGAGTTAATAAAATGGATGAAATGTAACAATTGTCTCTCAGTACCTCTCAGTTTTGGGTAAGATATGTTGGCGATGTGTTTTGTATATGGATCGGTACTGAGAGATAATCGTCACATTCACATTCAGTTTACAGTTGACATGGAAAAAGAACGGTCAATAAAAAGAAAGAAGAAATATGGGCTAGAACTTGATATTTACAGAAAGCCAACTTTTACTGACACTCTTACACATGCAAATTGTAATCAATCTTGGAAGATAAAAATGTCACCGTTTCATAGCTATGTACACAGACTATTATCTCTAAATTTAAATAGGGTTAACTTTGAAAAAGAAGAAGAAGAAGAATTCTTAAAACGCTAGCAAAAAACAATGGCTATGATGAGTTACTTGTTGACAAATTATTAAAAAATAAACAGAGAAAATTATTACAAAAATATTTTTATAACGTGCCAACTATAGAAAACAAAAAATGGCATAGTATAAATTATGTAAATAAGGTTAGCAACTCTGTATGTAATAGATTAAATAAATTAGGTATTAATACAATATCAACGAATAGAAATAATTTAGATCGCTTGTTGGTTCATAATAAAGAATAGACAGAAGATATTAAAAATTCGGCGGTATATGAAATAAAGTGTGATGACTGTGATGTCGTATATATAGGTCAGAGTGGCCGTAGCATAGATGTGATGTTAAGAGAACACAAACAGTCTATTTTATATAATAAAAAATCCACTGGTTTCGCCGAACATTGCATTGAACAAAATCACGTTTTTAACGGTAGTAGTGTTAAACTTTTGCATAATGCAAACAAAGGAAAAATCCTAGACATGCTTGAAATTTTAGAAATTAAAAAGGCTCTAAGAAAACGTTAACGTTAAGTTACAAATACACAACCAGAATTTATGAACAGTCCTGTACTAGACACAGTAATAAGATTAAAATTAAGTTCGTAGTTCCGGCCTGTATTGTTAAATTTTAAGAAATAGCAAATCAAGTTATTATCCCCCTCTAGGTGGGTAAAGGATTTGTAAGTTATATACTGTGAATTACCACTTTCAGGTCAGTTTTTAAGACTCTTGGATAATGGTCGCAAGGCCGAAACATATGTCAGAGAAATCTGAACAAAACTAATGAAACAATAAACCAACTGCGTATTTTAACTAAATAATTATAAATATTCAAAAGAATTTTTGAACATTTATAATTATTCTATTGAATATGTTTCATCAAGAACCTGCCGCAGATTCCATCCAATCAATTTTTATCATTCGCACCCAGAACATAAGCTGTATTGACCATTTCTTCTCTTGAAAAATTCATTATTGAAAAGTGCGAAATACTTTTTCAAAATAGTTAATAATTAAACGTCAATAAGATAACTTTCAATTATTCTCACTTTATGTCAAAATCATGGCTACTAGATCAGTTCGAAATGAAAAGTATTATAATTTAATGGTTTTTAATGAAAAAGTAAAAATATCTCTGGAAAAATCGATTTTAAATATAGGATATTATCCACAAAAATCGTAGAGAATTCACGTGTCAATTGAAAAATACAATAATATACAGGGTGTTCCATTTGAAAAAATTGAGAAAATTCACTTTGAAATGTCCTGAATTGGCGCTAATATAAAATACACCATGTATAATTATAATCAATATTTGGTGGTTGTGTCGTTGCAGTACATCCCTTGTCTACATAATTGCAAAATAAATCTTAATTAATATTAATACACACACAGCGAATTAATTTGTTAAACCTTGTTCAGACTAAAATTTTCATATTTTTTCGAATAATCTGGATGTCGTTGGAAAGGTAATTTTTACGCTGAATATATAAATGTAAAGATATACAGCTTGTTCCATTTTTGAAAAATGTTCTCAAAGATGCTTCGCTGTAGCGAGTCACCCTGTATATTTCAAAACATGTTTAAAATGTGCGCTATTTGACACTATACCACTTTCATAAAAAAATAATTTTCCAAAGTCTTCTAATAAGGCCGATATTGGACTTTGACGCACTATTGGGACGCCCTGTACGTCATTGTCATTAAATGAACTTTTTCCAGTTTCTTTCCAACACCAATTAATTTTGCATCCTGATCAAAATTTGTCTACGGGATACAATGGCTGAAGATATACTGGAAGCTAATTTCATGCTTGTCTACATCCATACAATAAATCCCCATGTGATAGAACAGCCTAGCACAAACTTTATTTGAAACATCTTAGTCAAAATAAAAAAACTGAATTGCAATAAAATGCGAATGTCTGCCATAATTCTAACTAGACGCGACACCAGCTTCAGTACACACATAAAATTAATCCGCAAACGTTACCGCATTATCCAACTTGAATGCAGATATGTTTTGTGTAGTGTTTCTCTGGCTACATTATTGTATTCGCTTATTTTGGAGCTCAAATAATCTCAAGTAACTGTTAAACATGTAACCGCCTGACAAATAGTCGTGTTATTAATAGTCGGTGTTTAATTAAAACCAATGTGTTTCCTAAGATTAGCTCCATTTCGTTGAGGAATGTACACTCGTGGACAATAAATTATATTATTTATTGTCCACGACTGCGACCGTACAAGGTGCGTAATGATCAGCACAGGAAAAGCAAATCAAGCATAAAATTTTGACTCGACTCAATATTCATGAAAAGTAAAAAAGGGTATATTTCCCTTTGGAGTTACTGAGGTTAAGAAAGAGCATTAAAAATGAGACAAAATCGGTCATGGATGTTGTATTTCGATATCACCCTAGCCCATACCCCTTTCTCTACTTAACTGCACTTTCGTAGAGCAGAGTCTAGTACTCATATTCCCATAACCATATTACTTCCCAGATTTGGTACCGTAGCACTTTTTTAGTAACTAAGTACGTTATTTTCTAATCGCAGAGAATGTGAAGGATCCATCTTTACACGTCTGAAGGACTTTTATTATATTTTCCTAAACGTTCACAAAAAAGGGCTCAAATCGACTGTTTCAGACAGAGAATAATTCAAAATCTATACTTACTGTTTCGTGTTTGCTTAACTGCTTTACTGATGTTACCAATGGACGTCGTAACACTATAAATCTAACACAGTAAATACTAACACTTTCTTAAATTTAAACCTGAAAAGGAATTTTGAAACACAAGAAAAGGACAATATAAAGTTCAAAAATATATATTAAATCTTTTTAAAAAAGTTATGTTTTTACAAAACGTTCAAGAAAAATGTATTGACAAACTATAGTCTGGCCCATGTACAACAAATAGTGAGGAACGAAACGACTCATAATGTACCAACTACCATCCAATGTGCGGTTTATAGCTAACGATTACACAACAAGATTCAGTAAAAAGTTTTATGTTTATAATTTTGTTGGGCTTTTGCTTGCCTGTTTATTGACGTATTTTCAGTTCAATACCATTTTTGATCGCTCCTCGGAGCTTAAAAATGCGTGAATCGCAACGACTTTGAATTATATGCTGCAATTATAGATTCATACGTTCAGGCAAGGCGGTCCCATGCACGTTCTGAGTACATGGTAACTATACTTTTCTGACACCGAATCACTGAGAATAATAGGTTTAGGGAAAATACACTTAAAACCCATCATTTTCCCGTCAAAATCGACTGCTAGAAAATGATAAGGCACCCTCGACGCTAAGAGCTATTTTCGCTAAAACTCTCGAAATACTTTGACTAGAGACTGAATAACTTGTCCTCATATTTAACACAACGCATGCGTTGCAGTAAATACTTGTCGTTATAAACTAAAGAGTTCATATTTAACTAAATTATTAAACCGCACTTTGAATATTGCTCTTCAATTTCATATATGTGTAATGACGTTGATCTACACAAACTTCAGTTATTACAAAACCATTGCATGAGATTCATATTAAAATATAGGAATAATACAAGCATAATACTGATGTAATTATCCGTCAATTAGCTTTCAGTTAAAAATTATATTAATTTCAGAACACTAGGATTTATGTATGAATTATTAAATAATTTGCTACCAGCATATTTAACTGATTATTTCACTCATTAACCTGGTAGCGAATGAAAACTCAAATTCAAATCCTTGCGCCAGTCATATGTCATTATCAGTAGTAAGACGATTAGATACTTACTTTTGACAGTATCTACATGCAGTTTTATCGCTGTAAAATACTATACTATATATAGTTTTTAGCGCTGAAAAACGCCATGGTCCCATTGTCATATGTTATATTTTATTTTATGAAATTATCCAAGCAGGCAAATCAATTATTAGATACATCTGTATAGGCACATTACAAAGTAACAAAACGTTAATAATTCGGGAAATCAAAACTATACAAAACACATTACAATTCGTAGAACTTATTCAACCTTCCAGATAGTTCTCTTTGCTTAACCAAAGGAACTTAACTTTATTTTTAAACCTCTTAAATTAATAATAAGGATAAAATAGGTAAATATATTTTAATATTTTTGTTTACTACTATAAAACAACTTAATATTAAAGATCCATTTTATGTATTTGATTAACTTATTCGTGAAATATTCTCCCCAAATACCACTCGTGCTTTGAAATTTTATTTATAAATTTTTTCTCCAGCTATGTTGTCAAGAGTGGTATAATTCGTGTAAATTGACAATGTATTATCAAAGATTTAAAATCTCTCGCGCAATAATAAACTGGACAGTTTATTATCGTGCTTTATTATGAACATTTACATTCTTTATATTAGAAGGCA
The DNA here is from genome assembly GCA_963675555.1 of Leptura quadrifasciata. Lineage (NCBI taxonomy): Eukaryota > Metazoa > Arthropoda > Insecta > Coleoptera > Cerambycidae > Leptura > Leptura quadrifasciata. The sequence goes on from OY776675.1 coordinate 153,946,843, forward strand.
ACTACGCTTTCTAAAAAAATTTGCGATAAAATCCTAAAGGCTAGTGATTTCATACGAAAATATTTAATTTAGAAGTGACATTCATAGTTATAACACAAGAGAGAAAGATCATGAGTAGATAAGCTGTGGGCGTTCTGGGTCAAAATCCCATGTTATTTGTTAGGGAGGCTCATTCTGATTTTTCAAGGTCATTCTTGTAAAGAACTGGCTGAAATTAGCTGCGGATGATGGGGTGACGTCACTTTGTCCCCCATGTATCCCGTCAAACAGGTAGGCGCAAATCTGTTTATATCTGTTCGAGATCAGTTTAAGACCTGCTTATAGATGTACAAACCTGTTTAATATTCGTACAGACCCTGCTTGAAAAGAGTACAGGCCTGTTTGAAATATGTACGTACAGAATCTGTTTGAAAACCGTACAGACCTTTTTGAAGACCGTACAGATCTGTTTAATGCACATACAGACCTGTTTGAAAACCATACAGACTCTGTTTGAAAGCTGTACAGACCTGTTTGAAAACCATACAGACCATGTTTGAAAGCTGTACAGACCTGTTTGAAAGAGATAAGGTGACGTCACCCCACCATCCGTAGCTAACTTCAGCTGGCTCTTTCATTGAAAAACCCCACCGCCCGCAGCTAACTCCAACCGACTCTTTACAAGAACAACCTTGAAAAACCAGAATGAGCCCCCATAAAAAATAACATGGTATTTTGGTCCAGAACGCCCATAGCATATTGATATATCCTACCTCATTAATGAAAATTTAAAAAATATATATGATAAAGGTATAATAACATAAAAACTTACCTGAGTTTGTTAAAGGATCATTATATGTAATTATATTCACTAAAAGGTTAAGAGAATACTAATATAAAATAAACAACTGTACCAGTTTTAATTATGTAATATGATTGTTATTTGTTCAATTTATGTATGATACCGACTTATTTTAGTATTTAACTTAGTGTTTAGTCTTCATTGTAACTTCTAACTTTATTATTTTTAAAAATTGTATTAATAGCTTTGCTAAATCAACGATTACTCTCTCTGTCTCTCACTATTTTAAACCTATTGGTCCTAAAAAATTTTTCGTTAATCCGTTATTGGTAATAAAACTCACATATTTTAACACAACTAGATTTATTACATCGTGTACAAGTGGGTATTATTAATATAAGTTGTAAGTTACAATATTAAAAATCATTAAACATGCCGCTTTGAGACATAAATGGGTACAACTCCTGTTGACGAATTTTTGGGTCAGTGACACTTTTCAAAATAAGTCGAAGTCTAGAAGGGTATAATCGATTATCACAGCTAAGGTAACATATTTTTAGATTCACCAACAGGAGGAATATCATGGCAAAAGTGTGCGTTCTTATGGCTGGAGGTTTGTGTTCCTGGAATGCCTCGTGTTAATGCTACTAGTATTTACATGGAATGGTTTATACCACTGAAACATTTAGTAAAAATTCTACGATATGGGCACTAATGTTCTCATTCCCTCCGTTTTATAAAATGGACTCAGTCCGGGGATCCGTCCAGCCATACAAACAGTATATATAAATAAGTACGAAAAGGGGTGATTAAATATGGGTGGTGATCGTGCTTTAATCGAAGTAATCGATGACGTTGTTATAAATGTGTGTCCATTATGTTGGTGTTTTTCATAGACGTGTGTTGTGATTTGAGCAATTGGGTTATGCCACGACAGTTACTTATTGGCAAATCAGTCTTATTTAGTGTATTTTTGGGAATATGCGGCGACCACCTGTAACAAAAGAAAACATATTAAACATGCCATTTCCTCACAGTTTCATAGAAAACGATATCATTTTTATTTTACTAAATACATCATCAGTAGATAAGCAAAGCCGTTTCTGGGCCACTGAGTAGAGGAACATTTGAAGTTCTCAATGACGTTATGAATTGGATGGCATGTGCCCATCAGGAGTCTTTGTGATTTTAAGACCTGTTTATATCTGTTTAAAATCTGTTATCTGTATATCCTGATGGACACATGCCATCCAGTTCACGACGTTACTGAGAACCCTCAGTATTCCTCTACTCAGAGGCCCAGAAACGGCATTGCCTATCTACTCAGCAGTACAGGAGTCAGGAAGTTATGCAGAATTCAAAAGTGTAATAATGCAGGGTGCTCTTTTTGAAAATGAAAAGTTAGTGTCACTTCCGATTAAACCGCAAGTGCAAAAAAGTTAGCAATTTTATCATTTATCAAATTATCATTGTCACAAAGCGATGTTTATTAAGTATATCCAAATTTAAACCGTTTATCTCCTAAACTAAACTAAACTAAAGGGAAAAAAACATGGTACACGTTTCCCTTAAATATTATTATTGTTAAAGATTATATTCAGATCAGGTGGAATATGAACTATAAAAATAAAAAAATGTATAGAAGTTTAATTTTATTCTAGCTCGGACTTCACCTATAGAAGGAATAGCTTCTCGAATAAAGTCTAAATCACTTTCATTCACTTTTCTAACGAAGTGTTTTTCGTGACTGAAATGTTCAATTATTGTATAAATATTGTACCGCATTAAGCGAATTAGCTTAAAAATTAATAAAAATATTAATTTGTAGATGCACTGAATAACCCTAAGTTGTAGTGTAGACGAGAGGAAACTGCATAGTCGCACGAACCAAACCGCAAATATTTTAGTATGTATCCAACCGTCTCGCGAGGTAGGTGTGTGGAGCTCTCCGCCCGGTACCGATCTAGACGAAATATTCAAAATAAGCTAATGAAAATATTTTCTAAGTCGATCTGACGTCACCTATACAACGTCATCCTTTTTGGGTAAATGGAATAACTGAATATATCCGACAGTCAGTTCACGAGGTGCTGTTCCAGACGTTAGATGTACCTATCTGCCTGCTCCGAACTGCGAAGAAATTATTCCCAAAATTCAGGTGATTAAATTATTCGAAAATATTCCGAAATATTTTTTAAGTTCGTTTGACGTCACGTCGATCCATCGCACATCTATTACCATCGTTTCTCCCCCTTGTTAAGTATTCGAAGGAAATAATTGAATTAATCTCGTGTTGGCAGTCAGCCAGAACGACTCGTCGGTAGCAGACGTGTCTAGTCCGAGAACCGAACCCAAGTCCCGTTGATGTCATATATCCTCGCTAAGCAGCAGAATTTTGGCATTGTCTATCATTTTGCCGCTTGCTATAACTGTCACATGAGTCATCTGGTACTAGTATTTTCGTTGCACCGCTTGTCTTCATAACTACAATTAGGAAACAAGTAGACTTGTACATATATAGTAGGTTTAGTTGAATAAACTAACATTATTTATCAAATTCTGAGTTTTACTGTTTGTGTGTGAACATCTAATTTCCCAAAATTGACCCACTGTTTCTACCGTTTCTCCACTTGAGTTACTCAATCGCGCGTATCCGGCTTGTGGGTAGTGTGTCTTATCACTGAAACTAGAACTGGCGCCCGAGCTTAAACCCAACTCGTTTCCGGGGTTCGAGTGTCAAAGAGTGGCCTTTTTCTATTTGCAGCTAATAAGACACCACCGCCTCTGAGTACGTAAAGGTTTCTATCATTTCATATTATTTCTTGTTATTATATCTAAACCTTGCTGTCATTGTTTAACTGAAATTAGTTTACTTTAACATAAACGTCAATTTCAGACTTGAACTTTTCTGAATATGTCTCTAAGCTACAAGACATAACGAAACAAAGTAAAAGGTTCCTTGAAAAATTTCACATTGTATCTCTTTGTCAATCTGTAGTTAAGTCTCGTATTACTGCCTTAAATGAGATAAAATTTATCTAGATTGCCCTTTATTCAGATTAGCAGCTAAGCACTTTAACTGTAACTATTGTCTGCAAAGGCACGTGTTAAAAAGTATCAACTTGTAAAAGTACGAAATGCGAGAACATAAAGTGTACCGAAACCGTAAAAACTTTCAGTCCATTAAGCAACTTTGTTTTTTACTTTTTTAAATGATCGATATGGTATATCAATCCCTAGAGATATATCACGTCGAGTATGTTTACTTTCAAGTGGAAGGGGAAGCTGGAAGTGTTATATTTCAATTCCCCACAGGTAATAGCAGAACCCCCAAAGGACTAGAGGCACCTAAAATTTGCTTTTCAAACATGCCACAGGTCTGATAATTATGTCTTTGTTCCAGCCGCAACTCACCCTCGAACCATTACAAAGCTTAACAAAATAAATATTGATGTAAAATTCGTTTTAAGTTGTACCCTCTATTTCTGGGCGTAATACGGAGAATGATCACAATGGAATTGGTTGAAATATTTACATATCTAATTTACAGTTGGAAAAATGTATAATGGTCTCCCTGAGTAAATGTATATATTATGACGGTAATTTACCATTTTTATAAAATACATGCACAGAGCCGGTCTTACCACTAGGCAGACAAGGCCATTGCCTAGAGCGGCAAATTTTAAGTTTATTAATTTTTTAAAACTTTTTTGTTTCATGATAATTTTTGTATGTAACATGTAAATTATATCGGATTAGAATGTAAACAATTCTGCATAAATTGATGTATATCAACATGATATTAATTATTGTATATGTATATACCTGGTAGACATTAATATGGTGAAATATCAGCTTTAATATTACTTAAATTCGTTGAATCCGTAAGCAAGTGGTCAACACGTGTTGACAAGAGACAACTATCGTATACCTACCTCGAACTCCATAAAATTGAGGGGATAATAACCCCTGGCAAAGAAAATAGATGCTGAAATTTAAGAAGGGCAAATTGAACCCACTTAAGTGTAACAAATAATACAAAGTGAAGCTGAGTGTAAATTACGGTTAAATTGTGTCAAATTCTATTAAAGGGATAACGGGTAAAATGCAAAGACCAATAAGCAATAAGGAACAAGAATATAAACAGTAATAATATTGCATCGGTTTGTGGGACTGTTACGGTTCAGCAGCGCCCGGCGGTGCTATTGCTTTGTACTTGAGTTGGCTCATTTATCGAATGGGACTTGATGAGAGAGCATATGAATTATTTTTTGAAATTAAAATGACACTGGAATTCCTCCGAATCAGTCCAATCACTTTACGTAACGTCGGAAATTAATTTTCTTGGAATCTTGGAGTTGATAGCGAAATTTGACCCCTTTCTTAAACGAACACTTAAAACGTTAAAAAAATATTGGATCTGGTGGCACATTTTGGAAACAATTAGAGCAGCTAAATACTTTTCAATAAGTGTCGATTCTACTCCTGACCTTGCCCATATTGACCAGTTAACCTTCATCATTAGATATGTAAACAATGAGGAATACTCCAAGAAACATTTTTAGCATTTATTCCAAATCCCGGCCATAAAAGTGAGGAACTAGAAGTTGCAGTAGTCAACTTCATAGAAGAAAGTGGTTCAAACTTGAATAATTGTCACGGTCAATCATATGACAATGCAACTATGTCGGGACAACATTCAGGTTTACAAGCGAGATTAAAATGAAGAAAACCCTTCATTAATTATGTACCTTTTGCTACATATTCACTAAATTTACTTGGTTCATCTGCCTCTGAGTCTTGCCAAGAAGGTACACGTTTTCTCTACTTTGCAAGAACTTTACAATTTCTTTACGGCATCAATACATAGATGGCAAATATTTGTTTATGTTAACGAAGAGGAGAAGTTTCTAAAGCTCAAAACACTACCAAAAACCCTTTGGTCAGCTAGGCATGATGCTTGTGATTGTGAAGCTTTAAGCAAGCAGTTTCCTGATATTATTAACGCTTCTTTGAACCAAATTGCAAGTGATCCAAATGAAAAATTAGCTGCTAAGTCCGAGGCAAGAGGTCTTGTACAAAAGTTAAATAAATTCGAATAAGCGATTTTAGCAAAATTGTGGAGATCTATTCCAGGGCGATTTAATGTAGTCAATAAAAAGCTACAAAGCATTAATATTGATTTTACAAGTGTGGTCAGTCAGAAAACACTACGGGCCGATTTCAGTAGCTTTGAAAATTTGGCCAAGTCTTGTTCTGATATTCAAGAATACCAATTTGATTTAAAGCGTATAAAAAGGAGAAAAATTTGATAAAAGTCATGCTGGAGAGACATCACTTCAAATTTAATGCTTTCTATGTTATTATAGATAATTTGCAGTAAGAATTAAGTAAAATTTGCTCTTTCATTTTCATTCTGGAAAATGATAAAAACTTCACCACATGAAATAAGACAGTCAGCGAATAACTTATTAAATTGTATTCAAACGAATTAGAGACTGTTTTGTAGATGAATGCATTAATTTTGAAGCCTCTTTAAGCACAATCACCAATGAAAAATTAATTCCACTAATGGTTTTATCAAAATTGATATACAAAAGTGAGCTGCAAGAAATTTATCCAAATGTATAGAATATTCCTTTGCAAACCAGCTACCAATTGTTCAGGCGAGTGCTCGTTTTCTACACTACTGCGTGCCAAAAATGAATCAGTGGACTTAGATTCAATAATTGACAGTTTTGTCGCAATGAAGTCGCGCAAAAAACTGTTCTCGTCTAAGTGCTACAAACTTTTTTAAGTATTATTTTAAAAACTGAAGATTCGAATAACCGGCCCTGCCCATACAGTCCTCTGCCTTTATTTTAAAAAGCTGCGAAAAAACGGATCAATAACGCTGTCACTGCACTCGCTTATCTACTTCCCAGAGTTCGTCCCGTTTTTCTATTAATCGTTTTTACAAAAATGATGGTGATATATCATCGGAGCACAAACAAATAAAAGTTGATTGAAAACACCAGGAATATGTCCGCCGCGAACGCACAATATGATGACAAGGAAATTGATGTGGGTATGATCAGATTACACTGTACAAAGAATCGTCTGGTCTCAGACATTACAAAACCCACTATCTATCACTGATGGTATTGTAAATTAACCTTGCGTTGTGGAAATAGAGTTGGTAGGGAATCCTTGCCATAAAGAAAACCAATATAAAAACATTCCACATATAAAAAATTCAAGAAAACAATATATTATGTCAAATCTCATCGCTATAACGCAAAAAGTTCCTGAAATATAAAACAAAAACTTACTCTAGTACTATCTTTGTCTAAAGTTAGGTATAGGAATTTCCTAACGCTCTAATGTATCTCATGTAAAATGGCTTCGCTCGGGTCGCGCAATCCTCCGCACTCCTCTTTATTAATAATTATTTTTTTAACTTCTAATAATATTATGATAGTTTTCTCTTATGAAACATGAACATTTGTTGGTTTAACGGTGTTTTTATTGTGTCTTAAAAATTCTTGTTAATTGTGTTCAAAATGCCGCAAATTTATACAAGAGATGAAAAAGTGGGCATGTTAATTATTTATGTAGCCTAGACGGCGAGGAGTTTTGATTAAATTTTTATTCCATAGGCGATATTATTATTGAAATCGCTTCGTAATGGGGTGTAGTTGAACACCCTATGTTTGCTTACAAATTGATGTTCCGCTTGATTTTATAAATAACAATTAGTGAAAAAAATAGGCACTTTTTCTTTATTTCCTTTAATATCTCCGTCCCTGTTAACTTTTAGTACAACATATGCATTGGGAAAGTTGTTCGTTATGAAATTCTTTAAAAAATGAGCACCGATAGAGGTCGCTAGGTGCAATTGTTAACTTGCAAATAGCCTCGAAAGCTTGAAAAACATGTATTTTTCATTATTTTTTTACTAAAAACTTATCGCACATTGAGGGCTGAATTTTCTAAATGATTTTCCCAATTATTATAAACTAATTTCACAAAAAATGGCACTATTGTTAATTAAGTATAAAAAAGAATTTGATCGTTACTCTAAATGTAATGAACTGATCTTGCTGAAATTTTTTGTACATTATCGGAATAACATAGACGCCATCCTCAAGAAACCGGAAGTGAAAAAAAACAATTGTATGTCAAAAAGTGCCGCTACTATGTATGTAGTATTCCTAAATTTCAACTAATTGTCTTCAAAACTAGAGAAAAGGGGGGTATACCATGATCCTGTTACATCCGGTAGACATTTGTAAACAACCAGGGCAAATTTCAAGTCAAAAGGATGGAAAAATACAAAAGTAAAAATATCGCGGCAAATAAGCATCATAGGGAAAACATTATTTTCTCAAATTGTTCGATTTTTCATATCGTTATGTACTGGTTTATAAAAGGCCAAACACACACTGAGGTGTAGTTTGAGATGGGAGATGGATCACAAAAACAGTTTTTTTTAAAATATACATTTATTTATGAGAACCTTTAGACAATACAAATATGATGGTTTACTTGCAAGATGATAAAAGGGGTTATAGTTCAAAGATTTATTGCAAATAAAAAATACAACAAAAACTTTACGACCTATTAAAATACCGTCGGCAAATTGAATCACTTACCTTTATAGGTTTGTTTGATGACCCCATACCAACTGGATCGCCGGCGTTACTAATGAGCTCGTAAAGTTTTTTGTCGCATTTTTTATTTGCAGGGAATCTCTGAACTATACTACATTATTTTACACCAACCCCACATGGCTCAAGACTTAAAAAATATATTTGTTTCCTGTAGAAAACATTTGTTTGTGACTCGCAAATCGTCAATTATTTTTTTCGTGAAATATGAACAGGTGCTCCATTCAAGTTCTGAATATAGGATGTTTTAAACGATAACTAAAAAGTGTATTTACGAGCGGCAGTAGTTTTTAGCCGTATTGTCGCAAGAAAATTGAATAGGTTTATAAATAAAATGATCAAAAGTATTCCGTCTGGCAGTAAGATTATATGACGTAGGATGTTTCTATTTATCATGTTATGTAAAGTTGGAAAAGACAGAAATCCGGGATAAAAGCCTCACACACATAAGAAGAAACATTAGGATTATCTATGCCTACAACACAAATCTCTGAATCCTGTAAAGCATTATGGCTTATTCGACTGTCTTGGTAAATCCAGACAACTCCCGACATGATGGACTTAAGTAATTTAGAAATAGACGAGGAGAGTTAAGATCCTTTCTTTACTCATATATGAATTAGTGTGAAAAGGTTATATGAAACTTCGTTTTTTTTTGTCAATTTTTGAAATGAGGGTATTTTCTTGATTTCATTTACAAATTTTCTTATCATTAACATTTTCCGTTACTCTGTTAACTCAATTAAATAAAAACATTTGGAAAATCGTAAAAAATACTTTATATATGTTTTTTTAACATTTCTCACAAGATATAAACTTTAGCCGCACAGTGCGTTATAGCTTCTTTTACTAAGAACTGAGTATGAATATTTTAATGTCAGAAACCCACTGTTGCTCTTTGTGGTCCATTACTTAAGGAGGACCCTGTATATTATGTGCAATATTATGAATAGCGTTAGCATGATCTGTGATATACATTGTAACAGCTTAAATAAGCTAACCAAAATTATTACTGACCATATCAATTATCAATCTCATATAACCTATTTAAATCTGGTCTATTTTTTAATTCCAATTGAATAATTGTCATATAATTTGATTTGATTTAAGGCAATGTTACATGGCCTACGTCCATTTAACAATTTTATATAATAACTGGTATTTTATTTATATTTAGCACGGTCTGTATAGCATTTTGATTCAGTTTTTGTAACTGAAACTGTTTTCAACTAACAGAATTTTCTTTGCATAACTGCTAAATCGTTTCACATTGTTTTATGTACATATTTTAATATCTTAAGAACTCAGTCATATGTTTGTTTAACATTAACTTATGTATTTGTTCTATTCTGTAACAGCATCTCAGGAAACAATTGTCTACAAAACATTTATTTACATTCATATATATATCTATATTTCAATTTCTACATTTTGTTTACTGTGAGTACATGTGGTTACCTTCCTTACCTTTAACTTTCTAATTTTTCTAATTTCCTATAAGATGTAATATATTTACCGAATTCTCACAATACGTTTTACTATTTATTACGGCAGTTCATATTTTTGGTTATGTATCGAAATTACAAATTGCAATCTAAATGAGCTGTGGTATGTGGGTATTATAGATTCCTTTTATCGATTTTGTAATTTGCTTGAGTAAGTAAATCTTCGTAAGAAGACCGGCAGGTTGTTGCGCTTAACTCAACAATTGACAGATGGCGACACCTGTACCATTCCTATATTTTACAGCTTTCCATTTAACTAGTAAACATATTTTTTTCAAGTTTGTGTGGTGGCATTATTTTGCAGAAAGTGGGTCAAATAAACTTTACTTTATTAGTAAAATTCACCAAGAAATCATTTTGCCTCCAGCTTTTGTACTGATTCGAACGTATATAAAACTTAACTGTGGAGTTCAGTAATTAATATTACATTTTTATATCCGCGTTAACAAGTGTCTAACATCCAGGTAAATTTCATTTATTAGTAATTTAAAATTTCAGTAATCTTCAATTTTTTTTTAAATAAATTTAAATTCAATTATTTTTAATTTAATAAGTAATTAAAATGTTATATATACCACATGGTTATAAAATATTTTTTTCTCTCTTTTTCATTTTTTTTGGCAATTTATAGTTTATGAATCAGCTTATGCATAGCTTATGTTTCTGCATATTCTACATACTCTGTATACCTTTAATCTTCTGTATATTTTCTTCATATTGAAAATTTAATAGTCTTCAAACGCAAAAGGCAGCTATATCAACTCAAACTCGAAATTCAGTTTTATATATTTTATGCTTATGCTTAATATTTAAGCTTTATATTTTATATAGAAAATTTGAGCTTCTCACAAATTTATATCAATTATAAATTTATACAGTTGGACAATTTTTCCACAATTTTTAAACTTCACTTATTTGAAAGACGTAAATTAAATTGCCAAGAAAACCTTTGGACTCCATTTTTGCAACAGACAATTGTGGGCCTGAATTGCTGTTCCAGAACCATTCACCTCAACAATACTCAATCCCGGAATCTAGGATCCTGGTATAAATTTGTTATATATATTTTTTTATTTTTAATAATTAGTAACTTGAAAATTTCACATTATACAAACCGATTTATCTATTCATGTAATATATTTTATCATTCATTTTAAACTATCTTTTTATTTCTTTTACCAACAATTTCAGCCTGATCTATAGTAGACTGGTTATTCGAGAAAAAGAGACAATTCCACTTATTTTCATTATAGATGGTGCCCAATTTAACATCAATTTTTCTTTGTCTCCTTTTCTCGAAACAAACATAAATTTGTCATTTATGCTGTACAGTGTACATTTCAAAAAGGGTACGTTTCTCCACTCTTACAAATACTCCGGATCCACGGCTCTTTGCACCGACTTAAACCTCAATTCTTCCCCAAAAATAAATAATAAGGGAAAGGAGGTAACAGCAATTTAATTTGGATAATTTAAATAATTAAATGAAGACGATTTAGGCGAATGTAAAATTAATGTATCTTATTGTATTACTTAATTACTTTTTAAAATGTTATCCTATATTGGACTCCCTTGCATACCCTTATTTTCCTCATCCTTGGCATCTGGAAATATTTTATATTAAATTTTCTACCTAGACTTTCACATTTTTCCAAATATGCGCATATTTAGTTCCAGCTGGGAATATTAATAACTCATTTACATATTCTCAAGAGTAATTATATCATCTGAATATTCACGAATTCATGAAGCGAAACATCAAAGGAAATTTAGCCTTATATGTACAGGATGAGCAAAGTTTTTATAATGATAATAACAATATTGTTTTTATTTATAGAATTACATAATGTATACAAACACATCTATACAGGGCGAGATAATAGTGCGTGCGGGTTCTATCGAGTTATATGACAGCTATGTTCAAGGTTGTACAACGAATTCAGTTCCAGTTGGCACTGCAGCCAGAATGGGCTTATTGTGCCTTCCCCTGTTTCTAGATTCTGCCGGTGATTCATGTATTGCTGACTAGCCGAAGTAGTTTTATCACCGGCAGATGTTCCAGTATTTTTGGATCAACTTTTGTGACATCAAAAATATTTTGCCTCCTGTGATTCAGAGCCTCACATTGAGAGAGGGCTTACTGTCTAAGACACTTTTTCACAGAGTCTGCAGTTTAGGTTGTCCTCATACAGATCCAATTTACGCAGGTGTTCCTTCTCAGGTGCGTACCCTGTGAGAAGCCCTGTTACTATTCTCAGCTGAATTCTGCTTAACATAAGCAGTTGCTGAGTTCGTTTTGTACACAGTTGTCATGAAAGCCTTACCACGTCTAAGTCCTGGAATATTCTGCCAGCATCTGATATGCTCTTCCTTGAGGTAATTTGTTATAGTCCAGGGCATTTAGATCAAAATCGCCCGAATAGCGGAAATTTTTAGGCACAGCAGATATTGAGATGAGGTTTTTTGCATTGTGTTCAGGAAGGTCCCAGGAAACGACTCTACATAGTCTGATTTAGCCATTTTTTGAAAAATGCCTTCTGGGCCGGAAAATGTATTTTCCAATTGCATCATTACTTGCACCATTATAGGAACGACTGGAAACTCGGAAAAATCGCTCGGAAATCGTTACTCGGGGGTTTTCGGGGCTGCCGAACTCGATTCTGGCATTGGAATTACCCGGGGGCTCTCGGGGGCGGCTCTGCGGGGGTATTCGGGGGCCATTCTGGGGGGGAAATTGCATAGTCCATGAAAATCGCTCCAAACTCGTTACTCGGGGGTTTTCGGGGATGCCGAATTCAATTCTGGCATTGGAATTACCCGGGGGCGCTCGGGGGTCCCTCTGTGGGGTTGTCTGGGGGTCATTCTGGGGGGAGGGAAATGGCATAGTCCATGGGAAGCGCTCCAAACTCGTTACTCTGGGGTTTTCGGTGATGCCGAATTCAATTCTAGCATTAGATTTCCCCGGGGGCGCTCGGGGTCCCTCTGTGGGGTTGTCTGGGGGTGATTGGGGGGGAAATGGCAGCGTCCATGAAAATCTCTCCAAAATCGATAATCGGGGGTTTTCGGGGATGCCGATTTCAATTCCGGCATTAGACTTCCCCGGGGGTGGCTCTGTGGGAAATGGTAAAGGAGAAAGTGAAAAATCACAAATTATGAAAATAATACTTTATTCAAATAACAAATAGGAGTTTTTATTAAATTTTATTAGAGTGCCGGACACAGCTCAAACACCAAAAAAATGGTCCAAAATCCAAAAAACTTGATCACTATAGCACTGTATTGACGTATAACGAAAAACCCACGTGGTCCAAGACTGCCGGACACCACTCAGACACCAAAAAAGGCCCAAAATCCAAAAAACTTGATTATTTTAGCACTATATTTACGTATAACAAAAAACCAACGTGGTATAAGAGTGCCGGACAGCTCAAACACCAAAAAAAGGTCCAAAATCCAAGAAACTTGATTACTGTAGCACTGTATTTACATACAACGAAAAAGCAACGTGGTCCTGAACGACAGATGTAATACTGATGCCACACAGACGCCGACTGCGCGCGGGAACTGGACCCATATTTTTTCTCTTCAGTCGATACAGAATATTTCTGTTCGCGCCGGTCCCCGTGGTAACGATACTCTACTCTCTTTATAGCTTTGGCGCCTTTTTCAAATCCAGTTTCGAGGCACAAAAGACTTCCAAAGCAATTGTTTTTATAATATGTGTAATATTTATTTATTTAATATTCAATCTAAATTTTTATTATTCATACCCCCGGGGAAGTCTAATGCCAGAATTGAATTCGGCATCCCCGAAAACCCCCGAGTAACGAGTTTGGAGCGATTTTCATGGACTATGCAATTTTCCCCCCAGAATGGCCCCCCGGATACCCCCGCAAGCCGCCCCCGAGCGCCCCCGGGTAATTCCAATGCCAGAATTGAATTCGGCATCCCCGAAAACCCCCGAGTAACGAGTTTGGAGCGATTTTCATGCACGCTGCCATTTCTCCCCCAATTCACCCCCCCGCGCACTCCCACAGAGCCACCCCCGTGTAATTCTAATGCCAGAATCGAGTTCGGCAGCCCCGAAACCCCCCGCGTAACGATTTCCGAGCGATTTTTCCGAGTTTCCAGTCGTTCCTATAATGGTGCAAGTAATGATGCAATTGGAAAATGCATTTTCCGGCCCAGAAGGCATTTTTCAAAAAATGGCTAAACCAGACTATGTAGAGTCGTTTCCTGGGACCTTCCTGAACACAATGCAGAAAACCGCATCTCGATATCTGTTGTGCCTAAAAATTTCCGCTATTTTTCCTAACTTCCCTGGACTATTATGCACCTCCTTACACTGCACTTTGGCACTGCGAGGGCCGGTTCTGGGCCAAGGAATGATTTTTTCATTGCCTAGGACTTCACTGTGTCCTGGCATCCAGATCAGTTTTACTGAATTCTGTTCTGCCAGTGTCTTAAGTTCTTCTTATATTATTTTCAAGAAAATTGCATTATCACACTCCTTCGCTGTGAAGTAACAGACTAGTATACTAGGGAGATGTGCTTTGATTAAACGTATTACCACAATAAGTACTGATTTTAAAACTGTGATATTATTATCATTTAGCTTATATTTTATATTTATCCTTGTTAATAAATATTTGCTTGTCAAATATATGTGATTGTCTTTTGTTCATTAACTCTCTTAATTTAGCAGACAGAAGTAGAATTAAGTACCATATTCAGAAGTTATGTTTTGTATTCCGTGACTTCACAAAACATAAGAATAATTCTTTTTAAGTCACGTGCATGCTCAAGTATCTATCTTTTTTTAAATTTTGCATCAAATGCTTCCCAACTTACGACACCATATTGGCGAAGAGCTGCCGTCTGCAAGTGAGGGTTACCACATCTCCCCAAAAGAATAAAAAAATTATATATACATTTATTACATATTACATATACATTTATTAGTATCTGGGAATCCTGGCACTGTATTTTTTTTATTTGATTTTTATGCTTGAAATTGCATCAAAACTGCGTCATGACTTATTAGTCATGTAATTCTAAAAAACAATGAAATATAGTCATTAGAGCCAGTTGGTATAAAAGTTCTTCATAAATTTCTTACAACGCAAAAACAAATTTCAAACATAAAACTGGTACTCCAAGAGACTGTCCTCATCATATATAACGCAACCATGTATGAAACGCGACCAATGGAGCAATAATTAAGCTACTAACATGGGGACAGGATGTTTTCTATAGCTCTTAGAGCCCCTTGCTTATACAATGTGTGGCCGGCAGTTTTATTTACTTCATCGTGAGAATCCTATTTCTGAGTTTGTAAGCTTATTTAAAAAAGGTCGAGGATATATTAGATGCCGACACTCCCCGATTAAATGACCTATAAAGTGACCGTAGCAAATTTTTTAAGTTACGATTACAAAAGGATAGAAACGTTATCACCGTTGTAAGCTTTTCCTTTAAGGAAATTGAGTTACTCGTGTTTTGAATATAAAGTGTAATAAGAAAAACCGCTGCCCAAGGAATTATCACTTCCACATCCAGATTTTGTATCCAAGTCTTATGTCTTTTAGAGGCCCTTGGTTCAAATCTCAATTTAATTTTTTACTCCCTTTAATAATAGGGTGAGGGTGGCAATGAGGGTGGTAGAGGGGGTAGCTAACGCCAAAAAAAATTTCTAGACGTTTCGTTCTTGCATACACACTAAATCACATTTTAATTTTTTTACCCCCTTTAATAATAGGGTGGGGGTGGCAAAAGGGGCGGTAGAGGGGGTAGCCAACACCAAAAATTTTTTTTTAGATGTTTCGTTCTTGTATACACACTAAATCACATTTTAATTTTTTTACCCCCTTTAATAATAGGCTGGGGGTGGCAAAAGGGGCGGTAGAGGGGGTAGCCAACACCAAAAAAATTTTTTTAGGCGTTTCGTTCTTGTATACACACTATATCACATTTTAATTTTTTTTACCCCCTTTAATAATAGGGTGAGGGTGGTAGAGGGAGTAGCTAACGCCAAAAAAATTTCTTAGACGTTTTGTTCTTGCATACACACTAAATCACATTTTATTTTTTTTTACCCCCTTTAATAATAGGGTGAGGGTGGCAATGAGGGTGGTAGAGGGAGTAGCTAACACCAAAAAAATGTTCTTCGACGTTTCGTTCTTGTATACACACTAAATCACATTTTAAGTTTTTACCCCCTTTAATAACAGAGTGGGGGGACAATGGGGTGGTAGAGGGGGTAGCCTACGCCTAAAATTTTTTTAGACGTTTCGTTCTTGTATATACACTAAATCACATTTTAATTTTTTTTACCCCCTTTAATAATAGAGTGGGGGTGGCAATGGGGGTGGTAGAGGAGGTAGCTAACCGAGTAGCTAACGCTAAAAACTTTTTTAGACGTTTCGTTTTTGTATATACACTAAATCACATTTTAATTTTTTTCATAATAGTGTGGGGGTGATAGTGGGGGGTGGCTGATGCCAAAAAAAATTTTCAGACCTTAATTTTTGATACATGCCCTAAATTGAAATTGCATTATGGACTCTTACTTGCTTGTTTTGCCTATTTACCCTTATTTACCTCATTTATCCCCGAACCCTTCAACGGAATTAGATCAAAATATAATCTAGTTCCAGATCCCGTTACAATACACAAGTAATTTCAAGTCATATCATAAACGGTTCCAGAGTAAACGTGCGCACAAAAAAAAAAGTTCCAGTTTTTCGCTCGAATTTAAAATCTCGACGTTTCATAACATTTTAAGCCCATTTCAACAAAAAAATATATTTTTTGCGTTACTACACTTCCACTGGAGGTGGAAGTAAAATGAAGCTAATTAATTGACGTTTACATCATATGGAATAAAGATATTTGTGGCGTATATGACACTGTTTTCATTAATTTCATATTCGCTGTAAATCAGTGTGCGATATTAGTTTAAAAAGCAAACAAGCAATAACAACAATCCCAAGAGGAAAAGAGAAAATATTTACGTACGTTCTTCTAAAAACAAATACCAGATTTGCTCGAATCGCATTGAAATAAAAATAATTCTCATTACAACCCCAGAGCACACAAGTCGACTCTAACGAGTATAGTCCCCCGAGGAAGCAAATACTGATAATGGAAACCTGTGCTATAAATTACAAAATAATTGGTATCGATTCCCTGCACCTCTTGAATTTCATTCCAGGAAAATTGTATTTTAACGTGATAAAAAAAAATTCCATTAGTTTTGAGAATGTTATTTTTTAAAATTTATATAAGTACTTTGCTTCACTAAGGAAATGAAAATAACGTGAAGTTTTAGGCTTTCTCCAATTTTTTTGATAAAATTGGCAATAAGTTAAGAGCACGCATGTCAAAAAGTTATTCGGGGTTGTTTAATAATAATAATAACTAGACTTTCAAAGAAAATGTTGGAATACAATCAAGAAAAATAAAAATATAAAACAATAGTAAGACTATATAATTCCAATATTTGACACTTTTGTTAATTTCGCTCTTTGTTTTTTTCATTCCATGGCACTAATCAATGTGTTTTGTAAATAATATAACTGTTTATACATATCTTCACAAATAACTCTTAATTTCCAATAATAAAAAACCTCTTATTAACAAATTTGATCAAGACACAACCGTTCACTCCAAAAAAGCATAGAAATACTGATCGTAGTCAGACTGGAAACAAGAATAGACGGTGTTTAATATATCTATTATTTGAGATTTTCCTGGTATTAGGTATTTCATCAAATTCAATCTTGGCTTGGAAAAAATATGCAGCCAATGCAGTGGGATTGGAAAAAATAGGCAATATTTTACTACCAGTTTTAGTACAGAGGCGCCTCCTCTATTTTAAAAATTATATCGTGAAACTGTAAAAAGGGTTGCGATAACCGATGTGGATGTGTTAGAGTTGAATTACGTTGTTTAACTGTATGCTCTAACTGCCATGGATAAGGTTGCCCAAATTCACTACCTGAGGAAATGCTAAATGAACAGGATCCAACAAACGAATAAAGAATCGAAACGTCAGTGGAGTAGGCCTACTGGGGACACCACTTTAAAAAAATGCACCAAGAGCTCTACCTCATGGATGGTGTAGAAACGAGCTCAAATTATAAAATGCTCAGTTATAGTGCTCTATAAATATTTTAGCAAAATTTTAAAATTTGACCTAGATAATTACTTCCACTTAAGTGGAAGTATAATAACGCAAAGAAAAATTTCAATTTTTGTTGTTGAAATAAGCTTAAAATGTCATAAAACGTCGAGATTTTAAATTTGAGCGAAAAAAAATTTCCTGTCTGTCGATCTGTCTGTCAGTAACTTTTTTTTGTGCGCACGTTTACTCTGGAACCCTTTATGATATTGACTTGAAATTTGGTACACTTATGTATTGTAACGAAATCTGGAACTAGATTATATTTTGATCTAATTCCGTTGAAAGGTTCGGGGGTAAATGGGGTAAATAAGGGTAAATAGGCAAAGCAAGCAGGTAAGAGTCCATAAAATTGCAATTTAGGGCATGTACGAAAAGTTAAGGTCTCAAAAATTTTTTTGGCATCAGCCAACCACCCCCTTATCACCCCCAATACCACCCCTCACACTATTATGAGAGGGCGTAAAAAAAATTAAAATGTGATTTAGTGCATATACAAAAACCTAACGTCTAAAAAAAATTTTTACCGTTAGCTACCATCCCCAGCCGATTATTAAAGGGGGCAAAAAAAAACAAAATGTGATTTAGTGTGTATACAAGAACGAAACGTCTAAAAAAATTATTTTGGCGTTAGCTACCCCCTCTACCACCCCCATTGCCATCCCCACCCTATGATTGAAGGGGGTAAAAAAAATTAAAATGTGATTTAGTGTGTAACAAGAACGAAACGTCAAAAAAAATTGTTGGGCGTTAGCTACCCCTCTACCACCCCCAATGCCACCCTCACCCTATTATTAAAGGGAGTAAAAAATTAAATTGGGATTTAAACCAAGCGCCTCCAAAATTTATTTTGGCATTAGTTACTCCCTCTACCACCCCCACCCTATTGTATAAGAGAATAAAAAAATAAATTGGGATTTAGTGTGTATACGAGAACCAAGGACTTTAATTTTTTTTTATTAACCACCCCCTCTACCGCCCTCACTATATTATTAAAGATAATAAAATATTACATTGGGATTTAGTGTGTATAAGACTTGGATTTATATCCAGATTTTAATCTGGATGTGGAAGTAGTGATTTCTTGGGCAGCGGTTTTTTACCTATATAAATCTTTAAGTCGCCTGTCGGAATGTTTCTGATTTCAAATTATGTATTAAAAAAACTATTTATCCTAATCCGGCCTGCTTCTAAGATTTTCCAAGGGAAAACCTTCATTGATTCGGCTAATAGCGGATATGATCTGATTAAATAACTTTGCCCTTCCAGCTCACTGCAGGCATGAAAATATTATAAGATGATGTCACTCATAAACTCCTAAGGGAAGGAGAGAAACCGATATTATACATTCTCTTATTCTTTATTAAAAAATGCAATTTCTCGTTAAATTAGTATTTTTTGAAAAGTTGTATAAATTTTGAATAAAACATAGTTCAAATTTACTGATAAAAATTGAAACAGTGATTGTATACGTTCCAATGAAATTATCTCAAAAATTAGTAGTTACAAAAAATATTAATTTGTCCTCAAATTGAAAACCTTCCAGAAAAAAAAAATAATAAACTTGGCGTTACGTAATAAAGTGGAAGTCATATTGATGACATCACTACACCGCCCACTTTCACTGTAATTTTATAAGACTCACATACGTTATGTACAAACTAAAAGTATTTAAAACCCCTTTGCATTGGGTGGGGTAAATAAATCCTGCCTGGCTCCTGAACTATTACGAGAAAATAGTTAAATCATACACACTGAGGTTTTATTTCCACCACTAGGATTTGATTTAGAGTGACAATCGTTTCGTTTATGTTATAAGGAGTAACAAGTTAGAAATTAACTGTCAGATCCTCATCATATTTTTTATTCTTGTGAAACATGAACCTGGATATTTTTCATTGTATGCCAATAAACCAATCAAAATTTGACGTACATTTCACCTTTCTCAAAAATATTCACTGGTGTCTACTTTGAGTCCATAAATTAACATTCAATTTTAACAGAATAAGGACAATGCTCGAAGCTCATAGAACACAGTGTTATATTTATGACTCTTCCATCCAACAATGGGGAAATCGATGTAATACGTTGTGCAAAGATGAAAACACCGCTAAGTACAGATAATGGAAACCAGCGATAAATTTAGAACTAACGCCGTTCTTTCAAATTCCATTTCAAGAAAATAACATTTTAGGGAGACTCCATAAAACGGAACGTTCCACAGGGATTTGGTTTATCCCGCGATATTGCGCAAAGACATGCTTCGCGACCTCAGTTACTTTTACGAGCTGAAATATGCAAGTACAGCACGAAACGGCTCGATCTGGATTGTTGTTAAATTTGAGGTGGTTTGACGCAAGTTACACAGCGCGCGTAAAAATGAAATGAAGAAAGAGTAGTATTAACTAACACTTACTTGCAAGGGAACAATTCAACATTTTCTCCCAAAGTATCTGGTACCAAACAGGTTATATGCAGATCACAAAACTGTAACGACTGAGGTTCATCATGTGAAAATAGGATGTGTACCTTCAGGCGGGTCAACACTGTTCTCTTTAAAAGACCGAGATGAACACAAGAGGAAAGATTGTTGCGATCCCACTCTTTTCCATACTTTTGTTAAAAATATTATTTTCCAACAAGCCGAAGCACGTGCACATTCTATTTTGCAAGTTCGAGGGACAGTCTAGACCCAGTACCATTTTGATTTTTAAAATAATATAATTTATAGTATCTCT
Organism: Leptura quadrifasciata; assembly: GCA_963675555.1. Lineage (NCBI taxonomy): Eukaryota > Metazoa > Arthropoda > Insecta > Coleoptera > Cerambycidae > Leptura > Leptura quadrifasciata. The sequence goes on from OY776675.1 coordinate 153,967,698, forward strand.
CTCCCTCTCCCGAAAACGGGGGTTTACCCATTTATATTCAATTTCAAGTATTTTGGTCTTGGAGGTGGCGGTTTAAACTTTTGGGGTCGATAGTTGCTCATTTTACTAAAATTGAGCAAAAAATTCAGCCCCGACAAGCTCTCGCGCATCCAGACCATGATCAAATTTAATTATAATACTAAATATTAACTAGATTAGATTAGATTAACAAGGAGCCGGTTATTTAGCCTTTACCACCGCGACCTTTTCAGGTCTATTGTGATGCTCCCAGAATATCTTCCTTATAGTACCTCATCCAGCTTTTTCCTTTGTATTAGACTCCACAGCAATGATAAAAGGCCCTTTTGTATAGCTGTCCGCCCTTGGTTTTTCTTCTCCGAGAACTTGGAATCTCAGCCTCGCCAGGCCTTCACAGTGGCACAATACGTGAACTGAGGTTTCCTCTTTCTCTTGGCAGAATCTGCATGTTACGTCCTCTGCCAGGCCCATTAGACTCATGTGTCTATTGAGCCGGCAGTGGCCAGTTAGAAGGCCTACTATTACTCTGATGGCCTTCCTATTCTAGCTTAATAGATCTTCCGTAAATTTGGCCGAACGTTCTTTAATGAACTCTTTGGCCTATCTCTGTCTTGGGAGATTCCTCCACCATTCCAGAGATTTATTTTGCACCCATTCCTTAATGGTTGCTCGTGGCTTTGCCACGCCATAAAAGGGCTCGGATCATATTGGGGCTTCAAGTGCGCCTTCCTTGGCCAGTTGGTCATAAAATTGCAATTTAGGGCATGTACGAAAAGTTAAGGTCTCAAAAATTTTTTTGGCATCAGCCAACCACCCCCTTATCACCCCCAATACCACCCCTCACACTATTATGAGAGGGCGTAAAAAAAATTAAAATGTGATTTAGTGCATATACAAAAACCTAACGTCTAAAAAAAATTTTTACCGTTAGCTACCATCCCCAGCCGATTATTAAAGGGGGCAAAAAAAAACAAAATGTGATTTAGTGTGTATACAAGAACGAAACGTCTAAAAAAATTATTTTGGCGTTAGCTACCCCCTCTACCACCCCCATTGCCATCCCCACCCTATGATTGAAGGGGGTAAAAAAAATTAAAATGTGATTTAGTGTGTAACAAGAACGAAACGTCAAAAAAAATTGTTGGGCGTTAGCTACCCCTCTACCACCCCCAATGCCACCCTCACCCTATTATTAAAGGGAGTAAAAAATTAAATTGGGATTTAAACCAAGCGCCTCCAAAATTTATTTTGGCATTAGTTACTCCCTCTACCACCCCCACCCTATTGTATAAGAGAATAAAAAAATAAATTGGGATTTAGTGTGTATACGAGAACCAAGGACTTTAATTTTTTTTTATTAACCACCCCCTCTACCGCCCTCACTATATTATTAAAGATAATAAAATATTACATTGGGATTTAGTGTGTATAAGACTTGGATTTATATCCAGATTTTAATCTGGATGTGGAAGTAGTGATTTCTTGGGCAGCGGTTTTTTACCTATATAAATCTTTAAGTCGCCTGTCGGAATGTTTCTGATTTCAAATTATGTATTAAAAAAACTATTTATCCTAATCCGGCCTGCTTCTAAGATTTTCCAAGGGAAAACCTTCATTGATTCGGCTAATAGCGGATATGATCTGATTAAATAACTTTGCCCTTCCAGCTCACTGCAGGCATGAAAATATTATAAGATGATGTCACTCATAAACTCCTAAGGGAAGGAGAGAAACCGATATTATACATTCTCTTATTCTTTATTAAAAAATGCAATTTCTCGTTAAATTAGTATTTTTTGAAAAGTTGTATAAATTTTGAATAAAACATAGTTCAAATTTACTGATAAAAATTGAAACAGTGATTGTATACGTTCCAATGAAATTATCTCAAAAATTAGTAGTTACAAAAAATATTAATTTGTCCTCAAATTGAAAACCTTCCAGAAAAAAAAAATAATAAACTTGGCGTTACGTAATAAAGTGGAAGTCATATTGATGACATCACTACACCGCCCACTTTCACTGTAATTTTATAAGACTCACATACGTTATGTACAAACTAAAAGTATTTAAAACCCCTTTGCATTGGGTGGGGTAAATAAATCCTGCCTGGCTCCTGAACTATTACGAGAAAATAGTTAAATCATACACACTGAGGTTTTATTTCCACCACTAGGATTTGATTTAGAGTGACAATCGTTTCGTTTATGTTATAAGGAGTAACAAGTTAGAAATTAACTGTCAGATCCTCATCATATTTTTTATTCTTGTGAAACATGAACCTGGATATTTTTCATTGTATGCCAATAAACCAATCAAAATTTGACGTACATTTCACCTTTCTCAAAAATATTCACTGGTGTCTACTTTGAGTCCATAAATTAACATTCAATTTTAACAGAATAAGGACAATGCTCGAAGCTCATAGAACACAGTGTTATATTTATGACTCTTCCATCCAACAATGGGGAAATCGATGTAATACGTTGTGCAAAGATGAAAACACCGCTAAGTACAGATAATGGAAACCAGCGATAAATTTAGAACTAACGCCGTTCTTTCAAATTCCATTTCAAGAAAATAACATTTTAGGGAGACTCCATAAAACGGAACGTTCCACAGGGATTTGGTTTATCCCGCGATATTGCGCAAAGACATGCTTCGCGACCTCAGTTACTTTTACGAGCTGAAATATGCAAGTACAGCACGAAACGGCTCGATCTGGATTGTTGTTAAATTTGAGGTGGTTTGACGCAAGTTACACAGCGCGCGTAAAAATGAAATGAAGAAAGAGTAGTATTAACTAACACTTACTTGCAAGGGAACAATTCAACATTTTCTCCCAAAGTATCTGGTACCAAACAGGTTATATGCAGATCACAAAACTGTAACGACTGAGGTTCATCATGTGAAAATAGGATGTGTACCTTCAGGCGGGTCAACACTGTTCTCTTTAAAAGACCGAGATGAACACAAGAGGAAAGATTGTTGCGATCCCACTCTTTTCCATACTTTTGTTAAAAATATTATTTTCCAACAAGCCGAAGCACGTGCACATTCTATTTTGCAAGTTCGAGGGACAGTCTAGACCCAGTACCATTTTGATTTTTAAAATAATATAATTTATAGTATCTCTCTCCCTCTCCCGAAAACGGGGGTTTACCCATTTATATTCAATTTCAAGTATTTTGGTCTTGGAGGTGGCGGTTTAAACTTTTGGGGTCGATAGTTGCTCATTTTACTAAAATTGAGCAAAAAATTCAGCCCCGACAAGCTCTCGCGCATCCAGACCATGATCAAATTTAATTATAATACTAAATATTAACTAGATTAGATTAGATTAACAAGGAGCCGGTTATTTAGCCTTTACCACCGCGACCTTTTCAGGTCTATTGTGATGCTCCCAGAATATCTTCCTTATAGTACCTCATCCAGCTTTTTCCTTTGTATTAGACTCCACAGCAATGATAAAAGGCCCTTTTGTATAGCTGTCCGCCCTTGGTTTTTCTTCTCCGAGAACTTGGAATCTCAGCCTCGCCAGGCCTTCACAGTGGCACAATACGTGAACTGAGGTTTCCTCTTTCTCTTGGCAGAATCTGCATGTTACGTCCTCTGCCAGGCCCATTAGACTCATGTGTCTATTGAGCCGGCAGTGGCCAGTTAGAAGGCCTACTATTACTCTGATGGCCTTCCTATTCTAGCTTAATAGATCTTCCGTAAATTTGGCCGAACGTTCTTTAATGAACTCTTTGGCCTATCTCTGTCTTGGGAGATTCCTCCACCATTCCAGAGATTTATTTTGCACCCATTCCTTAATGGTTGCTCGTGGCTTTGCCACGCCATAAAAGGGCTCGGATCATATTGGGGCTTCAAGTGCGCCTTCCTTGGCCAGTTGGTCAGCTGGCTTTAGGCTTTGCAGTGCTCTTCTCCGTGTAAAATTGGCGACTGTAGTTTTGTGAGGATTTATAGAAAGTCCTTCCTTGCAACACCATTTGTCGACAACATTTAGGGCTCTTTGCGAATGCTCCGTTATTGTATTCGCGAATCGCCCCTTAACAACTATTGCTAGATCATCAGCATATCCTAAGCAATAGAAGCCCACTGTGGAAAGTTTCCGGAGGAGTTCGTCAACAAGGGTTGCCCATGGTAGTGGAGATAGTATCCCTCCCTGGGGGCAGCCTGTGCTCACTTTCGCCTCAATGGAGATCTCACCTAGATGGGATATTATAATCCTATTATCTAGGCTGACTTTAATCCACCGGCAGATCGTTGTTGGGACTCTTCTGTATTAATTATATAATAACTATAATTATTTATCAGTGACAAACAATTGAATACTTATATAATTTAATATACAAAATACAATACATACGTAAATACATATAGAATATATTTGACTAGTCATTGGGTCATCATCAAATAAATAATTTGTCAACGTAGTTTTATACGCAAATTTGAAGTTGTCCGACATGGTATTAATACATTTAAGTACAAGGTGGTCCAAAATTTTCTCCAGATATTTCTGCGACTGACAAAATTGACCTCTAAAGGTCATCTTACTCAAGCTGAACTTCAATTATCGTGAAATTTTCCGTTTTTTTCATTTCCGGGGTTAAAAGTTTTGAAAAAAACCGACTTGACATTCAAATGACCTTGAAGGTCATATCCAAGGTCACCGTCAAATAGCCTATAACTTTTTATTTGAAATTTTTCTAGGAATCGTATTTTTCAAGTTCCCATACTTGTCTTGTTATTAACGTTGTTGTATGTTCAAAATGTTCGCCATTGACAGATTGACAGTTTGACAGTGAGCAAGACGGATATATAAATTTTCAATCGTACTTCTTATCGTTTCTAGTATAATCTCAGCGCGCACATCTATTATTCGCTATTGTAGTTCATTTAAATCTTGAGGTTTGGTAAAGTAAACTTTACTTTTTATGTAACCCCAAAGAAAATAATCATTTGGTGCTATGTCTGGTGATCTAGCTGGCCATTCAATGATTCCTCTTCTTCCGATCCATCGATTAGGAAATTATCTCTCAAATATTCTCTGACAGTTAGTCCATACTTCATTAAAATCATTACCCGCAATCTGTTATATAACTGGCAGAATACTATCTATAAGGAGTTCTAAGTATTTCTCAGCATTCAGATTTGCATTAATAAAAAAAGGCCCATCCACTCGATCGCGAAAAAGTCCTGTCCAAATATTGAACTTTTGAGGTATCTGCGTGTGTGCTTCAAGCAACCAATGAGGATTTTTATTACTCCAATATCTGAAATTATGTCAGTTTACTTTACCACAAATTTCGAAATGGGCTTCGTCTGAGAAAACAATTTGGTATAAAAAATTACTGTTATCAATTCTTTGCATCACAATTTCATAAAATTCCAACCTGCCACCAGGATCATCTTCATTTAGTTCTTGATGGAGATGAATTTTGTAAGGCTGGAATTTTATCATTTTCAAATTTTTATGTACTAAAAATCGACTCAATTCAAACTGTTGAGACGCTTTATTGATTGACAATCTGGGATTTTCAACAAATTGTGTTACTTTAACTTGTCGCTCTTCTGTCGTTTGCGATCTTGGCCTTCCATATTTCGGACGAATTTTATTCGTCCCAGTTTCTTCTAATCAGAAATGCCTTCATATGACCTCTGTCTATCACCCCATCTTCTCATCATCAAAAATGCGACCCTCTCTTCCTCTGTAAGGGTAGCCAATTGGAAAAAATACAAAAAGATTGCTGGAGAAGCACGGACTATCGAAAAAATCGCTGCACCGGATGAAAAACTTCGCCAACTATTCTTAGAAACAATTGGAAAACCACCAACAACAAAAACGAGTACTCTTCAATTATCTTGAAAAGGGTTATCTAAGCAACCACTGCATCTGATGAAAAACTTTGCCAAATACACTGAGACGAACTGTTGCAATAAGCAGCCAAAGACAAACGGGAACGATGTTTAATTAACTGTATGTACTGTGGAAATTTGTAACCATTTAACTTCTTGATATTTTAACTGTCAAAACCATAAAAGTACGGGAACAGCAGGATAACTTGGAGAATACGATTCCTAGAAAAAAAAACTTTAAATACAAAATTTGCAAGAAATTTCCATGGTTATCTGACGGCGACCTTGAATTTGACCTTGACCGCGACTTTGAAGGTCAAGTGGGTTTTGAAATGGGACCCCCTACTTTTAACCAAGGAAATGAAACGAGTGGAAAATTTTACGTTCGGATATGACCTTCGGCACTTACAAAATTGAAGTTCAACTTGGGTAAAGTGAAGATGACCTTAGAGGTCAACTTTGTAAGTATCGAAGGTCATATCCGAACCTAAAATTTTCCGCTCATTTCATTTCCGAGGTTAAAAGAAGGGGTTCCATTTGAAGAAAACGACTTGACCTACAATTGACCTTGACGGTCCTGACCAAAGTCAAATTCAAAGTCACCGTCAGATAGCTAGGGAAATCTACAACTTTTGTATTTAAAGTTTTTTTCTAGGGTTCGTATTTTTCAAGTTATCCTGCTGTGTACTTTTATGCCACCCTGTATATTAATGTGAGACGTAAACCTTAATTTGTCATCTATATACAGGCCAAGTTTCTAACACTATTTTTAAACATTATTACGTTATTATTATTAATATGCAGTGAGTTGCCAAAATTATTTATGAAAAAAAACTATCAGCTTTCCTACCAAGTAATTCCTAAATATATTTCGCTTATAATAAGACCCTTACCTACAAAGACACATACGTTTTGCTCTATGAAATTTTATGGTAGAACAAGTAGAAAATATGTGATTGCGTTACATGTATTCTAGGACGGCTACTTCCTTTACACTGTTTATTTGAAAACCGTAAAAAGTTATATGTTATTCAATTCACTGGATATCAGACTACTTCAACAAGAGTGCATATCCATATTCAACATAAAATACGTTTCCAAGTACTGCGAGAGAATTCAGTTGAGAGCCTGAACTGAGACGTATGAAATTGAATGCTATTGTTTTCACGGGTATAACAAAAAAGGCCATATGACGAATGGAAGGATGTAATGGAAGAAGCGTTAAAAATAATTGATGCAATAAGAAGAGCAATTTTTTAATACAACGAGCGTTGTAGATTCAACTTGCTTGTTCTTATGACAATTTTAACGTTCAGGAATGATAGTACTTATTTTTATGCATAGCATGCTTCGAGTAGAATAGGATTTTGAAAGCGGGAATGTCGTTACACAAACTTACTTCTTTAATAGTAATTCTACGTGGGATTTTTTAAATTGCACTTTAATAAGTTGAATATTAGGAGTACATACTTCAACTGTAGTATAGAGTATGTTTGCATACCAAACTCTAATAACACTGACACTGCCTAACAACCCACAGCTCCAATATAAGAGAACCGATTGCGATGAGCTTATACTTGTATCGCTACTACAAACCAACACGGATCTTATAGTTGGAGACCTCGCATCAAAAAAGTGCAAGAGCTTTGGAAAGGCTATTTTCAGATTTAATTGTACTTTGGCCATAGAAAGCCACTGTAAACTCAGCACATCAGCTACGGGGACATGTGGCGCTGGCGCGCTAGGAAAGGTGTAACATTTGTTAGTATCCCCAAAATGTTTTGGAAAAGCTTAAAATTCATCTCTAAATAGTTGATACAATAATAAACTCAAAACAAATAGTTAGACAGCATAATAATCAAACGCGTGGCATCGGCATCATCGTATACGTGTTGCAAAGATAAATTCATGAAATCAACAGTCAGAGTTAATTTTCATAGAACCCACTCAGTCAGCAATGCGCTAATTAAATAATTTGATGGTATAAGATGATGTCATTAGTATGCTACTTGTATTCTGTGATTATTTTATTGTTGTCTTTTTCTCTAAATTCTTTAACTTATTTTTGTTTTGATAATGTTTTTTTGTGCTCCTGTTGGAATCCGGGCTCTTTTCTGTTTCGTCTGAGGTGTTGAATGGGCACATTTCGAGCTGAACTACTTTTGTAGTTGTTATGTGAAGTTTGTAAGGAGTATATTCTGTGAGAGAATTTGTGTGGTTTCGGGCCCCACGTTGGGCGCCATTTTTATTACCGGAGCAAAGTGCTCACTTTCCTGTTTTCTGTTTCGTCTGAGGTGTAAAAAGAAACAGTACTTACTTTTACGCCTTGTAGAAGGTTTCTTTACAACGACTTCTCTGAGGGCTGATGATTTCGGTATACCATACTGAAATAGGGCAAAGGGAATCCTGTAAAAATCTTCCACTTAAGATGGCGGATCAGAAAAACTTAACATGAGCTAATAATACATATAAAACGAAAAATGCAGGAGCCCGAAAACACACAAATCCTCTCACATAATATACTCCTCACAAACTGCACTACTTTGCAATATTGCTCCCAAATTAATGGAACCACTACAAAATAATTCAGCTTGAATCCTGCCTATTCATCACCTCAGACGAAACAGAAAACAGGAAAATGAGCACAGATTCCAACAGGAGCACAAAAAAAACATTATCAAAATAAAAATAAGTTAGAGTTCAGAAAAAAGACAATATTAAAATAATCACAGAATACAAGTAGCATACGAATGATATCGTCTTATACCATCAAATTATTTAATAAGCGCATAAATATTTAGGAACTACATTCCCCAGCGGCAGAACGGCGCGGGGTGCTCGTTTACAGTCACTGTCACAGTCAAATTCGCCAGCGGATAGGCAACCAATCTGTCGGCTTACGTTTACCATATGTTTCGAAATAATTTTTATTTTGGGCGAATTTAAACTAACAGTGGTCTAACTGTTTATTTACCATGAAAGTTTAAAACAGGTTTTATTGGTAACATTTTAATACATGTTTTTATTTTGTTTATTTTACTTTAGGGAAATGCTATTAATTTTCTTTCTAATTTAATGTATTGTTACGTGTTTACAGTCTTCAGTGAACACTCTGTGGGTTCAAATAACTTGCAACAAGAATCTTCACTAACCATTATTTTATTAATCACTAAAATTACACTAGTAATTACTTAAAAATCACACAACTAATAATAACTTATTCTAATATAAAATTCACTACTTTTAAAACACTATGTACTTTACTTTTCTTCTTAAACTTGTCAACTCTTGTCTAACCTAAAAACTATCTGTCCGTATACTTCACTGAACTGAACTGTTCCTCCATCTGCTGGATTCACCTCTTTATATCCACCCATGGAATGTACCAGAATCCTATTCCATAACATTCTATAATCCTACAGAGTTTTCTACTATATGATAGATGACTGTTCGTCAATTGGCGCATAGATGGCGCTAACGGTCAACTACTCCTAACTAAATGCGCCGAACATGATCTAGTTATAACAAACACCATTTTCCGACAAAAGGATAAATTTAAAGGCACCTGGCGTCACCCCAGATCAGGTCACTGGCATCTACTGGACTATGTTATCGTACGTAGGAAGCATCTCAAGGACGTCCAAATTACAAAGGCGCGCATTGATAGCGAATGTTGGACCGATCATCGTCCTGTTGTCTCTAAAATGAAAATTGTTATGAGACCCAAACACCGAAGAACTCAAGTAAAACGTAGACTCCGTCTCTGTATTAGTAAATTGCGTGATCAACAAACCGTCGAACAGCTAAAGCAAAAAGTTCAAGAGAATTTGAGTGCACTAGAAGAAACCAATTCTGTAGATGTCGCTGCTACCTGGACACAAATTAAAGACAGTTTAAAAAGTGCGAGTGAGGAAATTCTTGGCACTGTAGCAAGTAAAAAACAGGAGGACTGGTTCAATGATAATGAAGCTTTTATACAAGAACTTCTTGACCGCAAACATATTGCCTTCCAAAACGCTATCAACCACCCCAACGACTCATCAAAAGCAGAAGCTTTTACCCAATCTAAGTATGAAACGCAACGCGAAATCAGAAGAATAAAGAACGAGTGGTGGGCAAGCAAGGCCAGAGAAATTCAAAGGTACGCCGATTCACACGACTACAGGAATTTCTTTCAAGGAGTAAAAGCAGTGTACGGCCCCAGTCGGAAAAATATGTGCCCTATTAAAGATTTAAATGGAAATCTCCTCAAAGAAGACCAGGAAATAAGAGCCCGATGGAAAGAACACTACTCTAACATTCTTAACCAGCAAAGTCAAGCCGATCACGATATTATAAATCTTATCCCTCAATACGACACCTTCGAAGACTTAGATAAGCCACTAACAACGGAAGAGATCTTAACCGCCATTGGGCAGCTAAAAAATAACAAATCTCCCGGCGCCGACTCACTCCCAGCTGAGATCTTTAAAGCTGTGTCGTCAGAGCTCATACCCTACCTCAAAAAACTGTTTGATGTCGTGTGGGAAAGTGGTCAAGCTCCGCAGGAGTTTCGTGATACACTTTTAATCAACCTCTTCAAAAACAAAGGCAGCGCTGCGGACTGTGGAAATTACAGGGGTATAGCTCTCCTGGCTGTTGGAGGGAAGATACTCACTAAAGCGATGGCAAATAGGCTAACACCTGTTATGGAAAAGTTACTTCCTGAAACACAGAGTGGCTTTAGACCAAACCGAGGCACATCGGATTTAATCTTCACACTTAAACAGCTTCAAGAAAAAGCACTCGAACATCAAGGAGAAATTCACATGGCCTTCATTGATTTAACCAAGGCGTTTGACTCGGTGGACAGGGAAGTGCTCTGGAAAATTATGTTCCGCTTAGGTATCCCTAGAAAATTTGTGGAAGTATGTCGCAGTCTACATACAAACAACAACGCCCAGGTTATGTATAATAATGAGGCAACCGAACCTTTCCAAACCCTCACTGGAGTTAGGCAGGGATGTGTCCTGGCACCCCTACTCTTTAATTTGTTTACCACTGCTCTAACAATTATTGTTGACAACAAACTGACAGTCAGAGGAATAGGTCTCAGATACCGTTTTGATGGCGGTCTCTTTAACATAGGGCGCTTTAGAGCTTTCACGAAGACACGCACACGATTCATTTCTGATCTCCAGTACGCGGATGACTGTGCACTTTTAGCCTCTACGCCGGAAGAGCTTCAAGAACTTTTAGATGTGTATGCCCAGAGCTATGATTCCTTGGGACTTAAAATCAACATTGGAAAGACTAAGATTATGTCAACTCCTCATCAAGTGAACCAAATAGACATTACACTTAACGGAAATTCTCTTGAAGTGGTGGATCAGTTCAATTACTTAGGCAACGTTGTTAATGACAAAGCAAACATGGACAGCGAGATTCGCAATAGAATTAACGCTGCATCTAGAGCACTCTGGGGTCTTAGAGAGAGAGTATTTGACAACCACGACCTTGCTTTGTCAACGAAAATGGCTGTCTACAGAGCAGTTGTCATTCCAACACTGCTATATGGATGTGAAAGCTGGGTCACTTACCGTCGTCATGTGAAAGAATTAGAACGTTTTCAGCAAAGACACCTCAGAAGTATGATGAAAATCCGTTGGTTTCATCACATATCAAACGTGGAAGTACTCGGGAGAGCAAACAGCCTTCCAATTGAGGTGCTTATTTCAAGAGCACGCCTAAGATGGCCAGGTCACGTTCATCGTATGCATGATAACCGCCTTCCTAAATGTACACTTTATGGTGAATTGCTAAGCGGTAGAAGAAGGCGTGGCGGTCAACGAAAGAGGTTCAAAGACGCTCTCCATGAAAATCTAAAATCCTGCGGTATTGCAGACGAGCAGTGGGAACAACTTGCAGCGGACAGAACCGAATGGCGAGGGGTTGTGGCCAGCTATCAAGGAAATGTTGCTGCAAGAAGGCCGAATCCAAGACCTAACCAGGTCTATGTTTGTCCTGACTGCGGTCGACATGTGCTCTCCCGAATTGGCCTCTATAGCCATAGTCGTGTGCACCGTAGATGAATGGGAATTACAATAAACTACACCTGTTACTTGTTTTTTATTGTACACAATTTATCGATTGTAACATTTTTATACTCGGACTCGAGTAACGGCTAATAAAAAGATGGCGCCGCCCTACTAGCCATCAACAGAATAACAGGTTTCCCTTCACTTTGACCAGGGACTTAATCACATCTCTCCCCGTTAGAGGGCAGTATATTATAGTGTTTTTATTGAGTTTAGCTATTTATTTATTTTACACAGTTTTTACTTTGAAACTTAAAGTAGCATCTCCGTAAATTCATTTTTTCTATGGAATTTCATCAAATTTCGGGTACACATAAAGAATAACCTTCCCGTAGGAGATTGTTTAAATTAAAAATTTTTGCCCGTCAAATAAAGGAGATATTCATGATCAAATTTGGAACTTTTTGCATGGTTTGAATGTACCCCAGTTGACTAGAAGTTACGCATTTTGCATCATAACTTGAAAATTTAGTATATATTTTTTGCAAGAACCAGCCGCGCGCGTTTGTTATCCTCACTTCTATTGACTGCTGACCGAGTGGGTTCTATGAAAATTAAATCTCACTGTTGATTTTATGAATTTAATTATATAAACTAACATACGGATGAATTAAACTTTTCCAAATCATTGGCACTGAATTTATTTTGCAACTTGTATACAGTGATGCTGACGCCACGCGTTCTATGCACTTTGGCTATTTGTTTTGAGTTTATTATTGCATCAGCTATCTAAAGATGAATTTTGAGCTTTTCCAAAACATTTTGGGGATATTAATAAATTTTACACCTTTCCTAGCGCGCCAGGTGTTCCCGTAGCTGACGTGCTGACTCTACAGTGGCTTTCTATAGCCAAAGTACAATTCAATCTGAAAATATCAGCTTTTCCAAAACCCTTGCACTTTTTTTACGCGAGCTCTTGAACTAGTAAACACTTGTTTGTTGTTGAAAGCCACACTGTTACACTGAATGTTTTTCCCTCATAAGAAATCAGTAGATCAGGTGCTGTTTCCACTATACATTCTTTATTACACAAATCAATATCTAGAAGGCGATTGTTATTATTTTTAACATTATTAAACTCAAATTCAAAAACCGCTGAAAATTTAATAATGCTTGCAGACTATGTGAGACAGTATACTTTATACGGGCAAAATTGAAACTGGTCAGTGTTAAAGCATAGGACCGTGCGCACTGAACTTGATATTTTTGTCCTATATATTTAGCAATGGTATCGAGATTCGAACGGTAGTTGAAACTGTGCAGGCGAGTCCGAGGCTGGCAATGTAATCAGCCTGAATGAACCATCTACGGCTGCACTGGTTTAAAGATAATAAAACGGACAGGTCCACTAGCATAAAAAAACTCGTAAATCGTTTCTCAGAAGTCGATGAGGTGTGCTGTCAATGTGCCAGTGCAGTGCATAAATATCTATTATAATATCAAGCGTAGGAGTTTAGTTAGTTATTGTTCATATTTATAAATATTTACTAATATATAAAAGGTGAAATATTTTAATTATTTACTAATTTACCATGGCTTTCTGGAGACCATTTGAAACAGAGGATAACATAATAACGCCCGAAAATCTTATCATTTTCTTATGACAAGCATTTCTATTTACCTCCGCCCGTGTACAATAAATACATGCCGACTGTTTTTGCAGGCTTTTAGTTTTTATACGGTTTCAATTAAGTTCGTATACGCTTTACTTATTAAATAACATTTTCTATCTAATTCAAAGATCTGGACTTACCAGACCCACGCACTTTAGAAGCAAACGTGACGATGTGATGTAATTCAACATATTAAAATTTCATAGCATCCCTTTAAAGTTTGTGTCCCGCATCTAAAGTTGTCGACTTTTGCATAGATGAATATGTAAATATTATAATATTTAATACTTTCAGTTCCTAACGTTGACGTTGTTCGCTAATATTTACTTTCCGTTTGTTCCGTGTCGCACACAAACATAATTACAATGTAAAAACGACCCTAACGTAATGTTGGCTTGATGTAGGCTAATAGTATTGCCTGAATTAAATGCGTGTAGAATTTATGAATGTACTTACTGGTTGCAGATTTATTTCCACACTAATTTCAATGGGTAAACAGAAGATGATTAAGGCTTAAAACGATAGTAATTTTGAATTCATTTGAGGGCAATTTCTCGATGTATAATTTTTGGATTATCGTTGGATTTACCCTGGTACATTCCATTGGTTATAGATCGTAATATCTCTGATTAGCTTTTTGCTGGCTACTTGTCAATAAGTGCAGGGGAGGGGGGCAGTAGTAAGATTTTCTTACTCTAAAAATGTTTACATGGCTCTTAACCAAAACTTAAAATGATCCGCGAATCATTAGGGAATCACTGGAAATTATGAAAAACGTGAACAACTTTAACAGAGAGGATGGGTATCGACTTAGTAACACGTGGAGACTTGTATTTCCAAGTACCAGCACCGTAGTAAGTCACGGCGGTCAACCAAACACGACGAATGGGCAGCGAAGCGAACCAAGCGCGACCAATGACCAGCGAAGCGGCGCCTAGGTATATAACGAGGAGCGTAAACACAACAAATTCAGTCTCTAGAATCCTTCTGAAGAAGCTGATAGGATGATTAGCGGAACGTCAAGTCAAGTTCGACGACCACGGCATGACCCGGAAGAAACTACTTCAGTAGACAACGGCCTTGAAAACCTGCATTCTAAAACTTAAAATACTTGACAGCAACTTTCCATGCAATTAAAGCTAATTACGGTTATAAATTTGGTTATTTTGATTCTTTTAAATTAAACCACGGGGTTAATATAGGGGTGACCGTAATGGTTAATGGGATAAAATCACAACATGGACAATATTTTTCATAGTTCCAAATTTAAATCAGTCGATCTTGTATGGATATTTTGAAACCTTCTATGGAGCTCTCTCAATCATATTAACGAGGTTCCTTTATCAAAATCCGAGTTGTTCAAGGTCATTAGATTTTTTTTTTATGAAACTTCCTGTGGCCAAGTTACTAGATGTACTGCGTCAACACATTGAGTTGTTTATAACCACAAAACTGAAAATTTTTTGCCAAAGTATTTGATAAAATTGATCATTGTATATTGTTAAATAAGCTTAAAAATTTGTCAATTTCTACTGATTTAATAACATTTATGTCTACCTACCTGATTAATCGGCAAGAGTATGTAATGATAAATAATTTCGAGTCGGATTACTACACATCAGATTCCGGAGTTCCCCATGGTTCAAACCTAGGCCTGCTTTTGTTTTTAATTTTTATAAATGATATTGTAGATAACGCAAAATATGCATCAATTAGCCTATTGGCCGATGATATGAAAATATTTAAGGAAATAGGAAATTTAGAACTGCTTGCAGTTACAAGATGACGTCAAAGAAATATTTAATTGATCTGTTGAAAATCAATTGCCCTTTAATATTGATACATGCAAGGTAATGACTTTCATGATTTTCACGTTGCGTAAAGATATGGTCGATTGATTATAGATGAAATCGGAAGCAAACATTTAGAGAGGGTTTATACAAAAACTGATTTGGGTATAGTATTCGACTTCAAATTAACATTGAATGATCATGTAATTAGTATTTCAAATAAGTCCTGTAAACATTTAGGGTTTATTCTACGTAACTAGAGATCTTTTAATGTGAAAAAACTATTTTAATGTTATACTTCTCTTTTGTAAGATCCAAACTAGATTACTGCTCCGTGATTTGGAGTCCTTTCTATACCAAATATATACAAATGTTGGAAAATGTGCAGAAAAGTTTATAAAGCATTTTAATTTCATATTACAGAGGAGATATACTAGTAACTCCTCTTATTTAGATCATCTTTCTATATATAAATTAATGACGCTAATAACAGAAAAACTTACTTTGGCATTGTTTATTTGTATAAATCTATACACAATCTTTCGTATGATGTAACTACCTTAAATAAAACAATAGCCAATGTTCCAGACGAATAAATACGTTTTCATAATTTTTTTTTCTTATATTACACCAACAAGAAACTATGAACGAAGGTCACCTCCTGTTAGAATTGCAAAAAGTTATAATTTATTACAAAGATATCCAGATATATTCGGATATACATGTCATAACCCCGATAGCCGACTACGTCCAGCGCATCTCTCAAAACTTCTATTCGTTCAAACTGGGCGATAGTCCGCTAACAAGACACATTACACAAATTAGACAGCATAATGCCCCATTTCGGATTAAACACCCCTTACCTTACCAGACGTTGCCAATCTTCCGGCAGCCACTCTAGCCAAACTTTCACCTACTATACCTTCCCTGCTACTATCCACCTTTCGCTGATACTTCATACCTTTCGTCGACTTTAATTCTTTCCTGTCCCCCTCTTCTTATTTATTTTTGTATCACGTTTGTTGTTCCTTCGATTCTGTTTGTACATTTTTGTCTGTAAATTCATTCTTCCTTCATTAATCTTGTAACAGATTCAAAATTTTTTATATCAGAACAATCCAAATTTTTAGAATCACAGTTTAGGCCAGCCTTGCGCGACCCGTCGTTGGAGTAATTCGCGGATGGCGCCTTGTTCAAGTTGTGGTGCCAGCGTCAGAATCAAAATTTAAAAATAAAGTGAAGTGCTCGCAAACGGCGAAAGCCAAAGTTTTAGTGTTCTTGTTCTTGTTAATGTTAAGCTTTCTTTTTTAAGCATTTTTGTATGAAATCACCTATTTTTATTTACAATGTTAAAAGGAGTTTAGGTTTAGTTTTTTGTTCGTTTTTATACAATTGTTGCTTATACATGTTATATACTCATTAATTTTAATAAAGTTGTGTTGAATTGAATTGAATTAGATATACATGTCATGTTCACAAAAGAATTAAAAAATAAATTACTTAATATAGACCTTCCCCTGATAAGGATTTCATTGACCCATGGAATGTACGGACTTTGACTTCAGAATCTTAATTGGGGACATATGTAGGTCAGGAATTCATGAGGTGGACATCCCGGAAAGTGGGAGGAAGTCCGCCATATTGGTTTTTATGCCCAACCGGATGTGCGCTCTGTCTCCGCAACCGCTGATCCGATTTTAATTTTCTTTTTTTAGTTCAACTACAAATTTTATGGTGAAAGATAAAAGCTCTTGTGAATTTTTCTACTCTACTGGATTATTTGAAACTGATGATGTAGTTCTTCGGATACGTACGCCACTTTTAATTGATTTCATAAGATAACTATGAACAGTTATATAAAAAAATATTTTTAAAAAAGCTTTTATTGAAATGCTCTAAAAACTAGAAAATAAACTTTGAAGTACATTAAACCATTTTATTACATTATATATTTTTTTTATGATATAAAAGCTTGTCGCGAGATTTCCTATATATAGGAGATTGCTCGCGACAAACTTTTATATCATGGAAAAAATTATATAATGTAATAAAATGATGGATCTGATTTATTTCAAAGTTTTTTTTTACTTTTTAGAACATTTAAATAATAGCTTTTTAAAAAATATTTTTTATATAATTTTATTTTTTACTTTTTAGTCTTTCGATATGCTGTAATACCCAGATATCGATTTTGAGACGAATCGAATCATAAACGGTAAAGTCGTCCGTCATCTTGAAGTAAATTTTTGACTAAAAATTCGTAATCCGCGACCCCGAAAACCCCCAGATATCCATTTTGATCGATTTGGATGTAAATGACAAAAGTCGTCAGCCATATTGGCGCCGCCATTTTGAATTTCTGAATTTTGATCAAGAATTCATAATTGGCGATCTCGAAAACCCCCAGATATCAATTTTGAGTCGAATTGGATCATAAACGATAAAGTTGTCCGCCATCTTGAAGCCGCCATCCTCAACTAAATTTTTGACTAGAAATTCGTAACCGGCGAAACCGAAAACCCCCAGATATCGATTTTTATCGATTTGGACAATAAATGATAAAAGTCGTCCGCCATATTGGCGCCGCCATTTTGAATTTCTAAATTTTGATCAAGAATTCATAATTGCCGATCTCGAAAACCCCCAGATATCGATTTTGAGTCGAACCGGATCATAAACGATAAAGTCGTCCGCCATTTTGAAGCCGCCATCTTGTTTTTTCTTATATGAAAATGTTGAAGTGTATTGTCACCGGACTTATACACATGTGCAAATTTTCAAAGCTCTAGCTTAATTAGAACTAATCGAAATTTTGATTGCAAGATTTGCCCTAAACAAACTAACTAACTAACAAACATTGCAAGTTTAATAAAAGCTTTTATAATAAAAATTATATCAATTCTCGAAGCATCCGTACAAATATTATTAATGTACGAAACAAATTTCTGGAATAACAAGTTGAATGTTGTCTGAAAGTTATTTGTGGCATTCTACGAATATTCTTTCCTATTATTTGGGTTTTCTACCACATGTATTATTATCCTCTTCAAAACAAATCACCGAATCTACAAAATAATAGAATTATTGGAAAAAAGCCTCTGCGCCCGTGACGTTTACGCCAAAGGAAAAGTCAGAGGTTATGTTTTGAATGTTTTTATTTCCTTAAATTTAAAGATTCGAATTGTGGCCATAAAATTTATCACAAAAATAGTTGGCACATTTCTCAAAGAGCGGGAAGAAAAATTATAATCGTCCTTATCAAGTACATTTTCCTATACAGTAGAAATTCGGACTTAGAAGCATGGAGAATTTTTAAAAGCTGCACTAACAGATCCATTTTTTGGTGTTGCTGAAGCCAAACTGAAATAATTATTTTGGACACTTCTTCAATTGTTTGTATTTCAAAATTATTTATATTATTTGTTTTTGATTTTAATTTTTGTTTGTACTCCTGAAAATACTGTTTAAACAACTCTTATGGTAGTAAATACCAGCTGCGAAGATATCATTTGATGTCTGCAGAATGAAGCACTTATCAAAAACCATATCTTTAAAAAAGTTAAATGCCTTCATAAATTTCTCTGCTCTTTCCGATTCAGAAATTCTCAAAAGTTTATAGCAGCCGCGCCGTTTCTTTTGGGAACAGATAATGCAGTTTTTACTTCTATTATTCTCTATATTATTCTATATTCTATTATTATTATCTATTTTTTCCAGCCTTCCGCACAAGCCCCTGGCTTCTGGAATTGGGGGTTGTCTAATTTCTGTAGTGTTTATTTATTTATTATTATTAAGCACGTGTTCTTACTAACGGTTTCATTGTTGGAATTGAGACTTCTGGTGATGCATCATTTTTTAAAGTTTTTTATGAGTACAGTGTTTATAGCATTCATGCCTGAAAAGTAAAAAAAATCCTATTATCTATTAAGGACAATCTAGAAAATACGTCTCTTTTAATTTCCGCATAAGTAACAATTTTGTGTCTTCCAATGTTATTGAAATTTCCTCCAGCCTTCTGACAAATAATACACAAACCTGAATCATATTGTACAGAATTTCCTAAATTAAGACACATTTTTGAAATATGCAAAAATAAGTCACAAGAACAAGAAACACAGGAAAGTAAAAATATTTCCCCTAAAACAACAAAAGTACAAAAATATTAACTAAAATCTAGCTGAAGAATTTTTTTAAATGAAAGAAGAAAGATATATATTCTTTTTCGAGTTTTGATCTAAACAATGCACAAACGAAAAAAGAAAGAAAAAAAAATACACAGCGAAAGAAGAAATAGTTTACACGAGTATGACTGCAGACGAGCACAGCGTAGTTGAAATATTTCGCATGATGCCTAGGTTTGAATTTGGTAGTGGAGCGCTGCATGTGACACTGCGCAACTTAAATGACAGTATCTTTGTCATTTCTGAAGATAATGAATTAAACGAAGCGTCATTTTATAGCCAAATAATTAGTCTACGTCCTTTACTTTAGAATTTTTTCTTTTTATTGGGGAACAAAAAAGGTGGACCGGTGTAAATAACGAAATTCTAAATCTTTATTTTAGTATTAGTTTTAACTCCGTTATCTTAAAAGATACGAGAAAATTCACAAGAGCTCTTATCTTTCAGCGTAAAATTTGTAGTTGAACTAAAAAAAGATAATTAAAATCGGATCAGCGGTTGCGGAGATAGAGTGCACATCCAGTTTGGTATAAAAACAAATATGACGGACTTCCTCCCACTTTCCGGGATGTCCACCTCATGGATTCCTGACCTACATACGTCCCCAATTAAGATTCTGAAGTCAAAGTCAATGAAATCCTTGTCAGGGGAAGGTCTATATCTAGATATATTCGGAGACACAAGTTTACAAAAGAATTAAAAAAGCAGAACGAAATAGAATTATCTCCTCTCCCTCCATCTCTGAATGCTTCACTTTAATTTAGTTTAAGTTTAGTCTAGTTAAGTTAGGTTAAGTACCTATATACAGTCTGTAATTAGCTTGTGAAAGCTGTAGACTTGTACCAATAAATAAATAAGTATAAGTAGTATCTAGGTTATCAAAGAAATTAGTCTAATGCTTCCACTGTGAAATAGGATTCAATGAATATTTAAGAATGACGTCATTGCTTGTTAAATAGTCAACGAGGTCTTTATTTTTCGTTTATATTTTAAAGCATCGCTGAATTTAATAAGCAATGAAAGGAAATTTATACCTGTTTTATTAATGTAACGGAACGGAGGTGGAATAGGTATCCCGAGATAAAAAGGTCTGGCGAAAGCTGATTATTAGAAAATTATGAGCAATACAGGTGCTCCCCCTCTTCGATGAAAATTAGTATTTTGTTTTGTTGCTGTTATTAGTTTTAATATGCTGCTGATAAAAATAAACGTTCAAATGTTGCTGTTGCACAAAGCAATAATTTTAATTTTAAACTGGTGTTTGCAATATTCAACTAGAGCGAAAT
The DNA here is from genome assembly GCA_963675555.1 of Leptura quadrifasciata. Lineage (NCBI taxonomy): Eukaryota > Metazoa > Arthropoda > Insecta > Coleoptera > Cerambycidae > Leptura > Leptura quadrifasciata. Next base: position 153,988,525 of record OY776675.1, read on the forward strand.
AAATGCGAGAGAGCAGCCATTGATTTATAAAAAATCACGAAACTTTCCCTTTGTGCAGTTCATAGTGTTTCCGGTTGGCGCTTGATTGTTTGTCGGTGTATTATATGAAAATGCTGTTCACAGTTTTCAGTATTCTGTAAAGAATATTTCAATATGTAATTGTTCATACGAAATCGAAATTAATTTGTCTTGAGAAAAATATACAACAAAGAATTTGGAGATTATTTTGATACTTATTGAACGTTAAAAAATGGCTCAAAGGTGGTGAGCGTGGTCCGGGCTCAAATCCACGTCGAACGAGGATATGAGAAACTTTATTTGCCAGGTATATAATAATAATAATAATAGTATATAGATGAGTATGCTGTTAAAAATGAGATTAAGGAATCAAACAATAAAAATCAGTAGGTTTAGATGAAATCACCACTAAACTGTTAAAATTAATCAATGACATAATACACATCCCTAAAGCACATTTAATTAATGTTATTAGAATCTGGAATATTTCCAGATATACTAAAAATAGCATGTGTCATTCCAGTTCATAAAATGAATGCAATATAGAAAATTATCGTCAGATCTCACTTCTAAGTGTATTCTCAAAGTTAATTGAGACCCTTATTCATAACATGATAGTGGAACTTTTAAATATTGATAATATTATTATACCATGCCAACATGGCCTCATATCTACAAAATGTATCGAAACTGCTTCAATTAATTTATTACATTCCATTTACAATGACCTTGATGAAGAAAAGTATGTAATATCCCTAATGTTTGACTTGTCTCGAGGATTTCACACCGTCAATAAAGAATTAATAGTCACGAAATTGTATAACATGGGTATACCTGGAGATCTATTTCAATGGATAAACTCGTACATATGTCTAATAGAAAATTACTCGTCTAGTATGCTGACACTATATCCCGCATGAAGGATGTGCAGACGGGAGTTCCTCAGGGTTCGGTATTGGGACCTCGCTTATTTACAATATATGTAAATGACTTACCAACTTTCATCACTAAAGGTAGTCTCACACTACTTGCTGATGACACTACTATTACAGTCTCGGCACAGGACTCTGAAGAGCTTTCTGAAAATATAACTTGTGTCTACAACGAACTGGATACCTGGTGCCAGTGGAATCAACTAATATTGAATGAGAAAAAACTGTGTTTATAAATTTTCACATAAGAAGAGTACTTGCTGCTGAGGTTTTCACTGAAAATAATATTGATGTGTCTCAAAATGTGAAATTCCTAGGGACATGTCTAGATAGTAAGTTTGGAATATTCACGTAAATTTTGTTTGGAAAAAATTAAAATCCATCTATTTTGCTATATTTCAACTGAAACCTGTTTTGGATGTAAAGAGGTTATTAAATATTTATTATGCCTTAGCCTACAGCCATTTGGTTATGAACGTAGTTACTTGGGGTGTAGGCAGAAACGTTAGCGGAGTATTGATATCACTAACAAGGATAATCATCTTTAGTCTGCAACGATTGGACAGCTGCAGGGATGTTTTTATAGAAAATAAAATCCTGACCGTAATAGACATCTTTATTTTAAAGAGTGTGTGTTTTGTTCACAAAATTATACGCCTCTTTAATAGATTAGGAGATATACATTCTTACAAAACCCGGTAAAATAATGATCTAACTGTCCCTCTGCATATATATATTCTTTATGTGTGTATTGAGTATATATTTTTCTTTCATATTTTATATGAAAATATTATAGTATCTATATAATAACATGCTTTCCTATAGTCTGGTCGATAGCCGAGTGGGTTAAGGCGCGAGGTGGCAATCGCGATTAACCACACGGACATCGCATCACCGGGTTCGAATCCTGGCACTGGCACTGTCGGAGGAAATGGTTGTATGTCCGCGTTTTTTCAATGTGTAACCCCCTTCCGCACAAGCCCTGGCTTCTGGAATTGGGGGTTGTCTAATTTCTGTGGTGTTTATTTATTTATTTATTATTTATTTATATACTGCTATGATATCCCGCCTGAAGGACGCTAAAATATCACACGATATATTTCTAAATTTATAATTCTCAAAGTCGAAAGTTCGGGATCAATGAAAAACACAGATATAGAAACACAAAAACAATAAAACAAATTCAAATCAACTGAACAATGTATTGCGAGAACAGATATATCATACAAATAAAAGATAAAATTCCCTATCTAGCTAAATAAAGTAATTATGATTCTAATGGATATGATTAAGTTCACAAACAGTATAAATTATTTGCGATGTCCAGCTATTATCTCCTAAGCTCCTCCACCTTTCAAATGATATTCCGTTTCCTCCAGGAATCGTTTTCTTGACCTTAAAATAAATATAATTATTCTTCTTTCTCCTACTTGTCAAATCTTAAAAAACTCGATTTTCCATTTCTTTCTTCAAAATTCTTTAGCTACTTCTTTAGCTTCGTTTTACTTTTCTTCAATTAAACCACACAGTATATTCTTTCTATTTTATTCTATTCTCCCAAATTTTCTTCTCCCTCAATTTTCTTGTTATTTTCATATCCCTAGCAACCTCCAATTTTTAGTTTTTTCACAATCTCCTTTATTTTTCTCAAATAAAAAAATCACAAATACCAACTTGAATCTTTCCTGACATCAACTTAACAAAACAAATTGGATTCTTGTCTTTTCATCACGTGATTATTTCAAATAACTGATACTATTTATCATTAAATTATGTTATGAATATCTCTGTCTTTAATGGCTGAAAGACAAAAATTGCTTGTATTTATTGAAAATAACTGCCTTCTGTAAAATACCTTGACATTTTATCAAACAGAATAATTAAAAGAAAACAGAAAACATGCATGCAACACTCTAATCAGAATAAAATGCATCTTATTCACAATACACAACTCAAATTGACCTGAATGTGTTCTTTAGCTTTAAGTTTAAATGAAAATCATACCAATACATATGTATATTTTCTATTATCTATAAATGATTTACCACATGTACATGTTATGTATCTTTGAAATGGTGAATAAATGTATTATTATTATTATTATTATTATTATTATTGGAATCAGATCAGGTGACCGAAGAGTACAAGATCCACTGCGTCCAATCCATTTATTCGGAAATCTTTAATTCCTCTAATTGAGGCTCTATCCTCGATCATTAATTATTATTTAATTATTTGTATACAAAGGAAAACCCTCGTATTTCTTTTTCCTTCATTTACATCTATCGAAATCATTAAAAGCCATTATAATTTTTTCTACACTTTTTTGGAGTCATTTGCCTCTCAAAATCAGCGACATACGTTTCTGGCGTTATTCTTTAATTGTTCTAATACGCGCTTACTCATATTGATCTAATTTATTTTTTAATTTTAACATACAGCTGACTTTTTCATAATTTTGTGTCATTTAAACATCGGCGTCGTTTAATTTAACGTCTGTCCAGTAACTGCATTGTGTAATTTATCTAATTCGTTTAGCCCATATTCGCTTTTCAAGGCTATACAAATTCTCAAATATAGCGCATTTTAGTATCAAGTAATAATTAACGGAATACTGTTATCCCAAAATAATTGGCAAAACTCCCAGCGATTGTAGACCGCTTAGCAGAAAGCGGAAAGGTGTCTAGCTAATAAATCTTCTGGGCGTAAGAGATGATTTATGTTGAGACGGAATCGAACAAAGCATAATGAACAGAACAAACGAATACCGTAATTGGCGAAATCTAGTTGAATCAATTTTACAAAGTTTCAAACTAATTACGATTCGTTTATTCAACATGGCTTTACTTATACAAATACTATTTTGGTTTTAATTTTAAGTTTAATCTTCTACTTGGTAAATCAGAATCATATTAACAAAATGAAAAGCAAAATTACACAGGTATAGTACATAACGTCAAATGTTGATAAATGCAGAACTTTCTTAACTAACTTAATACAGATCAATAATGTCTCAGCAAGAGTCCGGTGAGGGGGGAGGGGCTTTTTCAGGAGTCCGTAGGGTGTACCCTAAGGAACAAATCGTGGCCCCTTACTATTCCTACTCTGTATTAATGATTTGGTATAGATTAACGACCGTGAAAGTGTTATTTGCTGATGGCCTCAAAATTTACCGTGCTGTAGAAGATGTTAATGACTGCTGATTTATTCAAAATCAACTTAAAACGATCGAAACTTGGTATGATCAGAATAATTCTCCAGTTAAACGTTCAAAAATTGAAATGCTTAACTTTTACACTACAGAAGCAGTACATTGATTTTAATCATCAAAACGGTTTTTCGAAGATAACTCGGTGGCTTTTGATCTGACGAAAACAATCTTCAGACCAAAAATGAAGAGCTCACGTAAATAAGCAAATTTTGTTCCCAACCTCATCGACGTCAGACCATTGATTGGCGAGATATCGCGAATCCAAGGTGCAAAAATAAAAAAATGAAAATTCATTTTTTATCATGAAGGAGTGGATTTAGCATTTTTTTAAAATAACCTATAAAGAGGTTTTAAAATTTCTGCAGCATTAGAGATGAATTTGCAATAAAAATTTGTCGCCCCTAAAAATTATTTTAACTCAGTAACTGTCTTAGGAACTGGTATCTTTTTAATTGTTAAAACTCTCTCATCTAAAGTATGCAAACCATCTTTATCAATTTTATGACCCAAATAATTTACTGATTTTTTAAAAAATGAACATTTTTCTTTTCTTACGTTAAGACCACAATCTTGTAGACGTTGAAAAACATCTGACAGATCTGATCCTGACCATTTTTCCCTGTAACTAAAATGTCGTCTAAAAAGTAAACTACGCCTGGTCTAACAAACATTTGTTCCATAATATTTTGAAAAATGGATGGTCCGCTAGTGATTCCATAAGTATATGGAAAAAGTCCCTTATGTGTAGAGATGGTAACAAATTTTCTAGACTCTTCCGTTAATAAAACTTGTTGATACGCCTCTGATAAGTCAATTTTAGAAAATTTATCGCCTCCCTGTAGTTTTGAAAATAAATACTCAATACGTGGCAAGGGAAAATGTTAAATATTTAAATGCGGGTTTAAAGTTACTTTAAAATCACCACAAATTCTTATTCCGCCATTTTGTTTTAAAACCGGCACAATAGAAGTTGCCCATTCTAAAAATTCAGTCGAAACTAATACTTTATTATCTACTAATCGTTGAATTTCCATTTCTATTTTTGGTTTTAAAGCAAATGGTACAGGTCGGGCCTTACAGAATTTTGGAACTGTTCGCTCTATTAATTTTAGAGAAATTTCAAATTTATTAAAGGTTCCTATATTTTTTCAAACACGTATTTATATTCCAAGCATAATATCAATGTTGGTAGAAGACTCTGTTCTACCTATAGTACTTGAAATTTAGCATATTTACACCATTTCTGCCAATAAGTGGGGGTCCACAATTTTTTATAACATATGTTTTTAAAAGGTAAGATTTTCTATCAAAAATTATTTTTAAATTTAAATATCCTAAAGGTTCAAAAGTCATACCCACTTAATCTCGTAATGCTAAACCATTTTTATGTAATTATTTATTTCGAAAATGTTTTTGATATAATTTTTCGGAAATAGCAGAATGTGCAAATCCCGAATCAGCCTCAAAACTGATTGATACATTTTCAACAATTAAATTTATTACATTACCATTTTCATCAGACAAATTGTTTTCTAAACTACGTAAATTAAAAATAGAATCATCAGAATTATTCTGAATTTGTTTCACTTAAAAAATATTGAGAACATTTCTTGCATTGTGGTGCACCTTTAACACCACACTTATGACATATGCAATTTTTAAAAGCACAGTCCTTTGCCATATGATTTTTACGGCCTCAAACAAAACACTTATTTTGTTTATTTGGAAAGTTATTGCATGCCGGCTGACTTCTTCCTTGACTCATACCTGCGCTGCTAGGCGGCTTTACCATGTCCTGGCAGCGAGAACGGTTTGACTTCGGACCTCGTGACTGTTGCTGGTTAAAATTTAAATTTGCCTCTGTCTTCACACTAGCGGCTCCCAAGTTCTCCCTGGTGGTATGTTCCCTCATTGAAGCTTCCTTTCATAACGCTAATTTAACAACTTTTTTAAGATATACATTCGAACCTGCAGCATCTTCTTCGAATAGGCGATCCATAATTTTATCGTCGTTAATTCCAACTACGAAAATATCTCGCATAACAATATCTAGTTCTTCCCCAAACTTGCAATTCGATGCCAAACTTTTCATTCTTGCTTCCCAATCTGACACACTTTCATTTAAATGGCGTTTAGCAGTATAAAATTTTAATCGTTCCAAAAAGTATGATTTTACCGGCGAAAAATATTCAACTAATAATTTGATTATTTGTTCATACGTTTTAATCTCCGGTAAATTTGGAACAAACAAAATCGCTTAAGTCTTTCATTAAACACTAAAAAGTCCGAATTTTTGGGATCAAAAATGTTCAATGATCCTAACAGACCGACTTGTTCTCCCATCTTATTAGCTTTTTCTAATTTATTTAATTTAAACCAAGTTAAAGTTTTTTAAATTTAATCTTAGCACAATTCACTGCACTTGCACGTGAGTCACTAAAATATACATCGTCGCCAAAATGTTCTGTTTTTGTTATTAATTTGAATAATAAAATGACAGAATAACAATTATGCATATACATTTCTTTTATGTTCCCCATAAATAAGTAACAATGTCAACCTTTTTATTTTGGGTAAATACCACCGTTTTGTATTTGTTTAAAAACTTTTAAATATGTATATTAGCAAATAAATCACAAGCAAATTAAAAAAGCACTACACAAACTTCTTCAAATAATGACTTTGGCAAATGTTTGAAAAGAAATGTCATTTTGTCATGGCACGTTTGTAAAATTTAATACATACATCAGTACATACAATTTCATTAAATAGCTGAAGAATAGCATCTACAGAAATCCAATAATTAGTGCCCAAACTAGACGTATCATACTTCAAATGTTTTGGGCTTCGTTGGTGCAAGTAAAAAAAATACGGTTACCATTTAAAAAATTGAATAAAATTCATTTGCTTTTTATGTTTTTTTAAAAAATTGTTTTTCAATTCAAAATAGTTTTTTCAAAAAATTATTTTTCAATTCAAAATAGTGGATTTTGCACGGAATAAACTATTATTGAAATGCAACAATAAAAATGAAGGCGAAACATCAGATTCAAGGTCCACTGGCTGAATTTTTTGAAAACACAGTCTTGCAGTTGCCAACTTAGCTTTTCACTTTGTCGAATGTATGACGTCATTTTGAAACCAATCACCTACTTGTGATACATCGTTGTAACGAGAATTTTGTGTTGAATATAAACGCGCTATTGCGGTTGCTATTTAAAAATCAAAAGTTGTTGCTACTTCCAGTTGGACCAGAAGTGACATTTTTCACTTAATCAGTGCACGCTATTGAATAGTAAAATAGACTACAGTAATATTGTTCATCTTTTCAACTTCCAGATATCTATAATTACCACGAGGCACTCGTTAACTTTTAAATAAATAATAGTCGAGAATTTGGCGAAGGCGCCGAGATAAGTTTAAAATCTCACAATTTCTAATGATTTTTAAAAACTATAGCATGTTATTTTGGTTCATTTGGGATTCTCGCCTGCCAACATTTTCTTTGAAGCTGTAGAATTTAAATAACAAGTCACTAAACATTGAAAAAAACGTTTCTAAAAAAACATTTGCCTATACATCTAAAGCTGTTCATTCTATTTTTATATGCTTTCCACACAAAGACTGAAGCCTTAAGATGCAATATTACCACGAATTTGTACGAAATACAGCATTTTTTTACTCTCTGTACATCAGCGATACATATATGTCTAACTCAGTATTACATCGTGTAAAATAAACTTGAAACAAGGCAAAACTTTCAACCACAAATAAATTATTTGTCTGATCTGATACAAGGGTAGTAGACATTTTCATTTAAGTTTAAAATTGTACCAACCCTACACACCACAGTTGTCTCTGGCATAGAAACATACGAAGCACTAAATAATCAACGTGTGTTAGGTACATCTGGCTAGGATTGCTTTTATCCAGTGAAAACTACGAAACAGTCCTCTGTCTTAAATCATCAAACAAACAGTAAATGTTTTAGATATAAGCATAAATGATCGTAAATAATAATAATAAACACCACAGAAATTAGACAATCCCCCAATTATAGAAGCCAGAGGCTTGTGCGGAAGGGGGTTACACATTGGAAGACGCAGAAATACAACCATATCCTCCGACAGTGCGAGTACCAGAGCCAGGACTCGAACCCGATAGCACGATACCTGATCGATTAATCGCGATTGCCACCTCGCGTCTTAACCAACGCAGCTATCGGAAATAAAGGTGAATGTAAAGGGGACAGTTTCCACAAAAATGTATTGCTTTGTTACCAGTTGTAAATAGGTAAATAAACGTATAGTTATTGTTCAAATACCACGACAATACTGTTCACATATTTAGGATTTAATAAGGAAATGAAGATCATTATAAACCACAGAAGAGATATGGTTATTTTTATCCCTAAATATGTCAGTAATAGTTTCAGTGTCAGCATAAAAGTAAACTTAATGCAGATTTGTTTAAATTTAAGATACAAAAAATGAATAACAGTGGCTCTAAAATTGAGCTTTGTGGCATACACAACATTTTTAAGTGGGAGTCAGAAGCGGAGAGGATTTGAAAAATAAACATTTCTGTGAAAATATTAGATCTATTTTCGAAAAAAAAAAAACGGCGAGAACAGCATCTGGATGAATAGATTTGATAATAAACAGGAGGAAAATAATTATCAAAGCAAGGAATAACAATTACAATCGTAAATATCAATATAAAGCACACAGACCATCTACTTTTGTAGTAATAAATATTTTAAAAGCAAAAGAACAACCCCATTCCAACGACGCACAGTCTGCACATAACAACCAAATTCGGTTCGCAACGTAATAAATCACGAGAGACTTTAACATTATTATTTATTATTATTAATGATGGAAAAGGTTTATTCTATACATTTAACTTGTTTCGGGCACATAAATATGGAGACTATGCTCGCAAACGCGAACGTTACGAGGGAACCGCTACAGGAAAGAATGATGAATTATCATAAAAAAATCGTCTACGTCATACGTGCCTTTTGGCTCTACAAGTCATTAATTTCGACACCCACTAAAACGCTCCATTGGAATCATTTTGTACGGGATGATTCAAATTCGACTTTCTCGACTAATTTTCTAGGACTTGCAAATATATTGTAGAGGAAAACGATAAATGAAAACGGTCACAGACGTAGTGGGGAATAGAGAGGGTAGTGGCTATGCATAACGCATAGCTGTTTGTATCACATCATGTTTTACGTCTTTTACGTCGCGTGCATTAGAATGAGAGAGAAGGTCAGGCTTGTGTTGTTTGCCAACTAGCACGAACGACATGCGAGATATGGTACTTCAGAGGCGGACTTAGTTTACTTTCATATACGGCGGAGTGTACGGGTGTAAGTGCAATTAATACATTAATACATTAGTTTACATTTGTCTTTTTGCTGGTATGTAACTTATTTATTACAAAAATGAATCGATCGAGTGATTGTGAGTGTGAAAGTGACAGTTATAGTAATTTCAGTGATAAAGAAAATAAAATTCCAAATGAGTTTCAAGGGAGAAAAAAACGGCATTTAAGCAGTGACGGGAAACAAATTTGTTTAAATGTGTATAATACTCTTTTACAGCGACAAACTAATGACTTTAACTTGCGTGATTTAGATATATTAAGGGAAACAGAATCTTTAACCCACGTTCCCTATTCCACATTGTACAAACTAGTGAAAACAGGTGTTACCGAAAGAAAGCAACGTTGCGACGCTGGTATATCAAAAATTTTAGATCCATCAATAGCAAAACTTTTAAAAAATGTAATTTATGATGCATATCAGAAAAATGAAATCCCGACTGTTGGCGTGGTAGACAGAAAACTAAAGGAAATGGATTGTCCTTTGAAAGATACGACAAGAACTTTAAGGAACTGGCTGAAAAAAATTGGATTTAAATTTAAAACAATTAATAAACGCGTGGCGATTATGGAAAGCAGACGAATAGTGGATTGGCGACATTCATATCTAGAGGAGATTAAAAAGTTCAAAAGGGAAAATAGAACAATTTATTACCTAGATGAAACTTGGTGTGATACTCACGATACCGTAAAAAAAGGATGGACTGATGGAACTAAAAAATGTCTACCACAGTCATTGCCTCCAAATAAGGGGACTCGATTGGTTATATTACACTGTGGATCAGGTGATGGATGGGTAGATAATGCATTGAAACTATGCGGGAAAAACATGGAAGAGTGTAACGTGGATTATCACAAGAATATGGAGGGAGTAATTTTTGAAAAATGGTTTGAAAATACTCTAATTCCAAAATTAAAGCCAAATAGTGTTATTGTTCTTGACAATGCGAAGTACCATTCAAGAGAATTATATAAAATTCCTAATAAGAGTTCGACTAAATTGGAGTTGCAAATTTTTTTAACGGATCACGACCTATATTATATGGACAGTTATACTAAAGCAGAATTGTTGGAAGCCCTTCATACGAAAACATTTGAGAAGAATTATGTTATAGACAGTATAGCTGAAAGATTTGGCCACAACGTTTTAAGATTACCACCATATTATTGTATTTTCAACCCAATAGAATTGATTTGGGGAAAATTGAAAAAAAATATCAGAAAAGGAAATACTTTTCCAAAATTCGACAAAAAAGTGATAGAGTTAATTAAAAACGAAGTGTCCAAAATTACCAAGGAAGATTGGGAAAAGAGAATTGCCAAAGTGATTAGAATTGAGGATGATTATTTGAAACTTTGTGAATTTAATAAAAATGGGGAAAATAAATTCATTATAAATTTAGAAGAGGATAGTTCGTCATCTGAAAATGAAGAAGAGGGGGAGAACGCACAGGATTCTGAGGAAGAAGTGATTGTGATGACTTGTGATTGAAGAAGTGGTAGTGATATATATAAGTTTATTATTTGTGTCCGTTTTTGTGTTCAATGATAGTGATCGTGATATCAAGCTTATTATTTATGTCATTTTGTGTGTTCGTAAGTATTTTAATCTATTTTTATTTATTCAATTATATTTAATTTTATTTATTTGGAGAATACATATTTTATTTACGAAAATTTACTATTTCGAGTTTTGTTTCTGTTTTTAGAGGTTAAATTGGTTGAATTTTTGATATGTTGTGTATCCTATCTCTGTATCAAATGCATCAATGTCTCAGATTTGTTTAATAACACCTACACAGTATAATTGATTGTCTTATCATATCATATGACGTCATAGCAGGTCATGTCGTGTCACAGAACCTCATAGTGGTCACTTTGAATTTTATTGTGATCTGAGCACCTAGAAGTAAGAGAAAAGAATGTTATTTAAATCATGATGTTCTATGACACGATATTACATGCTATGACGTTATATGACGTGACGACGTTTGAGATTATATGATGTAATATTTCAAGAAATAAACCATGACAGTTATGAGGTGTTTTCAAACCACTGTGAGACCCTAGAAGCAAAAAAAAGAGTACTGATTTAACCCGGACCCATACACCTCAAATAAACGATAATTCTTACTTTAGCAAGCTTTATCTCAAGACTGTGAAAGTTTGTCAATTTGGGCCAATTGAGACATTTGATCAGAGAGATGGGATACACAACATATCAAAATTTCAACCAATTTAACGCAAATCACTTTTCCATAAGAAAATTGCGTGGTCCTTTAAAAGCGTAAACAGACATACGTACACAATATAGTTAAGTCCGGGCCTGCCTTCTTAGCGTCTCACCTCGCACCCCCCCTCTCAATTTCCTCTTTCTCGCACTATACCTAAAGGAGCTTATACAAATGTGCACAAAAAATGTAGTTGTGCGGTTTGATATATAATACGTCTGTTTATAGTGACCATAAAGCTAAAAACCTCAAACTACTAAAAATATAGTGACAACAATAAAAATCGGTCCATGACTACTGGGACAAATTTTCCCATTCAGGAATAAATACAATTTTATGTTAAAATTTTTATTTCAAATTATTGTAAATTTTTATTTCGTCAAATCTCCATTACCTTTCAATTAATTTTAATAAAATATGTAAAAAATTTAATTATTTAAACAAAAAAATCAATTGGTTGACGCAACGACGGATTGCAGGATCGGGCGGGACAGGCCTGGATCGGCGCAAACTAAACTCCTTTTTGTACAAAAATAAAAATAGGTAATAAGATTAAAATTACTCAACAAAAGCTCAACGAAAATTACACAGTTTTTTAAAAACACTGGCGCACAACACTTTTCGAAAAAGAAACGAAGAAAGAATAAGCGCGACAAAAATACACAAACAGAAACGAAGAGGGGGACAGAAAAGAGTAAAATATGATCGAAATGTATGAAATATTAGCGAAAGATGGATAGGATTAGAAGGTATAGTTGTTGAAACTTGGCTATAACGGTTGGCGGAAAATCGGTAACGTCTGGTACGGTAAGGGGTGTTTATCCGATATGGAGCATTATGCTGTCTAATTTGTGTCATTTGTCTTGTTAGCGGACTATCGCCTAGCTTGCAGCTTGAACACATGCTTGAACGAGTAGAAGTTTTGAGGGTTGTGCTGGACGTAGTCCGCTATCGGGTTTATATCGTTGCAGCGTGTGTATAGGTCTCTGAGGGAGGTCTACCTTCCTGAGTTTGAAATGAGACGCGTAAAATTCGTGCTGAAGCATTTGAAGTTGTGGCCAGTTTGCTGAACATTACCGGCGCCGCGTTTGTGATGGACGGCCTGACCACCATCGTGTACAACAATTTTTTATTCTGTCAAGTCTGCTACCCCTTACCATGAGCGGATACAGACCCCCGGACAGGGAGTAGACTGTCCGTACTGTCTCATTAATATGCGTATTAAACGTCAGTCGTTGGTCTAGTCTGACTCCCAAGTACTTCATGCATCTTATAGTTGGAATTTGATTTCCTCGGATCGAAATTGGAGTTAATATTCCGTTTTCAGTGAAGCGACGTGTAAAGACTATCGGCCTCCGACTTCTCAGCGTTTACCCGAATCTTCCACCGGCCGTAATACTCCGTGGTACGAGCCATGTGCGCCTTCAGCAGCATATTCGCCGCTTGCGAGTTGTGTGAATGTGCGTACATGGCCGTGTCATCGGCGTACTTGGACCGCTTGGTATTCAGGAACTCTGGGAAATCGGAGACGTACAAGTTGTACAACTTAGGTGACAGGTACGATCCTTGAGGGACTCCCGTACGAATGTCCCGCCGTGTTGATAATCTGGGTGATAGTCAAATACATTACAAAACAACATAGGTTTATTTATAATTAAAATGGTACAACATTTGTCCTTCTCGAGCATTCATGTAAGTTGCGCCGTGACAGTTGAAAAGCTAGGTGGAAAGAGGCTGGGTCGGACATGAAAGAAAATTGAAGAAGAATACAATCTCCTTTTGCTAGGAAGCAAATTAAAAAATAAATAACATAAAGCAGGTAAACGAGAGGAACTTAAAATAATTTGGATATAATATAAAATAAATTAATGTAAAATGAGTGATGGTGTATAAGATTGATAATTACCGGAAAATTGTTAGTTAAAAAACCCGTTTCAAGTAATTCGGCAAGAGTGAGCGGGAATTCTACACCGCTTTAAAATTTGAAAACTCAGTTTGCTAGCTAGACGCTTTAGCACACTGAGCATTAATATTTATTTTTAATTTATTTTCATTTAGGTGTTATGAGAGTTTATCAAGTTTGCTATTCGTTTTATCAATGGCAACATCAACATTACTGTCAGCAACTGCAATCAAGGTATCATCAGCAAATAAGTTAATGAAGTCACAATCGATGCCCAAATTTATGTCATTAAAATATACAATAAAAAGAAGTGGTCCCAGAACACTTCTCTGAGGAACACCCGTCCTGATTTGAAGAACATTTGGTGTAACATTATTAAATTTTGTGCATTGAGATATGTTATTTAACTAAGTTCTAAGCCATTCAAGAACGGATCCGCCTATGCCATAATTCATAAGTTTTTCAATTAGGATCTTCCTGTCAATTGTCTTTTTAAAATCTAGAAATACTGCAACTATATATTTGTTGTTATCTATATCATTATTCCACGCTGCAATTGTTAACTGTAATGCAGTTTCACAGGAATGTTTCCCTCTAAAACCAGACTGATTACCTATAATAATGTTATTGCTGTTAAAATAATCCACTAATTGGTGGTATGCAGCTAATTCCAGTATCTTCCAGTGTAATTATTGGTCGGAAATTGCAGGCTTGATATGAATTTGATGTTTTTACAACTGAGACAACTATGCTAGTTTTTGATTGTTAATTGCTAAAATCTTTCGTCTTTCGGCTGGTGTTTGTTGCAATCGAAGCATTAGCGTTTTGATGGTAATATGCAATTATTACACTTAACGCGCCAGGCTTGTAACTTGTAATTCAGCGCTCGGCGGGGCACATAGTCCGGAGAGTAGCTGTTGGTTGCAGTCTGGTCACGTTCCTTAGAAATATAAGAATTTTATAGAGGAGTTGGCGACAAGTGATCTCATTAAAGAAATTTTAATTCTAACATATTTTGAACCATTAATTACGTTAAAAAGAGTAATTCTTGACACCCAGTTATTAAGCTCTTTTCAGAAATAGGTACCGTTTAATGGGGCTTCATGATTCTTGGCAGTATTGTCTTATTTATAGAATCGATCTGTGACGTGCATCGCTTGAATTCTTGCCTCGACTATATGTGTATATTTACCATTTACCATATACTTTTATAATTATATTATCTTTTTGAGAAATAAAGTTATAAAAGAACAACAAATTTTATTTCAATGAGTTAACTGTACATTCAACATAAAATTAAAAGTTTATAAGAGTATCCTACTGGAAAAATTTACGTACAAAAGTAAATAATTGATATAGAAAGGTTTATCGAGGGTGGTAAAAAATTAAGTAGCAGGGAATAACTAAAAATAGCGCCGGTGGTATAAAAATATATAATCGGCCTTAATGAGAAGCCTGTGTAAGTTCCTCTGACCGCCAATAACAATTTGTGCATTCCTTTCAAAATTTCCGTGGGCGTCGAATTCGGATCGTCTTGTACTGTACTGAAAGATTCACAGACCAGGTAAGTATATTCGCGAGGACAACCTAATTGGTTAACGACGCCCAAGGGTTGTTTCTATAGCAACTATTACCAATTTGTTACCGCCTACTCTATTTATGTGAAGACACGTTGTCACGTCTGGAGATGTGTTTGTATAAAATAAGTGTATCGTATTATTTCCCCCGCAAGAAATGACAGATCTGTCGGCATCACTTACAGCTGCTGGAATTGAAGATTACAGACGTTATTTATTAAATTGAACATCTCAGACGCACAGGGAGCACACATTATTCGCCGAAATCGAGTCGAGTCCTTATTTGTCAGCAATAGCAAAACAAATTTCAGGAGGGAGAATGATGTCGGTATCCAATTTAAGAGGATATAACAAAAATAAAAATTCTACAAGTTGGTACAAAATTGTCTCCTAATATTTCTGCAACTGATAATACATCCAAAAATAATGGTAGGGGGTATTTTCCTCATAACTTTTTATTCTTTTTCATGCTTCTAAAAATTTTTATTAAAAAATAATTTTCAGATCATTAGAAATAAAAAAGATATTCTTATTGCATATCGATAAACCAAGCCACTATCGAGTAATTTATGTTCAAAAAACAACGTGCATTTTCAACATTATATTAGTTCAAATGTGCTTTTAGAGGGCGAAATATTAAAATAATATTTTTACTCGCAAACTCCTCTATAAAATCCTTATTTTACTATAAGGAATGTAACCAGACTGCAACCAACCGCTACCCTCCGGACTATGTGCCCCGCCGAGCACTGAATTACAAGTTACAAGCCTGGCGCGTTAAGTGTAATAATTGCATATTACCATCAAAACGCTAATGCTTCGATTGCAACACATACCTACCTTGCACTGACGAGAGCCAACAGCTCGAAACTGCAGTCTGCAAGTGGTGTGTGACGACTGGCACGAGAGCTCCTTTAAGTAGGATCAGTCTTTTGGCTGGTGTTTGTTGCAATCGAAGCATTAGCGTTTTGATGGTAATATGTAATTATTACACTTAACGCGAAAGGCTTGTAACTTGTAATTCAGCGCTCGGCGGGGCACATAGCCCGGAGAATAGCTGTTGGTTGCAGTCCGGTTATATTCCTTATCCAATAGTCAGTGACCATGGCAGGTAGAGGTAGTACATCATTGAGGAGCTCTCAAATTAATTCCTATAAGTGTTGTAAAACTAAACAGTTCATACACTATGTGTGTACAAAATGCTGTAATGTGTTTCATAAAAGTTGTTTACCTCGTTACAGAAGTGAAATTACATTTATAAAAGACAACAAGATAATTTGTTGCAAAGACGATGACGAAAGCAGCGCGAGTGACCTAGACAAAGAAAATAGCTTATTGGAAAGGACAATTAATGACCTTACAGAAGATAGTGCTGTAAAAAACAAGTATATAGAAAAGTTAAAACGTGATAATAAACTATTTACGGAAGAGGCGATCAAACTGGAAGAAGAGATGTGTCAAGTGATAGAAAAACAGAAAGAAATAATACAGGACTTAGAAGGACAGATAAGCGAACTGAAAAAAAACACACCAATAAATAAAATGGTAAAAACTACAGGTACCCAAACAAACTTTATAATAAAAACAATAAACAAATCAACATCTGTAGAAGACTTATCTGATAATAACAGTGACGTAGTGAATAATATATTGAGAAGTACTACAACCTTAACAAATAAAACTAAAAATACTGCAGCTCAGACTGATCACTATTGTTGTGTAAATACGGAATTAAAAATTACTCCTAATACCAAAAATACTAAAAGACAAGTCCCACTATACGGTGGCAACAAAAACATAATTATATCGAATAATGTGAATGATAATAGAAAGTTACACACCTCGAATATATATAAAAATATCACAAAGAAGAAAATTCTTCTGCTAACAGACGAAACTGATGTCGTCTGGCATGTGAGGAAATCACTAGATTTAGACCAATATGAAATTTTATCGTTTAAAAAACCAGGAGTACTTTTGAGCAAAGTTATGGAGAATGTCGAAAACTTGGCCAAAAACTTCACTTTCAATGACTATGTTGTTATAATAGGAGGATCTAATGACATAGACGTAGGCAAAACGCCTTCATTCCGTTTCATATGCAGCAAACTTAAGCTTATCACACACACTAATATTTTGTTTGTGTCGATTCCATATTATTATAAGGACTCATTTAAAAACAGGCATGTTTTTAAATTTAATACTAACCTTAACGACTGCTTGCATAGATTTAATAAATATACTGAGGGACACATCGAATATATGGAAATAAACACAAAAAACTTTGTGCAATTAAATTCTCGGTTAATGGCGTCGAGAGTAGTGAAAGCTATGACCAAAACGTGTTTAAGCACAAACCTAAAGTTTATTAAGTTAATTAGTGATGATAGTGAGGTGGCATCTATATCTTCGCAGACCAACAGCAATCATGAATCGAACCTAAGTTCTATGCTCTTGAATGAGGAAGAAAGTTCATCATCGTCTTTTTTATACCCGCGACTGTCGCAAGTGGCACTAGATTAAGCAAAATCCCAGGTAACGACTGCGCAAGAAAGAATGTAAAACAATCTTTTAATATTCTTCATTTCAACATACAATGTTTGAGAAACAAAATAAATGAATTTAATGTGTTTTGTCAGATAATAATTTCGATGTTTTATGTATAAACGAACACTGGCTTCTTAACAGTGAAATTGAATATGTAAACATCAGTGACTATAATTTGGTATCTTGGTTTTCACGGAGTATTGCTATCCATGGAGGCGTTGCAATATACTGTCTAAAAAAATATAATTGTATCCCCATTCGTAAAATTAATGAATTGTCCGTTGAAATACACTGCGAATTAGCTGCCGTTGTCTGTGATAGCAATTTTCAAATTTTAACTGTATACAGATCACCCAGTGGTGATATCAATATATTTTTGGAAAAACTCTCCCTTGCTCTTGATATTATAATCCATAACAATAAAAAAATTATTATCACTGGAGATTTTAATGTTCACTTTCAAAATCCAGATAAGGCCACTATTCTACTTACTAATTTATTGATATCATTTGGATTTCTTGCTTTGAACATGTCTCCCACGCGTAATTCTAGTTGTCTCGATAACGTATTTGTAAATTTCTCACAAGATTCTTGTGTAACTAATATTATTGACCCTAGACTGTCTGACCACTTAGGTATAAGTTTAAACACACAAAATGGTAAACAAAAAAATTCATACAAGAGAATTAATTTTAGACCAATTACGGACATGGGCTTACTTGAACTAAATGATCATTTAAAAAATACCGACTGGAACTTTGTAAATGACGTATCAAAAACAGTTGATCACAAATTCGAAATATTTTTGAATAACATTACTGCTGCAATGGAATCTATTTTTCCCGAAAAAACAAAAATTGTAACACTTGATAAGAGAAACAAAATTAATTGGTTCACTGATCATTTAAAAGAAATGAGAGATTCATTAAATTTTTTACTTGATATGTATAAAACAAATCCCACTCCTTATTTAAAAACTGTAACAAAGGAAACAAGAAAAATTTATAAATCAGAACTGAATAAAGCCAAAATGAATGCAAATGATACACATATTGCTCAAAGCAAAAATCCTAATAAAGCGATGTGGAACATCATTAAACACGAAAGACAACAGTCCGGCAATATCCACACAGATTCACGCATCTCAGCTACTGATCTTAATAATTACTTCGGAACGGTTGCTGAACATACAATTAGCACATTGCCTTCTCCCAATAGAAACATTGAAAATTATTTAATCAATACTGAAGTAGGGGGAGTCAATACTAATTTCAATTTTGTAGAAGTTTCTTATATTCAAATTTTGGACATAATTAATCATTTAAAAAACACTAGTTCTAAAGATCCTTACAACATTAACCTCAAAATTTTAAATTCTATTAAACATATAATATATATCCCATTAACTAAGCTCATAAATCAATGCATTAAAAATAACGTTTTTCCTAGAATTCTAAAAGTTTCAAAAGTCATTCCCATTCATAAACAGGGTGATATTGAGGATCCTGCTAACTACAGGCCGATCTCTATTATACCTATATTTGCAAAAATTTTTGAAATCGTATTAAAATCACAGATAACAACTTATTTTGAGCATTTTAAATTATTCAATAACTGCCAGTTTGGGTTTAGGACAAACATGTCCACTACTTTAGCTATTAACTCTTTAATAAAATTAATTAACAGAGGCTTTGAACAAAGCGAAATTATGTATGTTCAATTTTTAGATCTTAGCAAGGCATTTGACTGTGTTTCGCATGATATTTTATTAAAAAAGTTGGACTTTTACAATTTCTCTATTGATAGTCAAAAGCTACTCGCCTCTTACCTTGAAGAAAGATCGCAATTTGTAAATTACCAAAAGACGAATTCTGGTTTTATAAATATTAAATTTGGTGTACCTCAAGGCTCCGTTCTGGGTCCAACTCTCTTCCTTATTTTTATTAATGATTTGCCAAATAATACCGATCCGGCAAAATCTGTATTATTTGCAGATGACACAACTTTGTTATACAATAACAAAAACATCAATGAATTGTTGTCCTGTGTAAGCGAAACTCAGTCTGCCATTCATGACTGGTTCATATCTAATAAATTAATGTTAAACAAAAATAAAACTCAAACAATGATTTTTAGTCTAAAGCATCTTACAGTCGGGGATAATAACTTGGTGCCCACGCCTTGTGTGAAATTTCTCGGGGTCCATATCGACAACAAATTAACGTGGGAAAAACACGCAAATTTTATATGTAATAAAGTGGCTAAAAACATATTTCTTCTGAGAGGTCTTGTAAATTGCGTGTCACAGACAACCTTATTAGCAGCATATTACGGATTGATCCACTCGGCCATCACTTACGCTATTTTAGTTTGGGGTCACTCTTCTCATGTTGCAGAAGTGTTTGCGATGCAAAGAAAAGCAGTAAGGATAATTGCGGGATTAAGTTACAGAGATGAGTGCAGAGATTCATTTATAACACTAAAAATCCCAACCATATATAGCATATATATATTGCAGTGTCTCCTTTACATTAAAGATAATGAAATAAAATATACAACTCGTGATAAGGTGCATTCATACTCTACCCGTAATAATCATAAATTGAATATTGATTTTTTACGGCTCTCTAAAACACGAGATGGGACAGGGTATTACGCATTAAAGTTTTTTAATATATTACCCAATAAAGTCAAGAAGCTGGATTATAGGCGCTTTAAAATTGTGACGAAAAATTTTTTAACAGCCAAAGCTTTCTATAGTAACAATGAATTTTTAAATGCCGACTTATCCACTATGTGCGATGTATAACGTTTTATATTATTGTTTCTTCTAGAAATATAATTTTATGTAGAATGATTTTATCTTGTATGTTTGACATGTGCAAATACTTTGTATGCAACGCACCAATAATTATTTATCTACTTTTCTGCTCTACACTGCTCAGCGCAA
This sequence comes from Leptura quadrifasciata, assembly GCA_963675555.1. Classification (NCBI taxonomy): domain Eukaryota; kingdom Metazoa; phylum Arthropoda; class Insecta; order Coleoptera; family Cerambycidae; genus Leptura; species Leptura quadrifasciata. Next base: position 154,009,288 of record OY776675.1, read on the forward strand.
TGTATTATGTCGTTTGAGATGTTTATGATATTTTTAATGTCCATTTGTTATATACTATTTATGTTTTTAATTTCTGTTTGGTTTTAATTTTACCTGTCAGTTATTACCTTTTTACATTTTATATATATGTGTATATATTTTTTAATTGACCTGATGAAATTTCTTTATTGACTGTAATTCTTTTATGTAAAATTTTGTTTTGTATACTTATTGTATTTTCTACATGACCTGTCAAAACACAACTGTGTATATATGGCCAATAAAGATCTAATCTAATCTAATCTAATCTATAGTAAAATAAGGATTTTATAGAGGAGTTTGCGACTAAAAATATTATGTTTTAACATTACATTAATAAATTATTTTACACAAAGAATGCTTTGACATGTTACTTTGGCATTTCTGTTATTTATTAGACTTTGATTCTTTTTTTTTAATAATTCCAGTTTAATTGTTAATGTTATTTAAAAAGGGGTGATTACACATTCTCTAAATTAAGAGACGTTGTTTTGACTTTGGGAGAATGTTATGGTAATGCTGATGGAGCTGTGAAATGTTATAAAGATAAATTTACGTTAATATTTTGTACTGTAGTTTAGGTTTAACCTTCACCGACATTACACACAAGATGACTAACCTAAAACGTCAAATTTATATTTTTATGTTTGTATTGTTTGGAGTGAAAATATTATTTTATCAGTTTCTGGTTTATGTTTTATTAATTCTACAATCAAAATGGAATCAAGTGGAAGAGGGATATGTTAGAGGTGCCACTGATAACTTACCTAAAGTAGAAAAGTGCTGAGTGCTGTCAATAAATAGAGGTTATGTTATGTTAACAGAGACCAAAATTAATAAACAATATTGAACAGAGACAACCTCTGTGATTGGATTTTAGGTTGTTGACGTCACAACGCGCCAATTTATGGCTGTTTAAAATGAACCCAATATTTTTCAAACTTCAAGTTTTTTTTTTGTTACTATTAGTAAAATTAATAAGATAATAAATATGCCATAAATCATTTTTTTACGTGAATTAAGTATTTCAGTAATAATTTTTTTTTCTGGGAAAACCCTATCGCACCGGTTCCATTACCGAAAAACTCGAGAATTATTACCTGAGGATATACCGGGCGAACCAGAAAGTACCTACCCCCCCTCCCCACTTTTTCTACTATTTTAAAAATAAAATTCTGAAATTTGTAAAAGTATCGATGGGCACATTTAGACCATTCAGTGATAAAAAAAATCACTTCTGATATGACCGGAAATTACCACAACTTTCTGATATTAAATAGCACCCTGTATATTTAAGTCACTTTTCTCATAAAGCTGTAATTGCTCTTTCCAA